>OY282499.1:41637672-42035172 GCA_958295605.1 Ajuga chamaepitys
AGTCTAAGCAGAATAGTCGAACGATTAATTGACCTAGGCGGGCTCTTAATCGGCCTACGAGGTCCAAATTTTTTTTTAATAAAAAATAAATAAAAAAGAATTAAAATTAGGCGGCCGCATTGTTTAGTGGTGTCTTGCCGACTATTTTTTGTTAAATAAAAGTTTTAGGTGCTTTCTGAATATATGAGAGTAGCAAGGCGAATAGGTGGTCTAACCAGCCCGAATATATTTTAACATTTTCCTCCCCGCCTAACTATGTCAACATCCTGATCACTCCGGCCTATGTCCTGATCAGTTCGGCTTAAACCCCAACTAATCGCTAGGCACCAATAATCGGCCCAAATATCTTTTTATTTTTATTTTTATTTTATATTTTCTACTATTTTTCTTAAGTTATGGTTTATACATTAACATTAAAGATGTGTTTTCAGTAACATTAAATATGTGTTTTCTTAATCTATGTGTAAAATAAATTGTGACTATTTTTCTGAAACAGATTGAATAATTTATGTCAATCAATTGATATTAGAATATTAGGAAATATATATATATATATATTAGGAAAAAATATTTGATATATATTTAAAAAAGAAAAGCGGACTAATTTGTTCAGTTCTCCAGAAAAAGAAAATGAACTATTTTTTAGGGGTGTTCTCTGTTCGGTTCCAACCGAAAAAATCGCCCGAACCGAACCGAAAAGTAAAATTCGATTCGGTTATTTTTTAGTCGGTTCGGTTTCGGTTTTAAAAAATGGAATATTTCGGTTTTCGATTCGGTTCGGTTTATTGAACAAAAACCCATACACAAACCGAATAGACCGAATTAGGCCATGACCCATTTATCATTTCATCTGCATTTCATTTAATTTACATTTCATTTCACTTGCATTTCCTAATTACTAAAGAAGGCTGGAAGAGTTTCAAATCAGCTTTCAAGTTTCAACTCTTATTCTCCTTCACCTTATATCTTCGCCGCCGCACTGCCAGTCTGCCACTACCAGTCCTCCGTCGCCGTCCAGCAACAGCCCGTCGCCGTCGGGGTAGTCGCCTGCACAGTCCAGCAACAGCCCGTCGTTGTGGAATCAACAGCTCTCGTCGTCGTGGAGTCAACAGCTGCCGTCGCCTTCTTTTCCGTCGCCTCCTCTCCTGTCGCCTTCTTTTCCGTCGCCTCCTCTGAGTCCTCTCCCGGACAGTCCGTCAAATTTCAGTTGGCGAAAAAAGAAAATTTTAAAACTTTATTCGGTTTTCGGTCAGAACCGCAACCGAACCGAAATATTTCGGTTCGGTTGCTTTCGGTTTTCGAGTATATTCGGTTCGGTTTCGATTTTCAGTTTTAACATAATTCAGTTTTCGGTTTTGTAAATTCGGTTCGGTTCGGTTCGGTTCGGTTTTGAACCGATGAACACCCCTACTATTTTTTGTGCTTATTTAATGTTGATGCGTAAAAAAAAGCACTAAGTTTCCATATATACCAGGTGGACCAATATTCGTGCAGCTGGGTTACTGATGAATCCATTAAAATGTATTACTTCTTCATTTTAAGATAAATGTCGCTTTAAAGAATAAAACATTAAAAAAAGTGTTATTTTAGGAAAAAAATCACAATTCTTCCAATTTAATTCTAAACAACTTACTTAATTTAGTTAACTATTTTCTTATTCCACAAAATATATATCCCATTTAAATGGATAATGTATGAATGTATTTGTCGTATTTATCCATCCTTATTTTTTTCAAAAAGCTAAAGCGACATTTTTTCTTTAAATGGATGAAGTATTGTTTATATTGAAAGGTTACATGTTGAGGAATGGTAATACATTTCTTCAAAATAAGTAATGTTCCATCCGTTCCATAATAATTGACTTTTAGGATGAAATGAAAGAATTAAGAATTAAATAAGTTGACAAATATACCCTTAGCAAATATCTGATAAAGATTTGACCAAATCAAAATATTAGTAATATATGTTGAAAAGTAGAGATATTTTAGGATTGGTCCTGGGGAGAAAATTGGTAGATATCGTAAAAAATATCTAAAACGTCAATTAATCAGAAAAAAATAACCAGCTAAAACGTTAATTAATATGGAATGAAGGGAGTATTTTTTAGTATTAACACTATATATTTTTTGTAAAATATATTTCTTCATAACAGATAATATCTTTCAGTCTAACACTAATATATTTTAATGAAAAATTATCCAGAATCAGAATTCTGTGAATCTAAAATGCGTACATCTAATGTACAAGAAACTTACTCCCTCCGTTCCCATGAACTTGCACACTTTCTATTATTCTGATAGGGATGGCCCGATCACTTCGGGTCGGGTTAACACCTGAGCCCACTGACCGGCCCAGCACGCGTAGGCCCAGCAGGACCAGGAACACGTGTCGGCCCAACGGATGGTTTGTTCCGCGAATCAAGGCTCACGATCCGTTCTCAACCGCCATGCAGCGAGAAATAGGCGTGAAAATAGGGAATTAGTTAGGGTTTGGGAAAGTGGAGTATAAATATGGGAAAAAAACTCTGAATTAGGGTTCGCATTCTGTATTCTGAATTGTTGCTTGTAAACTCAAAGTTCTAGTGAAAGAAACACCTCGGCAAGAGTGATTTTCTGCCCGTGGACGTAGATCTCCGGATCGAACCACGTAAATCTTGTGTGTTTTCATATTGTTTACGTAAATTTCCGTTAAGTTTCTTGGATACCAGATTGCGCATAATCAATTGGCGCCGTCTGTGGGAACGTAAAGCAATTTTTGACATTCACAGTGTATTCAAAGATCATGGTGACGACTCGTTTGAATCAATTTCACCACGGTGATCAATCCAACCAAGATCCACCCGTGGATCAAGTTTTGCCGCCGAGGCAATCACCGACAAGAGGTACATCTCATCATCAGGGCAACCAAGGCCCGGTTGCGAATCCAGACAATCAGTATTTACCTCCACCCCCTCAAGACATGCAAAACCCTAATCTTGCTGCTGCCCAGCCACCGGTTAACATTCAAATCACTCCAGAATTGCTCCAGGCTTTCCTACAAGAGCATGCCCATGTTCTTCAAGACTGGGCGGCTAATCGCCTACACCCCGCGGGGCATGCCGGACATGATGCCAATCCCGTGGTTCCTCCACATCGTCAGCACTCGCGTGATCATCAAGACCTAGGGCATCGCGGGCGTCAGGATCGGCGACGGGAACGACCTGGTTCTTCCGAGGACCGTGGGAGTTCTAACGAATCACGACAGCGCAACGATGAACCTACTGATATGAATCGCCGCCGTCCACTCAACGCGGCTAAGAGAGTTCGTTATGCCCATCCTCATACTCTAGATCTTCAAGAGTATGAGCGAGTCCAACGCAATGTTGAACTGGACAGAATCCTTGGCCTTGATGCCAATGGAGATATCATCACACCGTTCTCCCAAGAAATCATGGCCACCTCCCTTCCCGAAGGGTTCAAACGGCCGGCCATACCACCTTACGATGGCACCGGAGATCCAGCCAATTTTCTTGGAGCTTTCAGACACAACATGCTTAGCCGCGATAACACTACATCCCTCCATTACTGTAAGATTTTCCCTGAGTACTTACAGGATGAAGCTCGGGTTTGGTTTGATTCTCTCCCACGCAACAACGTATCCTCTTTTAGAGAACTCGCCGAACACTTTTGGGCGCGTTTCGAAGCACGTGCGAAGCCCATGGCCACCTTGGCCGACCTCATGAATATGGAACAGCGGGACGGTGAAACCGTTACTCAATTTCTTGACCGCTTTACAGCGGAAAGCCTCAAGGTGGGAAATTGCTCCGAAGACGTAGTCATCAACGCATTCATGAATGGACTCCGTCCTGGAACACTTTACACCGAGTTGGTTCGAAACACACCAGTCACAACCCGAGCACTGTTCAAAACGGTGTGCAAATATGCTAAGGCCGAGGAGCAGACTCGCCGAAAACGTGAGAAACATGCTAGCAAGCGGCAGTCCGACAAGGCACAAACTGGGCCTAGTACGCGACCTAGTGCCTTTTCCCGTCTGAACCCGGGGCGTTCAGAATCCCGAGGCGATATTCCACAATTTACTCCGTTGACGAAGTCACGAGCCGAAATCCTTTCTGTTCACAAGAACGATCTACGGCCTTATCCGCGGATGACTGCTCCACCTGAAAAAAGGAACCGTGGAAAGTGGTGTGCGTACCACCGAGATCATGGGCACGAGACAGAGGAGTGCCGAGAACTCAGCAAGGAAATCGAGGAGTGCCTAAGGAGAGGTTTCCTGCGACAATACATCGCACGGACCGATGACAAACCTCGGACAAGCCAGAATGGGGGTTCGTCTCATAACCGTGGAGGTTATCATGACCGGGGCGCACAACAGAATCGGCCGCCGTGGCAGAATAATCGGCCGGGGCCTAGCAATAATGCACGGCAAGACTCCGGCAATCGCCAACAACCTCGTTTTTTGCCACCACCTCCTCCCCCGGGAGGACCCGGAGACAATGCACCCACTCACGTAATAAACGTGATATACGGGGCCCTTCCCACCGGAGCTTCACGAAATGCCTTGAAGGCAGAGGCTCGCCGTCCTCCTCCCGAGGAGCCACGTCACAAGCGCCTCCATCAATCTGAAACTGTTAGTTTCACTGACAGGGACCCTGTTCCAGAGATAACACCTCATACTGATGCCATTGTCATCGACATGACTGTGGCCAATATCACAGTAAAGCGGGTCTTCGTGGACAATGGAGCCGCAGTGAGTGTCATATTTGCAGACTGTCTCCAGAAGATGGGGATTCCTCGGGAACAACTTCGCCCGGCCCCCGGGCCACTGCAGACTTTCACTCAAGGTGAAGTCCAGCCAGAGGGTGTCATCACTCTCCCGGCATCTTTGGGGACTTATCCGGCGATAAAAACCATTTTCGTGGATTTTTATGTGGTGAACTCCCCGTCACCGTACAACATGATCTTGGGCCGGGACTGGCTTACCCCCGCCAAAGCCATATGCTCCACATATCACCTCGCACTAAAGTTCCCCACTTCGCATGGCGAAGTGGCTATCCGCGGGAGTCAGCGGGTTTCAAAGGAGTGTATGTACGTGGCACTCAAGAAGACTGCTAAAGTTCCTCCCAAACAGCAGCTTCAGGTAGCATCAGCGGTTCTTGAACCTCGGGAATGTACCTCATTGAGGGATGCCACCGCCCAAGTACCGCTTGATCCGTCCAAGCCGGAACAGACTGTAACCGTCGGAGCCGTGGATGTGCCATGGCTACACCAGGCTATCATTCAGACCTTGCGAGAATATTCCGATGTCTTCGCATGGTCTCCTCTAGATATGCCCGGGGTCTCTCCCGATATAATAACACACAAGCTGAACATCGATCCCAGCGTAAAGCCTATACAGCAGAAGCAAAGGAAATTCGCTCCGGAGCGAAATGACGCAATTCGAATTGAGGTGCAACAACTCTTGGATGCGGACATCCTGTTCGAAGTATATTTCCCCTCCTGGCTATCCAATCCGGTAATGGTGATTAAGTCCAGCGGGGCGTGGCGGATGTGCGTCGATTTCTCCGACCTCAATAAACATTGTCCGAAGGACTGTTATCCCCTACCTTCCATAGATCAAAAGGCCGAAGCCATTACCGGGTATATGGCACTTTGTTTCTTAGATCTGTATAAGGGATACCACCAGATCTTTATGGATCCGCAAGATGCCATCAAGACAGCATTCATCACTGCTTTCGGGTGTTTTGCTTTTAAGAAAATGCCCTTCGGGCTCAAGAATGCCGGAGCCACATATCAACGTCTCATGGACCGCGTTTTTCACGACCAGATTGGCCGCAATGTCGAGGTTTACGTTGATGATCTTGTTAAAGAGCACCACCCATTCTTCATGTGTACAGGACATTGCCGAAACGTTGCGCACTCTGCGGCGTTACAATTTGCGACTTAATCCAGCAAAATGCACTTTCGGCGTTGGCTCCGGCAAGTTCCTTGGATATATGGTTTCGCAACATGGTCTTCAGGCTAATCCAACCAAACTTCGGGATGTTTTGGATCTGCAGCCACCGAAGACGTTCAGAGACGTTCAGCGCCTCACGGGCGGTTTGGCGGCCTTAAATCGTTTTCTGTCCAAAGCGGCAGAGCGCCAACTCCCATTCTTCAAAATCCTGCGACAATCGAAGTCCTTTGAATGGACTCCGACGTGCACCGAGGCTTTTGAGGCTTTGAAACGTCATATACAGCAGCTGCCTACTTTGTCAGTTCCTCTCTCCGGAGAGCCTCTTTATGTGTATCTAGCATCCGCCGAGGAAGCTATTAGCGCTGCACTTGTGCGCGAAGTCAATGGGGTTCAACATCCCGTGGATTTCGCAAGTCGTGTCCTCCACGGGGCGGAGACACGATACTCCATGCTGGAAAAAACTGTACTGGCTCTTGTCATGGCAGCTCGGCGTCTGCGCCCATATTTCCAAGGGCGTGAAATACGGGTTCTGACCAATCATCCTATCCGTCAGATTCTTGTCAAACCCGAGGTGTCTGGGCGCCTCGCAAAGTGGGCTGTCGAGTTAGGCGAATATGATATTCAATACCTTCCCCGCCGAGCAATCAAGGGTCAAGCACTCGCCGACTTTCTGGCTGAAACCCCGGGAGACAATCATGAGTCTCCGGCAGACAGTGATACACATCACCCCGCTACCCTCGTATCTTCACCTCGGAAATGGCAATTATTCGTGGATGGAGCATCCACAACTCGAGGAAGTGGTGCCGGGGTGCTTCTCATTGACCCCGAGGGGGTTGAAGTTAAATACGTTATTCGATTCAAATTCAAGGTAACCAATAATGAAGCGGAGTACGAGGCAGTTCTCGCCGGGCTCCGGCTCGCTCAATCCTTAGACGTTCGTCATCTTGAGCTCTTCACGGACTCCGAGATCGTGTCCAAGCAAATCCAGGGGACTTATGTCGCCAAGGATGAAACAATGGTCAGGTATCGTGCTCTAACACTCAAGCTTATGTCAACTCTTGATACAGTTGTTATCCAGAAAATACCGCGTGCTCAGAATGCAAGAGCAGACGCGCTCAGCAAATTGGCCTCCGCGGTCCGAACTAATATATCTCTGGATATCATGGTCGAAGACCTATCTCATCCAGCGATTCATGAGGCCACAGTTTCGGTACTGACCGATAGTGATCCGAATTGGATGACTCCTATCATTCAATATCTCCGAGATGGAATCCTGCCTACTGATAAGCTGCGAGCTCGGCAAGTTGTCCTCAAAGCCCCCAAGTACTCCTTTCATGATGGAGTCTTGTACCGGCGGTCATACCTACAACCGAGTCTCCGGTGTCTTGCTCCTGCCGAAGCTAATCAAGTTCTACGGGAGGTTCACGAAGGGGCCTGTGCCAGCCATATCGGCTCCCGGACATTAGCCAAGAAAGTTCTCCGCCGGGGATATTATTGGCCAACCCTGTTCAACGATGCTCACGACTTAGTGACCAAATGCAGCAAGTGTCAGCTGCACTCCCGTGTAAAGCATTTGCCGCAGACCGAGCTCACTGGAATCCAGAGTGCGTGGCCGTTTATTCAATGGGGAATAGACATTGTCGACCCATTCCTAGTTGCTCCAGGGGGATTGAAGTTCCTGGTCGTTGCCGTAGACTACTTCATTAAGTGGGTCGAAGCCGAACCTCTTACGGCCATTACTGGTCAGAATACCTTGAAGTTTATGCGGCACAATATCGTTTGTCACTTCGGCATCCCGAGTACTATTATCTCGGACAATGGTAAACAATTCGCCAATGATCCCTTTCGGTCATGGTGCGAAGAGCTTCACATCAAACAAATTTTCACTTCGGTTGCTCACCCTCAAGCCAACGGTCAGGTTGAAGTCACCAATCATACACTGCTCACGGGTATAAAGAAACGCCTGGATAATGCCAAAGGTCTTTGGGCTGAAAACCTTCCGCAAGTCCTATGGGCTTATCGCACGACACCTCATACCTCTACCGGGGAGACTCCTTACAGCCTTACTTATGGATCCGAAGCCGTTATTCCCGCGGAAATCAGTGTACCAAGCCCCCGTCTCATCACATTGGTTCCAGAGGATAATGACGAGGCTCTCCGAGCAAATTTGGATGAGCTTGAAAATCGTCGTGACCAATCATTCATTCAACAGACCAGGTGTAAACAACGTGCAGCCCAGTATCATAACCTCCGGGTCCGGGGCACTCAGTTCAATGTCGGGGACCTAGTGCTTCGGCTCAATTCGGCCAGCAAAGCTGCCCCCGAGGGGAAATTACATGCTTCTTGGAGGGTCCCTACCGCGTCGTCGCCGCGCACGACTCCGGATCCTATCAGTTAGAGCATCTCAATGGGACCTCGATTCCCCGAAGCTGGCACGTTACCAACTTGAGGCGCTTCTATCTGTGAATGCCAAATCCCAAGTACAATCTTATCTTCATGCTCATTGTACGTTTCTTTCATGATTGTTATCTCTCTTTGTACTCTTTAGTTTGCTCCGGCACTCATCGTTGAATAAAAATTCTTTGTTTATGCATCTCGCTATGTTTTCCTTTACGTTACGGGGACGCCCTAACGCAATCGTATTATCATTATTAGTCTCCGGATAATTAAATCTCTCCCTCGGTCCGTCCGAGGAGATTCACATTTCGTCCCCGGACTTATATTACTATCCTGCCTGATCCGTCCGGGGAGAATTTACTCCCGCCTGATCCGTCCGGGGAGCCTTACTTTAATCCTGCCTGATCCGTTCGAGGAGATTTACATTAGAGTTATTCGAATCGTGTTCCCGGACACCTAACTAAAACAGTTAATAACTTGTTTTCCTTAACACATTTGTGCACATCAAATCGATTTTATTATCTTCTAAATGATATAACACCGAAAAGTTTTTTACATAAAACTTCAAAAAAAAAAAAAAAAAAAAAAGATAAGCCATTATCTACGGCCCCCGAGCCAATATTCAGCGCTCCGGCGTTGAGGCCTGCTCCTCGGTCTGCGCTGTGTCCTCCGGGATCTTGTAGATCCTCGACCTCGGGCTCCGGCTCTTTCTCCCCCGCGAGCTTCCCGATGCCGAGGACTTGCTCTGGGCGTTTGCCTGGGGACTTCGTCTCTAGTCCGAGCTCGGCTACTTGGTTGTGGAGCGGACCTCGGGGTTTGGGCCCACTGCACAGGGTCCCACTCCTCCGGAGCCATCACTTCAATTTCTCTGGCCAGCTCCTCGACTACTTCTTCGGCAACCACAGCGGGCTCTTCTTCAATCGTGGTCACCGGAGCTGGCTCTCGAATAACAATGCTTTGACTCTTCCCAGAGGGCCTCTTTTTATCCTTCCGGGGAGCTTTAGGAGTACCTTGGCCCCGGCTTGAACTCGCAATGAATTCCTCGGCAGAAGGCCTCCACCTGCCTCGGCCCTTCAGCCCTTCGTACATGCTAAGAAGCAGCTCTAGAACTTCTCGCTTTCTTACGAGCTCCGAGGCCTCCGCGGGGTTATTTGCCGTAAGCGCCGAGATTTCGCCCTGTATCTCCACGACCCGCTCCTCCACTTCCTCAAAGGTCAGAAGGCCGAACTTCGACAGTATCCGATCATACTCCCTTTGATGAACGAGGACGCGGCTCATTTCGGCAGCTGTAGTCCGGTATTTCAGCTCGAAATCTTTGGCTCTTTCTTCGGCTTCAACCACCTTCCTCTCTGCCGCGGCCACCTGCTTTTCCAGCTTTGGCACTACGTGCATTTGCAGGTTGTTCTTTTCTTCGCGGAACCACTCAAGTGATCGCATGAGTTTCTTTATTGGTTCGTGTAGTTCCGCGGTGTTCTAAACAGAAAGAAGAGTCAACCAGGTCGATCAATCTCAAATATGTAAAGAGTTGGAATTCAGTTCGAAAACAACAAACATTGGTCATTCACGCAAAAGGAAGACGAAGTGTCTGAGAAACAAACATTATATTTAACAGAATGGAAGTACAATATCCAGGAATCAGTACAATGTTCGCACGCACTCCTATTATCTACAATTTTAAATTTGCGGGGATCGACTGACCTCCCGCTCAGTTGTCTCAATGTCCTCGGGCAACACCTCTCGCCGGCCCTCTAACACTTCTGCTTCTCCCTCCTCATTTGCCGCGACAGCTTCGTCCGCAGCTATGGCTTCGACCTCCATCCGTGGGGGGGAGGGGGTTATTTGTTTCGAGGCTCGGAGACCAGCTCACCCCGGCGGAATGCCATGAACTCTTGGTCCTGGTCCACCTCGCAGTTGGCGATCTCCGCGGCCGTCAGCAGTTGCTTCTTCTCCCCTAGAGCCTTCACCAGGGGCCACTCCGGCAGATTCGCTAGAGCAGCGTAATAGGCCTTTTCTACCCCGGCCACTGCCTCAAAGTCATACCCGAATTCTGGACGATATACATCCACGTTCGGGTAGACCTCCTTCACCTGCTCCAGCAGCGCGGATCGTGTAGCCTGGTCCCCTATTGCCACAAACTCCGTCTGGAAGTCAAGGAACGTGCTGGTTTGGAATAATTTGTCGGCGAATGTCTTCAGCATCGCTCCTTGCCCTTCAACTACGGCCGCTTCCCGAGCCTCCATCTCTGCCCGCAGCCGCAGCACTTCACCTCGGAGGACATTAGTCTCTGCCTCCACCCCGCGCAGACGCGCAACCTCGTTTTCGACCAAGGCAGCCCTCTTGCGTGCCTCAGTTAGGTCGTGGGTCAACCGGTTGTTGCGCGCCCGAAGCTCCCTTGCCACTTCGGCCAGTTCCTCCTTGCCGTCCTTCTCGCTCTTCCGACCGAGGTCCAGGATACCTCGCGCCAAGCGCAGAAGTTCTTCGGCGTCCGCGCCTTCTAACCCCAACAGACTTGGGGGCCCCTGCTCCTTCACCTGAACCAATGATAGCACACAATGATCAGCACAGAAGAATATTCAATGCAATTGCATTAACAGTAGCTGATAACATGACTGGAACTTACCTCCATACCCCCCTCCGTGCGGAGTCTTTTCGCTGCTGTCGGAGGAGTCCCAGATGGCTCCGGCCTCTTCTTGGACATAGGGGTAGGCTTCGTTACCCCTACCTGCTCCTCGGACCCAGCATTGGGCCTCGCATCGGACGGCATCTTTCCCCGGGGAGATGCCTCAGCAGATTTGCCTTTCTTTTTGGCCGTCGCCGCCACCGCGGGGTTTCCAGCCGGCTCTTTCCCGAAGCGTCCCACTGCACACAGAAGATAAAGTTAGTTATATACACAGTCAACAGTTGTAAAAAGCAAGATAGAAGAACTCCTACCCTCTTCGGCACCCGCATTGCCCGAATAATACGGGCTCAGTCCTGCCTCCTCCAGTTCTTCCTCGGTGCAGAGGGTTTTGAAAGTCCCCACTGACCGGAACACATGTATAACTTCGGGCTCCGGGTTCTCCACCGGAGCAGTATCCAGTACCTCATCCCTCCTCCACTTCGGGAGGGCTACTTTGTTTTTTACAAATATAAACCTCTCCTTCCACCCCTCTACCTTACTTGGGTTTTGAACCTTGAACCCACCTCGGGTTCGGGGGCTGAAGGAGTACCACCCCTTGGACTTCCCGAAGGTTTTTAATTGGTAAAAAAACCTAAAAATCTCTACGGTGGGTTCTATCCCGGCGTTCTTGCACACCACGGTGAATCCCACTACCTGCCTCACCGCGTTCGGCGCTAGTTGGCTCAAGGCAATACCGTAATATTACAGCAACCGGATCACAATGTCCCACAGGGGCAGTCTCAGGCCCATTCTAAGGGGATCTATGTACACACTAATAAACCCCTGTGGTGGGCAGCAGGCCCTATCATCGGGGTTCGGTATTATATACTCTAAGTTAAAGGGAAAGTAAAATGACGGGATTTCTCTCTCAATCTGCACTCGCGTCATCCGTAACGCTACAGAGGCCACCTCCAAATCCTCCTCCGCGCATTGATAAAAGGCAACCATCATAACGTTGCTTTCCAGCCCATCGGCCCTGTCTACGGTCCTAATCTCATTCCTCTCCGGAATGAGGTATCGAAGGGGGGGGACATCTAACGGGCCACTCGTAGTCCCTACTTCTTGAATAGAGGCAGAAGATGAGGCAGAAGATGAAGAGGAAGACATACTTACTTGGGTTGAATTTGAGAAGTTTTGATTTGAGATGAATCACAGGCACATAATTCCCCTCTTTTTCCCGCTTTCTAAACTGGTAAATCGCAATGAAGAAGATGAAGAGTTACTGTGCAGTTATTCCAAATATATACGCAAAAAAACAACGGCTCTGATACAGCCTATTCAAATTCAATGATGGAGATTTAAACGTGCTCTTCACGCGCTTTACAGTTCCCAAGGCGCGTGGGGAACAGGTTTCTTGGAAATCGCAGAGCGTGTCACTTCACATCCCTCTCTCTCATGATGGCGCCGCCAATCACATCAACCTCACCCTTCGTCAGGAAGATTCAAACTACACTCCGGTGGTTCCTTTACCTCGGTCATAGTACCACGCTCCGGTGCTTCCTTCATTTTGGCCAGACTACTACACTCCGGTGTACCCTCCACCTCGGCAAGGTCATTATATACTTCCGACACGTTTTTTGCTTCTGGGAAATTCGGTATCTCGCTATATGTCCTGTGCACTTCGGCCTAGTTCGACTCCGCTTCCGCAGACTGCTCCGCGGAGTCCCGGGGACGCGGATAGACTTAGTCATCCATAAACACTTCGGCGCGCCCGCGACCACGGCCCTTCTTGCTTACGGTTCCACCCCGGTGACAACCGAAGCTCCTTCCTCGCTTCGACTGGGGGGGGGGGGGCATCTGATAGGGATGGCCCGATCACTTCGGGTCGGGTTAACACCTAAGCCCACTGACCGGCCCAGCACGCGTAGGCCCAGCAAGCACGTTTAGGCCCAGCAGGACCAGGAACACGTGTCGGCCCAACGGATGGTTTGTTCCGCGAATCAAGGCTCACGATCCGTTCTCAACTACCATGCAGCGAGAAATAGGCATGAGAATAGGGAATTAGTTAGGGTTTGGGAAAGTGGAGTATAAATATGGGAAAAAAACTCTGAATTAGGGTTCGCATTCTGTATTCTGAATTGTTGCTTGTAAACTCAAAGTTCTAGTGAAAGAAACACCTCGGCAAGAGTGATTTTCTGCCCGTGGACGTAGATCTCCGGATCGAACCATGTAAATCTTGTGTGTTTTCATATTGTTTACGTAAATTTCCGTTAAGTTTCCTGGATACCAGATTGCGCATTATCAGGTTCGTCCCAAGCAATTTGCACACTTTCTTAAAAAGGAAACAAATCTCACAAATTCTACCCCACAATACATCTTTATATACCAAATAAAGCAAAAAAAATAAAAAAAAAAAAAACTAAAAAAATAAGTTTGAAAAATCAACATAACCCAAAAGACAATTTTTTCTTCATATATGTGCCCACTTGCCAGTGCAAGTTCATTCGAGATGGATGGAGTATTAGAAAACAAATAGTTCAAAAGAAGATTAGAAGAAGATGAAACCACGTTAAAAATGACACATCCATTACATATCTCCAACGCCACAAATCTCTGTTAATATTAGGGGTGTGCAAAATTCGGTTATAACCGAAAAAACCGAAAAAAATATCGATCGAAAATTGTCGCTACATCTACTTTAAAGAAAAGAGGAAGAGGTCCCACAAGAGGCAAAGAGTTGCAAAGAATTAATGATGCAAGTAAGAAAAAGCTTGAAGTTTGCATTGATCCTATTCAAGGCAGGCCTCTAAACAAAGTGCAGTCAACAAAACTTTCCAGTGAAATTGGGATAGTATCTCGAGAATTTATGCTATGCCCAGTATCATTTCCTAAATTCAATAAAGATGACAGAAATGTTGCATATGACCAGATCAATGTAAGTCTTATATTGTGGAAATCGAACTGCTTAATAGCTCTAAAAATATTGTATTTGCTGATCTGTTTATCCCTTTAGATGAGATTGAATGTTCCAGGTTTGGGTAAGGAACCAAGAGTTACAGAAACTGTGAATTGGCTTCTAGCCACCCGGTTCAGAAATCGAAGATACAAGTTACACAATCACTACAAGAAATTTGGCCGTGAAAGTCGACCAGAGAAAGTAACTGAGCAACAATGGAGTGACTTGTGTGATTACTGGTCAAACCACATGTTCAAGTATGAATTTCTTTTAACTTTCTATAATTGAAAAAAAATTGAAACTAATATATATTTACATGAGCCTTAATTCTTAGCAATTATTGTAGGAGAAGTGCAAGAAAGCTGCCGAGAGTAGATTACAAATGAAGACTCCACACAACCAAGGGACAAGGGCATTTGTGGTTGTTCGACATGAGCTAGTATGTACTCTAACTGCTTAGCTTCTATAATTTTTTTGTGCAAGAAGAAATAATGGATTGTGCAATGTGTTTTATAGAGCAAGACATTAAATAATGGCGAAGAGTGTGATAGAATCACTTTCTATTATCACTCTCACTTCATTGCAGCTACCGGGAAATGGACTTCTCCCGAGGCGAAGGAAAACTATGTAAGAAAAATGACTTAATCATTAGCTCATGATTATATTTCAATGTTAATTGCAAACTTAATTCTTTTAATTTTATAGGAGCGTATGCAAATGTTATTGAGAAAGTACACTGAAGAAGGCATTCCATTTAATATCGATGATATATGCGATGAAGTGTTGGGAACAAGGTCCGGCTGTATTAAAGGGTTGGGGTATGGTCCTAAACCTACTCGAACAATCTCAACTACACATTCAGCCATCAACGAACTCAAAGAAAAGTTGAGACAATCTCAAGCTGAAAATGAGGAATTGAAGGAGAAACTAGAAGATGAGATTAACAAGGGAAAAAGAAGGGAGAAAATATTAGCAAAGCATGAAATGTTGTTTCGTCGACTCCTAGGGGCGGAATATGAGGATGATATGAATGAGGAAGATGAGTAAGTTAAATAATTTTATTTTTATTTTATTTTATCAAATATTTCATTTTTTTGTGTTATTAATAAAACATGTCTTCATATATAGGGATGATATTGAGGCTTAAGCAAGTAACTGGATCCATCCCTAGAAAGATAGTGCTTGTGGTACGTATTTATTATATTTAGAAGTTTTACATCTTTGAGCAAATGATGTTAATAAACCAACACATTTGTTTGTCTTGTTTTGAATGAGATTCATAACTATATTGCTCAAATAAATAAGCCATGGAGTATCAACCTTAGGGAGAAATTTGGGATCATTAAGATTGGAGATCGAAGACGATTTCTCGTTTGTTATTTTTGTTGGTTTCTTGAAATTCTTGATTTGGGGCTTCTCATCACAGACTTGTGGTTGTTATTTTTGTTACATCTTCTCATATTGGCCCTACATCAGTCATTAGATAATTCCCAGGTCAAACTCCTCAAACTAGCATTTCCCTCAAGTAACAACAGCAAAGCATCAAGTAGGACAAGAGGAATATTACCTGCCCATCATCAACTGCTTGAAAATCTTATCCCCTGCCTCCATTGTTTTTGCCAAAAGGAAATAGATAAAACTTGTGAGCTTCAATAACCTATGGATGAATTGCAGAATTGCAGTCTCTAACACTACAATCCGCCTCCAATTCTGTATGTCTATTGTATGTAGAGTGTAGAGTGATTGATACTTCACCATCACATTGTGTCTGCAAAAGCTCTTGAATTCTGTATGTCTATTGTATGTAGAGTGTAGAGTGTTTCTTTTTGAAGGGAGTTTCAGAGCTAAAAAAGGGAAGGAAAAGCTTTGAATAAAATGGCTAACTTTAAAAGTGGCTATTTTTATGCATGGAGAGCAGGGTTTACTTTTTAACTAATAGCTACCCAGGTCAATACTTTACATCACACTTTTTCCAAATCAAATAATATACATATCATTATCTTCCATCATTACCCACTGATTGTGCTAATATGTGTACTTGTTTAATATTAATAAATTCAGATATCTATCTAACTGAAAAGTTTTTGAAAACTATGTGACTTTGTATAATGGGTTAAGAAAATGTCAAACCCCATCTTCTGCCTCCGCATTTTCTGTTTGTTTTTGTATTTCTGTTTCTCTTTGTGTTTGTAACAAGAAAAATGATGAGCAAGTTAAGTAGTTAGTATATACTCCTAGTCCTAGAGCTTCTTTTTATTTTGAGCGTTTCTGAATTAATCCAAACTTCTCAACATAATTTGAACTTCCGGACGGCTCATTCAGTTTATGCAACTTTCCACACATAATTTAATTTAACATATTTTCATATGAATAAATTTTTATGTATTATTTTATTTGAAATTCTGTAATTTTCTCAATTTCAAAGTGTCCCATGTGATTTTGGTTTTAATAAGTAGACGCAATGATACTTTAAAAAGACTAATACTTTCGGTTACATAATCAGGCACCATCATTGCTTGAGTTTTAAATCATTTATTAAACTATTGGTTAGCTGGTGTATGTAAATATATTTTTGTTTCCTATTTCTTTTTAAGTACCACAAATATGATTGATTTGCATATTGCTTCCATATCTAACTTTGCATCTATGACTTTCTGATCTGAGGAACTAAATATGATTGAGTTCTAATTTGGTATTGCTCTCCCTTGATTACAGGATCGGGACAGGCCATTTTTTCGTTCTTGTGAGCTCGACCTGAGGATATAAAACATTTTATAATAATAATTGTCGTTTTATTAGCCTTTTGTTGACGAGTTGCTAGCTTACGATTTATTCATTCCTACTGAATCACATATGCAAATGGGTAATTGTATTGTATTTTGAATGAAATTGCTTTATTTTTAGAGGGATTAAGTTCAGAACAATCGTCATTTACATGCAAATTATTATTGAATATTCACTTGTGTGTGGATTATTGTTCTCTCTCTTATTATGTTGTTCTGTTATTAAAGGTACTATCAGGTATTGTAATATATAATATTGAGGCAATATAATTTATGCGTTACCAAAAAATATATTTTGAGACAAATAAAGAAAACGTCACTAAAAAATGTCTTTTAAGCTATTAAAAAAAACGTCGCAAAAGATATTTTTTTAAGACAATTACAAAAAAAAGTCACTAAAAGTGATCTTTTGTGACAATAAAAGAATGTCACTAAAAGAACTCTTTTTGAGACAATTAAAAAAATCGTCACTAAAAGAACTCTATTGAGACAATAAAAAAAGTGTGGCTAAATGAACTATTTTGAGACAATTAATAAAAACGTCACTAAAATAACTCTTTTGAGACAATTAAAAAAGCGTCACTAAAAGAATTTTTCTTGAGACAATTAATAAAAACGTCACTAAAAAAACTCTTTTGAGACAAATATAAAACGTCACTAAACAAAATCTTTTGAGACAATTAAAAAAACGTCACTAAAAATAATTTTTTGAGACAATTAAGAAACGTCACAAAAAAAATGTTTTAGAGACGTTTTGAAAAATTCGTCTCTAAATACTATTAGCGACTAGGATATTGTGACGTTTGATGTGACGAAATAATTTCGTCCCACATAACTATTAGTGACATTTTCATCACTTTTAGTGACGTTTTCCATTCATCCCTAATTCCCTTATTTGTTGTAGTGGTCGGTCGGTTCGGTTATTATTGTGCTCAGTTCGGTCATCGGTTATGTGTTATAAAAAATCGGTTAAGTCGGTCGGTTTCGGTTTTGAAAAATTAAAAACCGAATTAACCGAAACCGACCGAAAATTTTACCCATATATAAACCAAGCCCTAAAAAATCGGTTAAGTTGGTCGGTCGGTTGGAATGTTGCATTTTGATAATGCTTGAAAACAGGTCTTTTGCTTTGTTTCTGTCGATTTTTTTAGTAATCGGTCGATTTTGGTTTTGGTCGGTTTTCGGTTTTATCCGAAAAATTCGGTTACATAGACCCAAAAACAGGAATTTTATTTATTTACGTCGGTTTCGGTTATAACCGAAAAACCGACCGATTTCGTCGGTTCTGTTAGAGTCGGTTGTTCAAAAAATTTCGAGCGGTTCGGTTATTGTTTCAATAGCGGTCGATTATGGTTGGTTTTGTAATTTCGGTCGGTTCGGTCACCGAAACCGACCGATGCACAGCCCTAGTTAATATAGCAATTGCAACAAAAAATTGAAATTAAATTAATGTTTAACTCAAGCATTGTAGCATAAATATATTTTAAGCCCCAATAAAAGAAATTTCTTCCCAAATTCAAAATATTACCAATTTCCCTCATTCAAAGTATGGGTCCGGATCTTTTTTGGAATGTTGCGTGAGTGTCTCCTTTATAGACTTAAACAAATTAAGGTGAATATCGGGGACTTATTACTCATTTGAGATAATGACGCCTAAATATATTTAAGTCAAATATATGTCGATTTATCTCTCAATAAAATGTTTTATATCAAAAATAATATTTTTCAGAAATAGCAAAGAAATTTAATCGGGAAAGATCCTAGATTACTATTTTGAGAGGATTTTGTTATTATATATATATGTATATCGCATTTGTCATATTATTGCTTTTTTGTATAAATTAAAATTTCTGACCCTAATAAGTATGATGATTAGGCACACACTATTTACAGCCAACTTTCTTTAAAAAATAAAACACATACACACAACTCATTTCTCAATCTCCCTAAAAAAAATGGACAATAAATGGATTCAAAAATTCAATCTACCACACAGTTTTAATCTTACCCTCTTAATTTAATTGAACTAAAAGTAAAAGAAAATGAAGGGAAAAAAATCTAGTTATGCACATCAGTCGAAGTGGTAGAAGTTTGGTTTTGTTGAGGTAGAGGTCTTGGGTTCAAATAAATTTAGTCCGTGTGAATTTGGTGTCAGATATTCCAAAATTGATGATGATGATGATGATGATGATGATGATGATGATGATGATGATAATAACAATAATAATAATATATTTAGTATTGGAATTTTTTATACAAAATTTTCGATATTAAAAATCATATTTCTGGTAGTAAAATTACTTTCATATTAAATTGTGGCGAAATAGTGTACATTGTCACCAAATATAATATTGGTGACGAAATATGTTTGGTGAATGCACTATCAATAAAAATAGTGATGAAATTTCTACCCATCGTACTATATATAAACATCAGTGACGAAATAATATTGTCACTTAATTTTTCAAAAGATTAATGACAAAATATATATTGTCACAAATTAAATTATGACGAACTATTTTCTATCGTCACAAAATTTAATTTAATAGGATGAAATAATTTCATCGCTTATTCATAAAAGTAACTTGTAATGAAATAAAATTTGTCATACAAAATTAGTATTTGTGACAATAAAAATCATCGTAAGTTTATATTTTTTTTGTCTTCAAATAAAATTGTAACAAATTGATTCACATCGTCACTAAATATAAGTATTGGTAACCAAAAAGTGTTGTCATTAATTTCTTTGAACAATTAATGACAATATATAACATTGTCATGAAAGAAAATAATTAGTGACATAAAATTTCGTCACGATTTTTTGTGAAGTCGTCATAAAAATGTTTTCCCCCCAAAATTCTGGTACGAATTTCTATCTCTAAAAATTATGTGACGCATTTTTTACAATCGTCATGATATATGCAAATTAGTGACGATATAAATGATTAATAATGACAGAAAAAGTTGTCACGAAAATAATTATTTTTGCGACGAAAACTAAATACATCACTATTAAGCAACAAAAAGTGACAAAATTATGTGCGTCAAGAAAAATTTCGTCACAAAATGTGCAATTTCTTGTAGTGACTTTAAGATAAATATAGTTTCCGTTGTCCATGTGATGAGCTTATAGGTATAAATAAAGCTGGAATGTCTATTTATTTTTAAAAAGTTTGTAAGGAATTTGTATAGTTTTTGCCCTACATTTCCATATCATATTTGTTGAAGAAAAAAAATATAATATTGCAACACTCATGGATTTGATCACTAGTCTATTTAAAAGAGCAGCAAATCAGTTACAAAAAAGATACTATATAATTATTTTGAAGATTATGTATTATTTATTCTTTTATAAGGATAACCATATATAAAAGAATCAAATTTTAAATTAAGGAACATATTATATATTAAAATTAATTACTTCAACCGTATATGCATAATGTAGCAGAACAATGCACTTAACAAAATGTTAACGTCGTTAATGCCACCATTATTTAAGGATAGCTAATGTCAAAAACTTGTTAAGTTGATAAAATATTGTTCCCCAATAAAATATGCCTCTTAATAACTTTTCCCTTAATAGAAGCATAGATATGTCCATTTCTGAATCTGATCATCCGATAGGAATTTGTGGGGGCAAAAGTTTACATGGTAAGCTTCAAGTTTTAGTCCATGATCTTGTGTTACTGCACATATGACATATCTAAGGTATTTTGAGAGAATTGCAAAAAACATCATTTTATTTTTAGTCCTATATAAATTAAAAAATCGCAATTAACTTCTGTAACAATTTTAATTTTGTTAATTTTCTTCTAATTTTGGAGAAACTCAAGAATTTGGCCGAAAATCGACATGTGTCGCTCACGTGCCTTGCCTGAATTTAGTCTTTACCACTAGTTTGCGAAACCATAAATTTGAAGTCACAAAAGAACACTCATGATCCACGAGTCGCTCGTCATAGGGTTGGAAATTGAGCCCATGCGATTCACATGAGATGCATGTGTCAAATTATTCCTAATTCCCCACAATTAGGACTAAATCTGCAAAATTAGAATTGTTACAGGACTTAATTACAAATTTTCTTATATAACTTTTATTTTAATTATTTTTCATTGTTTTCTTAGGCTTATATTAACACATATGAAATTAGGACTAAATCTGCAAAATTAAAATTATTACAAGACTTAATTACAAAGTTTCTTAAATATCTTTTATTGTTAAGATTTTCATTGTTCTCTTAGCACTTATATTAACACGTACCAAAGTAATTCCACTTTTTGGTCTTCACTTTGAACCTTGAGAGGTCTTGAAATACTATGTATGGTTGGAAATAATTAAGTTCATTTTTCCCATATAACCAATCTTGGATTGCTCTAGAGAAATTTATGACACAGCTGCTAATTTGATGGCATTGACACTACATCATAAATTTACATGCATCCATTCTCTAAATTTTCACTATACCATCAAAACCTTGTATTCATTCTGCCTGATGGCCCCCTAAATTAAAAGGGCATATTTGCATACGCCCACATTGAACCGACGTGAATGTGTTGTTAAAACTACTCCAAATATTATGCACCTGGTGCAATAGAGGAGGCACTTTTAGATGTAATTTTAAATAGCTTTAGACCAAACAAATTGAAGGGGAATGTTCCCCTCGAAATGACAAATTCAACAGCGTTATTATAACTGAATATGATCACTGATTATTGGCTAGGTAGGTAGTCAATGAATTTTTGTGAAAGTTTTATGATAAAAAGTTAAATTTTATTGAAGTGGTTAAAGTTATTTAGACTAATATACAAAATGTTGAGCGATAAGAATCGTGGTAAGAATGTGCTCCAGAACCACCATATCCATGCAAAGCAACATACAATTTCATGTAATGGTTCATTACACTTTATTTAATTGAAAGGCTAAAAGAATAAGCTCTAATTTAAAATGGCTATGCATATTAATGAATATTTATATTTAAATAGTAAAATTTACATATAAATGTAGAATTTGGATACAAATGAAAATCATGTAAAACCGAAAATGGTTATGGAAGAGCAATGAGCTCTACAAAACATCTATATTCATATATAAAAAATTATGTTTACAAAAGAAGAGTGTACGCTTATTTATACACTGAACAATTAACTAAGTTGTTGTGTACTTACCCTAACAACCAATCAGAGAAAAAGCCACGTATGTAGTAAAAATGCTCTAACTGAAATGCAATGGAAACAGATTAGGAAGGAAAACCATACCCAGCTTGGAGAGCAAAAGCTGAAATTGTCTTCAACCAATATGTTTGGTAAGAAAGTCAGCAAGTTGTTGTCGAGTAGATACATATTGGAGATGCAAGAAACCTTCCTTAAACTGATTACGTACCAAGTGACAGTCAATGTCGAGATGCTTGGTTCGCTCATGAAGAATTGGACTTTCAACAATGTGTAGAGCCACTTGACTGTCACAATAGAGAAGAATATGCTTCGGAATAGAGAGCCTCAAATCTGTAGCACCGTAATCTACCCACGCCAGTTTACAAGTACTGTTAGCTAAGGCTCTATATTCAGCTTCGGATGAGCTTCTAGATACATTTCTAAGAAACAAGACAGTGACCCATAAAAACACAATAACACGTAATAAATTTCCTTGAATCACACAAGATCCCCAATCTGCATCACTAAAGGCATGCAAATTTAGAGGACCAGACTTAGAATAATAAAAACCAAGATTGAAAGTACCCTGGAGATAACAAAGTAAATGGATAACAACTTCCCAATAAGTTGATCTGGGAGATATAACAAACTGACTGAGTTGATGCATGGTAAATGTGGGATCAGATCTGGTAAGATTTAGGTATAGCAAACATCACTAAGCGTCTGTATCTACCAATATCTGTAAGGAGTGAGTCTTGATATGAAAGCTTAACACCCCATGGCAATGGAGTAGAAGCCTGTTTGTAGTTAAGTATACTTGCATCAGTCAAGATGTCCAAGATGTACTTCCTTTGACTCATATGAACACCTTGAGAATTTTTGTCCAGCTCCACCCCTAAAAGATATTTTGTACACCCTAAATCCTTTATAGTGAAAGTCCTATGAAGATATTGTTTCAAAGTAATGATGAGAGATTCATTAGTGCCAGTTATCAACACATCATCCACATAAACTAACAAGGCCAATAAATCAGAATCTTTATGAAGAATAAAAGACAATGGTCATTGGGTGATTGGCAAAGTCAAACTGAAGTAACTTTACACAAACTTATTTTTTCCACTGTCTTGATGTTTGCTTGAGGCCATACAAACTCCTTGTTAATCTACAAACCTATACATGTAAGGCCTTTGTGTTACCAACAGATGATAACATATACATTTCCTTGTCTAGATAACCATGCAGGAAAGCATTGTTTATATCCACTTGATACAAAGGCCAATCCTTCACTGTTGCTAGAGCAATAACCATCTTAATTGTGACTTGCTTAGCTACTGGGGAAAAACTGTCAAGATAGTCTTCACCATGAATCTGATTTTAGCCTTTTCCAACAAGTCTAACCTTGTACCTTTCCAAAGTGCCATAAGGATTGAGTTTAACCTTAAAACCAATTTTTTTCCAATTGCCTTCTTATTTGGAGGAAGAGCAACTAACTCCCAGGTATGATTATCCTCAAGAGCTTGAAGCTCCCTGTTAATGGCTTCAATCCATTCTGGGAAAGCTTTAGCTTCAGCATAGATGGTAGGTTCTCTGATGTTAGCATGATTAGCTATAAAAGCTATATGTGAAGTGTTAGGAACCAACTGAGGAAGTGAAGATTCAACAATCTCAGTGGAGGAATTAGACTAAGATGTAGAAGCTGTATTGGTAACAAAATCCTGTAGATATTTTTGTTGGGTGGTTTGCCTTGTGCTTCTTCTTACGACCCAGTGGAAAGCTCCTTGATGGGGGATCAAAAATAAGGGATCACATGCATATCCTGAGATAGCTTCCTGAGATCTTTATTCAGTGGTTTTTAAAATAGTGCTAATGTTCCGATTGGAGGCAACTGCTAGGATTTGCACGCTCCCTTTCCAATCACTAAGAAAAATCTACTTTGGCCTTCCGGCTATAGACTTATTTTAGTGCCATGAAATTCTCTCGGTGAGCTCTTGAATGACTTGCTCAGTCGCATCTAATCAAATTGGAAAAGTGTGATGTTCATTCTTTGTTCCTTCATGGGTAGAGTAATCGGTGGCCTCAAAGCGGAATTGACTGGTGGTGGTTGGTCAGAGGTCAGCACAATTGCTCAATCAAGATCGGTAACACCAAAAAGGTGCTGGTGATACTCTTTGCTTCGAGATACAATAAGAACTATTCACGATCCATCAATATAATCCCAACAAATAACATCATTAAGCAATAATCACAATAAATAAAAATAGAGAGAAAAAGTGATAAGAAATGTTTAGTGATGATAATAATCAGGAAATCTTCGATAAATCTTCAAAGTTGTCACCTCTTGGAATATTCTTACAAGCTTCCACCAAAAATCATAGTTCTTCTCTTGAATAGAGAAGAGCCCTAGAAAATCGGAAAATGAACTAAAGAGAGAGATTCTAAAAGTGAGTAATGAGCCAAAAGATGTTAAAATGAGAGAGAGAGAGAGAGAGAGAGAGAGAGGGAGGGGGGGGGGGGGGGTATTTATAGAATCCCCAACCCTCCTCAAGAAAAAGACTAAAAATTCTGAAAACTAGCCCTTTTAGTAAGGGTAAACTAGTAACATTACATATAAGAATGCAAGGAGCCTTTTAGTGTTGTGCCGAGCCTCTAAATCGCACTTAACTCATCCTTTTTATCAAATCTAGGAAACATCCGTTTCAGCTCTTAGCCCAAACATAAAAGTTGTAGATATTCTTCTTACAGTCGTGCAACATCCTGAATCACTTGAATCAGAGTTTGGAGGAGAAAGTTATTGCCGAAATATGAAAGGGCTGCAAAATCCGGACTAAAATCTGGAGCGAAGTGTTGGACCCAAATGGGTTGGTACTGGTCCGGCTAAAATATTTTGCCTCAATTTGGTGGTCCAACACTGGGCCAGTACTGGAGCTAAGGAGGTCGGTACCGGTCCAACTGTTGCTCCCTTGTTCGACTTTTTGTGTGTCGGGCACGCTGTGTTCCTCTTTCGTGTGCTATTTTCTTTCGTTGTCGTTTTGTCCATTTTTCTCTCACTTTTTTGACTCGACTTCTTCATGAATTTTGTTTGTAACTCGATGATCTTCGAGATGGGCTTTTGTAGGTCCCAAATCTGGCCCATTTGGGCCTCCTTTTATGGGCTAGAATCGGAAAGTGCGTGCATTTGATTTCCTTTCTCTCCCGGAATTTTCTAACCTTCAAATACAACTAAAAAAATACCCGAAAATACATTAAATCATATCAAAAAGGAAAATTGAACCCGAGAATGCAATAAATCATGAAATTGCACGTAAACATGCTAAACGTTGACAAATCAAATAAGAATATAAACGTTAAACAAATGAGAAAAGCAAATATTTTCACGTTCATCACAATTCTATCTTTAGACTTTGGGAACGTGGTTCATGGTGGAGAAGGGATAGAAACAACATGATCAGGGGAAGGAAAATAATATTTGTCCGATGATGATGATGGTCCTAGTGCGCAAGGAGTTTCAGAAATCTCCTCAACATCTTGACCAAAGATAGGTAAATGAAGAGTGGGTCCCACATCTGGTGGATATTCAGAAGCATAAGGAAAAATGGTCTCCAAAAAAACCACATCTCTTGAAACCAAGACTTTATGTGATTCCATGTCATATAACCTGTTAGCCTTATGTCCTGATGTGTACCCTAGGGGAACACATTTGTGTGCTTCTGTGGAGATATATTGGTAGGAAAAGATAAACACCCAAAAGACTTGAGAAAGTCATAGTTGGGGAGCTTGTGAAACATGACTCCCAAAAGGTGTTTCCCACTTCAGAATTGACGTAGGTAATCTTTTGATCATATGAGCAGCTGATGAATAGAGTAAGGCCACAGATAGATGGGAATAGCAAATTCGGCCATTAAAGCTCTAGCTACCTTAAGTAAATGTCTATGTTTTCTCTCAACTACCCCATTCTGTTGAGGGATATAGACACTAGATCTTTGATGTACCATTCCCAGCAGCAAGGGTATCATTTTGCAAGATGTACAATCCGCCCTATAGTTGACCAGTAGGCAAAATAGTTACAGTACTGAGATCGTGAATATGACAACCAGTAGGTGAAAAGGATGCTTAAGTATGCATGGTAAGGGCTAATTGTTAAACAAACAGAAGATTGTAAGTAAAATTAGGAACAAGGAATACCTCAGTCAATATGAGTTTATCTGCGAGAATTACTTGTCCATAGTGAGTAACCTCCCTTTGAGAACCAACAAATAAATAGATGAAGACTGAGTGAGGCACTTGAACCAAATTTTGTTATTACTCTTGCATTTATACGCAAGTGCCTATTGTGTCTATGATCTAAGAGCTAACCTTTAATCCTTCTATTAACTGTGTAAAGCCAAAGTGAGTGTTAACAGGCCCAGTGAAATCAGAAAAGTTGGAAGATCCCTCAGAAGTGCCTTGATGACTTTGTGCTGCAAGAATCCTAGCAACCTCTTTTTGCACTAATGCTGATTTATCTGGAGCAGAAATTGAATGCTTATATGTTTCAACACGTTGAGAGGATTCATAAGCAAGATGTGCAACAACTTTGGTGTTTCTGGATTTGTAATACCAATCTTGATAGTTAGCTTAAAACATTCATTATTCTCATAATGTCTTGGTGTTCCACAGTGATCACACAGAAGCTTGGCCCTTTCCTAATTTGATTTCCTAGGTAATCCTCTACCCTTAGTGTTCAAATTGCCTCCTCTGCTAAATGTTGAGTTATTATAAGAAGTACCACAACCATGAAAACCCCTGCCTTGGGCTGCTACCTAAGTAAACATAGTTGAGTTGTCCACTAAGTCTGGATATGGACATTGAACTGTCCTTTGCTTTTTAATTTAGAAAATCATAGAATATGCCTTAGTGGGAAGAGGATTCATTATTAAGATTTGACTTCTAATAGTATCATAAGAGTCGTTTAAGCCCATAAGAAATTAAATTGGTTTCCTGCTCATTTCAAACTCTTCCCTAGCTTTAGCTACGACACAAGTGCAATGTGGTGTGGAAGGAGAGTGTGTTCATCCCATAGCTTATTCAGATTAGTAAAGTAGACGACAGTCGACTGATTTCCTTGGGAAGCACTACTAATCTCTCGTTGAATTTGATACAGTTGGGGACCGTTACAATCCCCAAATCTCCTAATAATGGTTTCCCATAAACTTTGAGCAGGCTTAGCATACAAAAACGCATCTGAGATCTCTTTGGACAAGGAATTAATCAACCAAGACCTAACCATTCCATCTATCCTCTGCCATTGTTCTAAAAAATTGCAAAAAATGGTGCTAATTTCTAAAGTATTTTACTTGGCTCTCCTCACTGCTGTAATATCAGTTGAGTGGACAAATGGAGATAAAGCTTGCTACTACATACCAAATGACCCATTTCTTCCATGTTTGGGTTCAGATTTGGGCAAAATTTGTCTGCCAAAGTGTGTTCAAAGATGTGGTCTATCTACACTTGCTATTTGTGTAAGGGATGTGAACCCACCAATCTATCGTTGTTCTTATGTAGCACCAGATTGTACCAAAAACAGGCCATGTTAATATTTATTTTTGTAATTATGAATTATTATTATTAATTGAAGGGGAAGAAATTAGAAATGCCATTGTTCTAACATAATCAGATCAATAGGTTGTTTAATATAACAAGTAACGAATCCTAGTTTGTTTTTGGCAAGTAAAGCAATTTGCATTGATCGACTCCAAGGCACATAATTGTTACCAATGAGACCATCAGTCACCAGGCACATACCTAGATAATCTGAGTCATGCAAACACATTGGATCATTATCGCGAAGCTGAATTGAGGAGTTTGAGCTAGAATTGGCAGTCTGCGAGCTCGAATCTTGCAAAACTGTAGAATCGGTAGCTCCAATTACGATGGTCGGAGAAGAAGAAGTATCACTAGCTTCAAGCGCTGTCCAATTCGAATCGCAGATTAAGTTGTTCATGGAGATGAGGTGTCATTTGATCGGCGTCAATTCACATATATCATGTAAAACTAGAAACAGTTTTGAAAGAGCAGATCTCTAAAAAATATTCTTATATCTAAAATTATGTTTACAAATGAAGAGTGTGCACTTATTTATTCTCTTGGGAGTTAACTAAGCTCCCATGTACTTATCCTAACAACCAATCAACAATAGCCACGTGTATAGCAAAATGCGCTAAAATGCCACGGAAACGGACTAGGAAGGAAATAAATTCACTTTTTTTTTTTTTTTTTTTTTTTTCTTCTCTCTCTCTCTCTCTCTCTAAGGGTTTACCTAAAGGCAAAAACTCTTGTGCACAATAGCCTTATTGTGCACCAATCCAGTTTGACACCGGTTCACACGGTTCGGGCCCGGTTTGGTTCGGTCGCGGTCGCGACCAATTGTGACTGAAAAGGGGATTGTGACTCAAACATACTTTATGAAATTGTCAAACATACTTTATGCAAATATCAAATATACTTTATGAGTAAATCAACCATACATATGTTAGAAGTTTGTGTCTTGAATCTGTTTCACTTTAAAATTGTGACTCAAACATACTTTATGAAATTGTCAAACATATTTTATGTAAATATCAAACATACTTTATGAGTAAATCAACCATACCTTAAGTGCACTATGTTAGGAATTTATGTCTTGAATCTGTTTCACTTTAAAATTGTGACTCAAACATACTTTATGAAATTGTCAAACATACTTTATGCAAATATCAACAATAATGCATGTTGACGTTGCCGCGACATTTGGTCGCGACCGCGACCAATTTTTACCATTTAATATCTGTTTTCCCTTTTTTTAATAAAATAATGCAAGTGATACACCATAGCACTATTGTGCACATGGTGCACCCAAGACCTACTCTTACCTAAATGACTCATTGATTCGAATAAAGTCCAATTAAATTCATCATGGGTCACTGTTGACATGCAAGGTTTAGAGGGTGTTTGGCTGAGCTTATAAGCTCCTAAAAACATTCTTGCAAAGTGTTTGGCAAAAAAAAGCGTTTAGGAGCTTATAAGACACAAAAATAAGCTCTATGAGCTTATAAGATCTAAAAAAGATTAGTTGTTATACCCCATCTTATTTATTAAGATCTTAATATTACAATCATATTTCACACACTACACATATTTCACACGTTACACACATTTCACACCACACACACTACACAGACCACACACACTACACACTACACACATTTCACACACTATTCAAAATGTGTATCTAATATTAACTTTTAAAATAGACCCCAATTTATAGCTAAATTATTATATTCAATTGTAAACTTATAAGCTCTTTTATCCAAATACTTTATTAATTTATAAACTCCTTAAAACGAGTGAGTCTTGTTTGTGAATACACACGTGTGACGGAATACACTTTTACAAAAAACATTGATACTTTTACAGGAAAAAAATGATACTTTTATAGGAAAATGTGATACTTTTACTATATTGATACTTTAACGGATAAATGTGATACTTTTGCTACAAAAAATTATACAATTTTTTGTTAAAAAAAAGTGATACTTTTACAGATAAACGTTATACTTTTACCACAAAAAAATTATACTTTTTTCCATCACACCGTGTGACGGTCACATACAAATTTTTGCCCCATAAAATTTATATCTTATAAGCATTTAAATCAATTTATAAGATGTTGAAATTTAAAAATATAAACTTAGCCAAACACTTGTCTGTACATAAATCAATATTTTTTGGGCCTAATGTAAAAGCCCAATTATCGTTTTTATTTTAGCTGGCCTTGCTTAACTTTTAATTTCCGCCACAAATATATAGGGACAGATAAGCTTGATATCTTGCAATGGCGCTGATTTCTGCAACCTTGAATTGTTCCTCATATTTCCAGTGTTCGCCTGTAATAATCTTTTCTTTTTGAATTATCTGCATGTTTTACTATTTATTCGGCTGATATTGCTCCTTTTTCTTTATATGAGTTTGCAGAGGATTGTAGTGAAACATGAAAATAAATGGCGGATAAATTGTGCTAAAAGGTCACAGGTTAAATTTTTATTTATGGCTACTTTTTCTTTATGTGAGATTTTTCTTTTTTCAACTTTGCTAATTTGATAGACAGGATAGTTCGAGATATTCAGGAGGCAGTAAAAGGCAAGTGTGGAGGCGAAGAAAATTGGTATGATTTCGGAAACCTAAATACTTAGAAATGTGATTTATTTTGATCGGATTACGGCGTGTGGGACACACTAAAGAGAATTAACCAACACCAAGATATTTTTCGGAATAGAGAATTTCAGGGCATAAACATTATTTTGCATTCATTTGACAATCAAAATAGTAAATCACTCTTTACTTCGTGGATAAAAGTTGTTTTTATATTATTGAATAAGTATATGAAATGGTTTTGAGATTTAATTTACTGGTTAATCTTTCATTTGTTCTCTTGCTGAAGTGCTCGGGTTCAATTCTTTCCATTGTCTTAAAAAGTTACTTGCAATTTCTTCCCCTGCAAGCTGTTATCAGCTTTTAATCTATCTATTCCTATGTATCATCTGTTTTCCAGACGAAAAAAGATGATACGATGGACTACAGAATGGAAAGAGTTCCATTTCTGGAGGAGCAGGTAAGGAAGATAAGGGAGACCGGGGAGATAATGTCAATGGATATAGAGAAGCTACTATTGTCCGAAGATAACAGATTCCATTTCGTGAATGAAGTAGCAGCAGAGGCAAAGCGGTACGTTGAGAATAACCGAGACGAGTATGGTGCGAAGAAAGCAATCCACCATGTTCTCAGCAATCGCATGAACGATTCAGGAATCTTCCGTCCCGAAGCATACATGGAAGGCGATCCTTTCAAACCTGCTCCGGGATACTTGAGGCATGAACTCTACGATAAGTAGTTGATTTTTTTGTCTTACTTTCTGGTCGATTCCTGGGATCTGTCGATGTTAAGACAAGCCATTTATTCTTGATAAGAGCTCTTCTTTGAGAAAGTGTATTGTGGGAGTTGTTGCCCGTACAATTGAAAAAGATCGGTGTCTTGTCTTTTGAGTTTCGAAGAACACTAGGTTAGCTTGTGAATTAGGTTTGAACAACGCTAGTCTTTTCTCTGTTAGCTTGTGAATTAGGGGAGAACAGAGACGATTCCTAGTGTTGCTTGGCTTTTTCATTTTGTTAGTTGCAATTATGTTGTGAAGACTCTGAGTTTTAACAGTAGAGAAGATATTTCTTGGTTGTACTCAGCAATGACAACAATCCAACTACTACCATATTCTTGTGTAGTCATAGTTAAGTGTTAACTTTCTCCTGCTATTTGATTTCCATGGAGATATATTCAGTGAATGCCAACTATTCACAGGCAACAATGCGTATAACGATACATGCACAACTTGCTTCTACTTTTCAACAGATGGCATCTGAAGTTGTTGACTGTGTTCATATCCACATCCACATCTAAGCTACTAGACACCTGCGACAAATTTGCTTAGCAGAACGATGCAGTCACACTATTACGGTATGCACGTCTCTTACGACTAGATATTTAATTTATGAATGCCAATCTCGTCCTATTTATATCATCGAGTGGTCTCAAATATAAAATATTTGTAGAACTGAAACATGGATGGTGTATTTCTCAGCAAGTTTGTTATATTGGTCTAAAATGATAGAAAAATTCAATGAAGCAAGTGACAAGGATGGGTCATATATCCACTTCTACTTCATGAAAAGGATGCTGCTATTGTTCTACACATGAAATGAAAGTATACACTATTCGGTGGTTTCGTCTTACTACTGCACAGCTTGCCTGTAAAATAGAGACACGCCTCTTAATAAACTTGCCATTAACAAAAGTGTATACATGTCCATTTCTGAATCTGATAGGATAGCAAGTGGATTTTGGTTATATTGTAAGCCAGCTTAGTGTGCCTCACTCACTGCACATATCCTAGTCTTTTGAGAAAATTGCAACAACAGTTACGTAACCATTAGCCGCTTATACGAGCCCTTGTGTCTATCAATTTTAACTTTGTGGATTGTATCCTAATATTGGGGGAAATTAAGGATTTTGGCAGGAAATTAACACGTGTTGTTTATGTGCAGCCCCAAAGACACTCATGAACCACGAGTCGTACGTCAGATTAAGAGAGTGCTTGGCTAAGCTTATTTTGAACATCTTATAAGCTCCAACATCTTATAAGTTGTTTCAAGAGCTTATTAGATGTCATTTTTAAGGAGCTTATAAGTTAACAAAGTGTTTGGATAAAAAAACTTATAAATTTGCAATTGAATATAGTGATTTAGCTATAAATCTGGGGTCTAATTTAAAAATTAATATTAAACGTACATTTTGATTAGTGTGTGAAATATATGTAGTGTGTAAGTGTAAATAGTGTGTGAAATGTGTGTAGTGTGTGTTGTGTGTGTAGTGTGTGAAATGTGTGTAGTGTGTGAAATGTGTGTAGTGTGTGAAATGTGTGTAATGTGTGTAGAGTGTGTAGTGTGTGTAAGTGTGCGAAATGTGTGCGAAATTTGTGTGTAATAGTTAAGATCTTAAAAAATAAGATGGAAATAAGTTGGGGTAAAGCAACTTATTTTTTTTAGATCTTATAAGCTCTTAGAGCTTATTTTTTGATCTTATAAGCTCCTAAAAATCTTATTTTGCCAAACACTTTGCAAGAGCTTATAAGCTCTTAAACAGTTTATAAGATGTTTTTAGGAGCTTATAAGCTCAGCCAAACACCCTCTAATTGGCTTGGGCTCTGACCCCAAGTGATATAGATGAACGGTACTTTTATGATTAATCCTAATCTACGGTTTAGGCGGGCGCAGCTCCGATTATGCTGGATTGGTCCTCTTAGGCCTTTCAAGGGCTAGGTGGGCTAGGGTCCTAGGCGTTTTTATAACTTTGAACAATTGATTAAATTAAAAAGATAAAACTTAAAAGTTAAAATCACCACTCTCCTTATTCCAACGGCAAAAAAATAAAACAAAAGTTAAAATCCTCTCCCTACACTTCAAGTTCCTTCGTCGTCTCCTCTTTTCATTTCATCTTGCTAGTTAATTTATTATGTGAACCTTTGTAGTGGAGTTTGACACATTATAGAGTATAAACTTATAACTAAGACATGTAAAGATTTAATTAAAAAAAAAAGAAAATTCTCTAAGTGACGTTTAGGCGCTAGGCGGTCCCAAATTGCTTCATCTTCGTTTTTCACCTTTTGCGATCATGATCCTAACTTCCCCTAACTTAGGACACAATCTGCAAAATAAAAATTATCACAGGACTTAATTCCAAATTTTAATTTGTATGAGATGAAGTTGCAAATGGTCAATCCTTAGGTACCTTTTATTTTTATTTTTTTGTCAGTGTTATTGCAAATACAAAAAGTGGCTTTTTTTTCTTTGTTTGGAAGTACCGTTACATTAAATGACTTATAGTCCTCCATGGTGCCGAGGAATTTACCAACAGCTTATAATATTTTGGGCCGTCAACTGTGAAATATAAACTTTTGTTCTTTTAGGTTGTGGGTGGGTTTTGACGTGATTTTTATAATATTAGGGCTGGTTTGGCGGCAAATCATCAATGATAATGGTAATAAATATGACTGAGGGATTAATTATACTATGGAATAATGTGAGAGGAGTTGTTAATGAAATAAGGTATTGAGTAATTTATTCATTATATACCAAACAATATAAATGAGAATGAGTCATCATTCATTTTCATTTCCTATCCCTGAACTGCTCAACTAAGTAGCCCTTAGTTTTGCTCCAATTACCTAAAATATAGATTCATTCAATATTTAGGATCGTGTACCTATAAAAAATTGATTGTAACTCATTGGTTGATCGCGTCTATACCTGTTCGTCTTTATTATTAAAGAAAAGCCGCAATCTTTTCTTTGTTTAAACGTAAAATAACTGCAATTACTTCATTGAGAATAGGGTTAATTTTCAAAAACAACCTGTACTTTGCGGGTGATAAGGCGCAAAACCGAATATCTAAAATCAATCACAATCACCACATGCAAGAATTAAAACGACACCAAGATTTACGTGATTCGATTCGGAGATCTACGTCCACGGGGGAAGGTAATGACTTTTCGGGGTGCTTTTCACTATTTCTCCTTTAATGTCGGAGTTCAACCTTACAAGCTGTAGTTTTAGAATACAAAACTTCGAACCCTAAATCTGAATACAATTCTCCTCTTTATACTATACCAATCGAAACCCTAACTAAATCCCTATAATCCCGTTCACCAAATCTGCATGGCAGTTGGATTGAGATCATGGAGATCTCAATTTCCAAATATGCCGCGACTGGGTTAAGCTGTGTTGGGCTCGCGCTGCGACTGGGCTTAGCTGTGTTGGGCTCGCGCTTCTGGGCCCAATTGACCCGGCTGGCGGGCTAGTCCGACCCGGAGTTACTGGACCATACCTATCAGATGTCCCCTCACCAGCCGGAGCGAGGTAGGAGCTTCAGTTAAGAGTAAGGCATGATGTAATAGGTATGAACTGGCAGCGATGTAGAGTGACGTGATGGCGTAGCTGGCAATGAGAGATGCCATCCTTACCGAACTGAAGGACCCCCGGGGTGAGGGAGCCAACCGGGACCGAGCTGATGCATCCCCGGGGTGAAGAAATCAACGGGGATCGAACTGGACCGAACTGAAGTACCCCCGGGGTCATGGGGTCGATCGGAGCCGAGTTGATGCATCCCCGGGGTAAAGGGACCACCGGAGTGAAACCCAAAGCTTCCTGGGAAAGGGTGAAGTTGATGTGATTGGCGGCGCCATCATGAGGGGAAGGGGTGTGAAGTGACGTTTTTGCAAATCACAAGAAGCGTGTTCCCCACGCGCCTAGATAACTGTGATGCGTGTGAGAGCCACGCGCATATCTCGAACGCTGAATTCGAAAAGGCCAGATCTGGGCTGTTCAATTGTTGTATTAGAGGAAAAAAGAAGTAACAGTTGCACTTTCGCTCATTTGTAATTGCGATCAAAGAAAGCCAGCGGAAAGGCGAGAAAGAAGGCAGCAAACGTCGAAAAATCACCTCAACGTCGTGCCGGCACCCTTGGAAAAGCAAGTAAGTATGTCTTCATCTTCAGAAACTAATAGTGTGGGGGTAGTCGGTACTGGTGAGAGCCCTGTAAATGCAAGGCCCCTTCGAACAATCTACCCCGAAAGGAATGAGAATAGGAAGGTGTATAGGGCTGATCTAAGGGAAATCTGGACACGGAAGGTGAGATTTCCCACTTGTTTAGAAGCGAGGGCAAATTTGGATGTGGCCTCAAGTATGCCTTGGGTGACGGAGGCCCAAATCGAGGCAATGGTGCCCAGTTTCTATTTCCCAATAGACTTAGAATATATAATACCCGGACCTAGTGATAGGGCCTGTTGTCCACCGAATGGGTATATAACCGTATATATAGATCAGTTGAGAGTGGGGTTGAGATTCCCACTATGGGATTTTGTTGTAGAGTTGCTGGGATATTATGGTATAGCATTAGCGCAGTTAGCGCCGAATGCCGTGAGGCAAATCGTGGGGTTTATGCTGGTGTGCAAGACCTCGGGGGTGAAGCCCTCCATTGAATTATTTAGGTACTTTTTTCATTTGAAACCATTTGGGAAGGGAAAAAGGTGGTTCTCGCTGAACCCGAGGCTGCAAAGGGGGTTCAAGGTGCAGAATCCGAGCAAGGTAGAGGGCTGGAAAGTGAAGTTCCTGTTTATTAAAGAGTCGAAACCAATCCCAAGGTGGAGGAGGGAGGAGGTGATAGATGGGGTACTGAAGGGAGTCCAGAGTCTATTGAAGTTTTCGAGCAGGCGGGGACTCTAAAACAAGTGTTAACCGAGGAGGAATTGGAGGAGGCCGGACTGTCCCTGTATTACACAAAGGGACCCGAGGCGAGAACATTGCCAGCCTCCAGTGAGGGGTCGTTAGCTGGGGCGGAAGAGGAGGGTAGGAACTTTTTTTTACAATTGTATGTAACTGTTGATGAATGTTGTTTCTAATACGCTGATGATTTTCTGCAGTGGGACGCTTTAAAACGAGCCTTCAGAAAATGACCGCGGAAGGTGCACAACGAACACCGGAGAGAGTGCCCTCGCCAAGAAACTCAACCTCCGAAGCGAAGAGAAACTCGGGGAGAATACCCGGTGAAGGGACGGAGGAGGTGGTTCCGCTGACGGACTCCCCCCCAAGACCGAAGAAGAGGTCGGGGCGTGCTCCGACTCCGCCGTCTATCTCGAAGAGAAGGCGGTTGGAACCGACCTTGGAGGTATAACTATCATGTCTTTACATATTGCGTTGACACACAACATCTCACAAAGTGTTATGCAGGGCCAGAGAAGTGTGGATGTCCACGAGGCATCAGAGATGGAGGAAGTGTGGACCCTGAGCCAAGGGTTAATTGGTTTCGGGCACTGTCGCCAAAGAGAGGAGACCGAGGCCCTGAAGAAAGAGCTGGGGATCCTGTGCGGGGAGTGCGATAAGCTCCGCAGAGAGGCAACTGAGGCCAAGAGTGGCCAGGTCAGGGCACGGGGCCGGACGCTGGAGGTCGAGAAGGAGGCGGCTCGACTCAGGAGCGAGGTGGCAGAGATGGCCCTTTTCCGGGGAGAACTGACCGCAGCTCGGGAAGAGCTAAAGAAAAAAGCTGAGGGCCAAGGGGCAATGCTGAGGGCCTTTGTTGAGAAGCTATCACAAACGGAGACGTTTGTGAACTTCTTGACAAAGTTTGTGGTAGTTGGGGATGTCGCCACGCGCTCAGAAGTTTTGAAGGTGGTAAAGGATGTGTACCCGAAGGTAGACGTCTATAAAAAGGACTTCGGGTATGACTATGCGTCCGTGAGCAATGTGGATGCCGCCTACTACAACACCCTGTCCCATCTCCCGGAATGGTCATTGGTGGAGACACTGGCCCAAAAGGGGACGATTCTGACTGCAGAAGACGTGGCGGGCTGCTCAGTAGACCAAGACGAGGAGTTCTTGGGATATTGCATGGGCATGAATGTGCCGGAGCCAAGGCAGAGGGCCCCCCCCACCGAGGATAGCGTCCGCGGCAGATGAACTAGCTCCTCAGGAGGGCGGAACTCTTCAACTGGCTGATCCGACTGCCACGACCTCGGCCGGAACGGATGTCAGTTCCTCTCCTGCCTTAGGCGGAGAATAGAATAGGAGACAATTTTTGTTTGTCGTTGCATATGTAAAAAACACTTGAATTGTAATTGCCCTTTTGCCAATGTATAAATGACAAGTTACTGATGTTGTGTTGTTAAATTCTGAATGTATGCATTGAGTTCGATGATGGATAAGTGTTGTATACGGGCGATCTTATAAATGTCTTTTGTATATGACGGGTGTAGCAGGAGGACACTGCGGAACTTCACGAGGTCATCAAGAAACTGATGCAGTCCCTTAACTGGCTGCAAAGAGAAAGAGATGACCTGAAGATGTCAGTGGTGCCGAGGTTGGAGAAGAAGCTCGCGGTCGCAGAGAATAAGGCATCTGAAGCCGAGAAGGCAAAAATCGTGGCCGCTGAGAAGGCCTATGACCACTAGCTAAAGTATTTGACCCAATGTGCTGAGGTGGAACGACTCTTTGTCCACCAAAAAGAGTACAAGTGTATATTGACGGAATACGGCCTGCTAACCTTTGAGGAGGTCGAAGAGCGGACGACCGAAATCCAGAGGGAAATTACCGCGCTGATGGAAGCCGGTCACACCAACTCCTCCGAGCTGGTTATGAAGCGGGAAGTGTTAGAAATACTCCTCAGTATGTACGAGGGCTTAAGAGCCGCAGCAGGTGGCGTCATACTGCGGAGGAGAATATCGTGAGCTCCAGCCGGGGGAACTCCTCAAAGACTCCGCGGATCATAATGCGAGAGCCGACCCCGGTGGTGGTTGCCGAGGAGGTAGTGCAAACTGGCCGAGGAGATTAAATTGATGGCCCCCGCAGAGTGGGATCCTGTGGAATGGGCTAATGCTTCAAGGCCAACTGGGCAAGCAGGTCCTCAAACACAGCGAGGCCGTCAACCAAGTCCTCGCGCTCGAGGAGGCCAGAGTAGGGGGAGGACCGGAGGCCAGTCCCGGGGTGTTTTCAGATCCCGGAGGACGCAAAGGAGGAGTTCCCGGGACAGGTCTCAACGCCGGAGCGCGGAGTATTGGTTAGGGGGTCGTAGATAAATATAGATGGTATAGTAACAATTTATGTGTATTTGTAAAGGACACTTAGTAAATAAAACTTTTGAAATATTTTGATGTATATCACAAGTATATTTTGCAAAAATAGAGTAGCTAAGGACTCGTTTAATGCAATTTCTTTGAGTTATGTTAACATTTCAGAATGAAATAAGGTTGTAGTTAGTACTCAGGAGTACGAGGCGTAAATAAGCCCTTGTTCGAAAACAAGGCATAGAATCTCCCCGGACGGATCGGGCGGGAGTTAATTTTAAATAACAAAGTAATTGACCTCTCCGGATAAATCAGGCGAGAGGGAATATATGTCCAGGGACCAAGTGTTGATCTCTCCGGACGGATCAGGCGAGAGACCAATGTGCCGGGAGACAAACAATAATTATTCTAGGTCGGGGCGTCCCCGCGGCATAAAAGAAAAGCAGCATATGTGTTAAAAGTGAAAACTTTTATTCATAGTGATTGCCGGAGCAATTGAAGAATACAATTGTAATCGTAAAAAAGAAAGTGCCACGGTATGAAAATGAAAGTACGTACAAAAAACGTAAAGGAAGAAAAGGTACTTGACAACGGAAATCATAGATAGAAACGTCGCAGATTGCTAATATGCCAGGTTCGGGGCATCGGTGTGCCATCTAGATGCTCTAACTGATAGCTCCCGGAGGCATGTGCGACAACGACGCGATAAGGCCCTTCCCAAGCGGCATGCAGTTTGCCCTCAGGAACAGCTTTGCTGGCAGAATTTAACCGGAGCACAAGGTCTCCTACCTGGAACTGCGTACCCCTAACCGGGAGGTTGTAATACTGAGTTGCTTGTTGTTTGCTCTTAGCCTGTCGGATAAAGGATTGCTCGCAGCGATGTTCGATCTCGTCTAAGTTAGTACGGAGTGCTTCCTCGTTAGACTCGGGGTCGAGGTTTATGAGTCTGGGGCTGGGCACTCCCACCTCAGCAGGAATGACAGCCTCAGAGCCATATGTGAGGCTATATTGAGTCTCCCCGGTTGACGAATGCGGCGTAGTACGATAGGCCCAGAGAACTTGCGGAAGGTTCTCGGCCCAGAGGCCTTTGGCTTGATCTAAGCGCTTCTTCAAACCGTTAAGCAGAGTGCGGTTAGTGACTTCGACCTGGCCATTAGCTTGAGGATGAGCAATCGAGGTGAAAATTTGTTTGATGTGCAACTCCTCACACAAGGACCGGAAGGGATCATTTGCGAATTGTTTGCCATTTCGGAGATAATGGCGCTTGGGATGCCGAAGTGGCATATGATGTTACGACAAACAAACTTCAGGATGTTTTGGCCGGTTATGGCAGTGAGGGGCTCGGCTTCGACCCATTTGGTGAAATAGTCCACAGCAACCACAAGAAATTTCAATCCTCCCGGAGCAATCGGGAACGGACCCACGATGTCGATGCCCCACTGGATGAATGGCCAGACACTTCGCATGCCAGTAAGCTCGGTTTGCAGCAGGTGTTTTATCCGGGAATGCCGCTGACATTTGTCACACTTTGACACTAAATTATGGGCATCATTAAACAATGTGGGCCAGTAGTATCCCCACCGAGCCAACGTCCGCGACCCAATATGACTTGCGCATGCCTCCTCGTGGAATTCCCGAAGAACATAGTCAGTCTGGACTGGGCCAAGACATCGAAGACTCGGCTGCAAGTATGACTGACGGTACAAGATTCCGTCGTGAAGTGTGTACTTCGGTGCTTTGAGAAGTATTCGCCAAGCGAGTAATTTGTCGTCGGGCAGTGTACCATCCCGAAGATATTGGACGATAGGAGTCATCCAATTGGGATCGGCATCTGTCAATACGGAGATTGCCAACTCACTAATCGAAGGGTGGGTGGCTTCTTCGATGATTATGTCCGGAGACATATTTGACGGGACCGCAGATGCCATTTTGCTAAGGATATCAGCTTTAACGTTTTTTTCGCGGGGTATCTGCTGGACATTAGTCGAAGTGAAAGTAGCAAAAGCTTAAGTGTTAGAGCTAGATACCTCTTCAATGTATCATCCTTTGCTGCATAAGTGCCGTTGATCTAATTGGAGACCACCTCGGAATCAGTGAAAAGCTGGATATGCGAAGCTCCGAAGGTTTGAGTGAGCCGGAGCCCAGCAAGGACTGCCTCGTATTCCGTCTCGTTATTGGTCACTTTGAACTTAAAACGCAAGACATACTTGATCTCAACGTCATCGGGACCAATGAGGAGGACCTCGGCGCCACTGTCCCGGGTTGCAGAGGCGCCGTCCACGTATACCCGCCACTTGCGGGCTTCAGCTTCGAGATCGGAGTGGTGAGTAGTGGTAGGACATGTGACTGCCCCGGGGTCAGTGAATGGTACTTCAACCAAAAAATCCGCAAGAGCTTGACCTTTGATGGCTCGGCGAGGTAGAAATTGTATATCATGCTCCCAGAGCTCGATGACCCACTTAGCCAAGCGTCCCGATACATCGGGCTTGGTGAGAATTTGGCGAATAGGGTGGTTAGTGAGAACCCGAATATCGCGTCCTTGAAAATAGGGACGCAGGCGGTGGGCCGCCATAACGAGGGCTAGTACTGCTATTTCTACCACAGAATACCGAGTCTCTGCCCCTTGAAGTGCTCGGCTAACGAAGTACATGGGCTGTTGACTTCCATGATCCTTGCGGACGAGGGCCGCGCTAATGGCTTCTTCGGCAGATGCCAAATACACATAAAGAGGCTCTCCGGGGACAGGCGCGGACATAGTTGGCAACTGGTTGATGTGTTGTTTTAAAGCCTCAAAGGCTTCGATGCACTGCGGAGTCCATTCAAATCTTTTTGCTTGACGCAAAATTTTGAAGAAAGGAAGCTGACGCTCTGCTGCTTTAGACAAAAAACAATTTAAGGTTGCGCGGCCGCCGGTTAGACGCTGAACATCTTTCACCGTCTTCGGCGGCTGAAAATCCAACACATCCCTAATCTTGTCTGGTTTGGCCTGGAGCCCGTGCTATGAGACCACATACCCAAGAAATTTTCCTGATCCAACTCCAAAGCTACTCTTGGCCGGATTGGGGCGAAGATTATAGCGCTGCAACGTGCTTAACGTCTCGGCAATATCCTGCACACATGTTGCAGGGGAGGAGCTTTTAATAACGAGGTCATCAACATATACCTCAACATTGCGGCCAATCTGGTCTTGGAAGACATGGTCCATAAGACGTTGATAAGTAGCTCCGGCATTCTTGAGCCCATATGAATTTGATCCCTTGTATAAATCTAGGAAGCAAAGTGCCTTATGCCCAGTAATGGCCTCGGCTTTTTGGTCGATGGGGGCCAGAGGATAACAATCCTTCGAGCAGTGCTTATTGAGGTCGGAGAAATCAACGCACATCCTCCACGCCCCACTTGACTTCGTCACCATCACGGGATTAGAAAGCCAGGACGGATAGTGAACTTCGAACATGATGTCTGCATCCAAGAGCTGTTGAACTTCAGTTCGGATGGCTGCGTTCTTCTCTGGGGCAAATTGCCGTCGCTTTTGTTGTATGGGCTTCACGCTGGGGTCAATATTCAGCTTATGAGTAATAAGGTCTGGAGAGACCCCCGGCATATCCAGTGGAGACCAAGCAAAGACTTCAGAATATTCTCGTAACGTTTGGATGATGGCATTGTGCAACAATGTGTCCACAACGCCTACTGTAACAGTTTGTTCTGGTTTAACCGGACCGAGAGGCACCTTAACAGTATCGTCTCCGAGTGACTTAGATGAACCCGGGGTAAGGGCCGAGGTGGCTATTTGAAACTGAGGCTTAGGAGGAGCCTTGGTTGTTTTCTTAAGTGCGACATACATGCACTCTTTGGAAATTCTTTGATTGCCACGGATGACAACCTCGTCGTGGGTGTAGGAAATTTCAATGCGAGATGATATGTGGAACAGATGGCCTTCGCCGGGGTGAGCCAATCTCGGCCCAGAATCATATTATATGGAGATGGAGAACTAACCACATAGAAGTCAACAAAGATTGTTTTGATTGCCGGGTAAGTACCAAGTGAAGCGGGGAGGTTAATTATTCCTTCAGGTTAGATCTCACCCTGAGTGAAGGTCTGTAGTGGCCCGGGGGAGGGTCGGCGCTGTTCACGGGGTATGCCCATTTTTTGGAAACAATCAGTGAATATGACACTGACAGCGGCTCCATTGTCGACGAAGACTCGCTTGATTGTAACATTGGCCACGGCCATATCAATGACGATGGCATCAGTGTGTGGGGTGAGCTCGGGGACGAGATCCTCATCAGTGAAACTCTCAGTTTCAGATTTGTGGAAGCGCTTGTGACGTGGCTCCTCGGGAGGAGGCCTACGCGCTTCGGCCTTCAGGGCACTTCAGGAAGTCCCTGTTGGAATGGCCCCATATATCACGTTTATTATCCCTTGGACAACGTGATTTGGCGGATTATCTCCGGGACCTCCATGAGGAGGTGGAGGTGGTAGCAATTGAGGCTGTTGGCGATTACCCTGGTCTTGCCGAGCGTAATTGTTATACCCCGACCTGTTATTCTGCCACTAAGGTCTGTTTTGTCTTGGACCTCGGTCGTTATAACCTCCGCGGCCTTGTTGTGAGCCTCCATTTTGGTTCGACCGAGATCTGTCCTCGGTCCGAACTACGTATTGCCGCAGGAAACCCTTCTTCAAACAATCCTCAATTTCTTTTCCAAGTTCGCGACATTCTTCGGTGTCGTGTCCATGATCGTGATGGTACGCACACCACTTATCGCGGTTACGTTTTTCTGCCGGAGCGGTCATCCGTGGGCACAGTCGCAGATCGTTCTTGTGAACAGAAATTATTTATGTCCTTGATTTAGTAAGTGGAGTGAGTTGAGGAACATCTCCGCGAGGTTCCAACCGTCCTCTGCTTAGACGGCTAAAGGCACTAGGCCGGGTGCTGGTCCCGGCTTGCGTTTTATCTGGTTGCCGTTTGGTAGCATGTTTCTCGCATTTGCGACGGATTTGCTCCTCAGCTTTGGCGAACTTGCTTATAATGCCGAAAAGAGCCGGGGTCGTGGTAGGGGGGTTCCGCACGAGCTCAGTGTAGAGTGGCCCGAGTCGGAGGCCATTCATGAAGGTCGTGATTATAACATCATCAGATCGGCTGCCGACTTTTAGGCTTTCGGCAGTAAAGCAGTCAAGAAACTAGGTAGCAGTCTCCCCATCTCGCTGTTCCAGATTCATGAGATCAGCCAAAGTGGCCATGGGCTTTGCTCGTGTATGGAAACGCGCCCAAAACTGCTCGGCGAGATCCTAAAAAGAGGTAATACTGCCTCGGGGAAAGGAATCGAACCAAAGTCTGGCCTCATCTTGAAGATACTCAGGAAACACCTTACACAAGTGGTGAGGTGTACAACTGCGATTAAACATAGCGTACTTAAAGGCGCTTAGAAAATTACCTGGATCTCCGGTGCCGTTGTAGACGGACACTGGGGGAAGTTTGAACCCCTCAGTGAGTGGAGTAGCAAGAATCTCCTCGAAAAACGGAGAGATGATCTCCCCGTCAGCATCAAGGCCCAATACCTTGTCAAGCTCGACGGCAAACTGAGCTTGCTCTTGTTCCAGAGGATCAAGTACACGGGACTTGTCCAAGCGAGCCCGCTTTGGTACGTCTACAGGCCTGCGGTGATCCACGTCCTCATGGTCACAACAGGGCCTCGAACCATTAGAACTGCAGTTCTCCACAGAAGATACTGATCACTGTCGGCGGCCATCAGGCCTAGCTCGGTGAGGTGGATCTTTGACAAATGGGTTGTTTAGAGTGAAAAATAGGCTTTTACTATGTGTTTTTAAACACCAATTTGTTATATTCTTCGTATTTCCTTTCTCTTGTTGGAAAACCTCGTTTTCAAGCATTTTGCAGGTAAAAAAGTATACAAAGAGGTGACGAGTAGATTGGAGTCGAAGAAATCGAGAAAAAACCCGAGGAATGAAGAAACGGGCCAAAATTGGGCCGTGCACGGTCAAAACCGTGCATGCCTTCACAAACCGTGCACGGCCCGTGCGCGCAAAAGGCAGGGGCAGCCATACACGGGCGCACGGTCATGATCGTGCACGGACCGTGCAAGCCTGTCCAGAGAATAGGCGATTTCAGGGGTTGTGCACGGTCCGTTCAGACTCGCACGGGCATGACCGTGCACAAACTCCGGAAATGGCTTAATTTCAGCCCGTTTATGTAATTTTGAGCCCAAGACTTTGTAAAAAGCCCCAAATGAGGGGGTAGGGGGTATAGACTAAGATTTTCAGATTTTTGCACAACACACTATTCATTTTACTTACTTTTTAGAGAGAGAAAGCTAGAGAGAGCAATTGGGGGAATTACTTGAAGATCAAGATTTATTTCTTCAATAGGTTTTATCCTTCCATCTTCATCTAAATTTTGTATAAACATGATTATGTCTATATATTTGTGTTTATTTATTATGATGATCATGGTTGGCTAATTTTCTTAATCTAGGTTTAGAAAGTAGATTATGGGTGATTAGTGATTTTACTCGATTAATTTAATCTCGTGCTATGCTATTAGTTGATTAATGGTTTATTATGCTTGTTGAATGATTTGATCTCTTGTTTAACATTATTGAGGATTAAATTGAAACCGAGAGGGGAAATTTGATCTGAGATCACATTAATCGACATGATTAGGCAATAAAACCGAGAGGTTTGAGTTAATTATGGGAACTTTGATCTTAGGACCGATTGAGAGTTGTATTTGATTAATCGACCGGAGACGGCGATTAATCTTATACAATTAATACGTAAGTTGCTCCGAGAGGGGATCTTGCATATAATTTGTGATCGTTTCCTAATACGTAACATTCGGTTTAAAGGTTGAATTAATCGGGATAATAATTGCTAATTACCCTAATTGAAATCTAAGCCTAGATTACCCTTATTAATTGGTTCTTCCCTATAAATTGTTTTCTAGTCTATCTTATTAGTTTCAATTGCTTGTTGATCTAAATTAGAGTTTGAAAATACCAAAACCAATTATCGATCATCTAGTTAGCCACTTAAATGTTTAGATTACCTCATCTTTCCGATATTGGGCCAATTCCTCGTGGGATCGACCTTGTGCTCACGTAGTGCTACTTTGATGCCGTATACTTGCGGTTGTTCGATTTAGTTACAACAACTAAGTGTGTGTCAAGTTTTTGGCGCCGTTTCCGGGGAGTCGGTAACAATAGCCGGAAAGTGTTGTTCTAGGCATTTAGTGATACTCTAGACACTTTCTTTTTGTTAGTAGTTTAGTTTATTTTAATTGTCGATTAATCATTAATTGAGCTTACGGGATCTCTTTTTGATTGGTGTGCAAGGTGTTGATGCACTTGAGGTCACAAGGATTGGAAGGCTTGCTACCTATTGATCCGGAAATCGAGGCAACTTGTAGACACAATCAAGGGAGAAGGAGTAGAGAAAGAAGCATGGAAGCCGGAGATAATGACCCAAGAGTCTTCAATCAAGTTGAGAGGAATGCACCGGGAATTCCGCCGGATCAAGCAAACATCTATCATCAAATGATAGAGATGATGCGGAAACAACAAGAAGAGATGAATGCTCTCCGGAATTGGAGAGAGCAAGTGCTTAACCCACCACCACAAGATACTATAAAAGATTTCCTAAGACCGGTAGCAAATCGGAATTTTGGTGGGATGGGTAGAGTGCCCGTGAATGTAGTGAATTTCGAACTAAAGCCGGCACTCATTAACATCATTCAACAGAACCAGTTTGGAGGTCAAGCTAGTGAAGACCCGAATTTGCATTTGTTAACGTTTTTGGAAGTATGTGGGGCGATTCAAATCAACCAAGTCCCACATGATCAAATTAAGCTCCGCCTTTTCTCATTCTCATTGAGAGATAGGGCAAAGTTGTGGTACAACTCCCTCGCCAACGAAGATATCCGAACATGAGACGATATCTATCAAAGGTTCCTTCAGAAGTACTTCCCGGCGAGTAAGACCATTAGATTGAGAGGAGAAATCACGCAATTTCGACAGTTCAATTCTGAATCATTGCGGGAAGCTTGGGAGCGTTTTAAAGACTTATTCCGGAAGTGTCCCCAACACGGGTTGCAAGATAAGGAGCAAATTTGTTACTTCTATAACGGATTGTTCGAGTCTACAAGAGAAATCATAGATGCAGCCGCCGGTGGTGCATTGTTAGCAAGAACGGCGAGAGATGCAACATCAATCATTGAGGACATGGCCACAAATTCATATCAATGGCCAACCGAAAGGAACAAACCGAGGGTGGTTGCAAGTGTAGCGGAAAAAGAGGCAAGCTCTTCGCTTTCAACTCAAATAGCGGCTTTGTCAAAACAATTGGAGTCACTAACCAAAGCCGCCTCTTTGGTTCTAATGGAACAAAGTGCAAAGGCCGTTGTTGCACAAGAAGACCCCGAGGATTGTAACTTCATTCATCAAAGGGGTTATGGAAACCAAATGGGACACCAATATCCCTATTCGGGGCAAGGTCAACATTCGAACTTCAATCACAACCAACACCAATCAGGTCACTACCAATCGGGATCAAAGGGTCATCAAAATTTCTCCTATGGCAACCCCAACAATTCGGTCCAACCACCACCCGGATTCTCCGTTACCAATGGGTTAATAAACAAAGTAAGGGAACCAAGCTTAAAGGAACTCTTGATATCGTTCATCTCAAGGACGGACGAAAGAATGTCACAAATGGACAATTCTTTCGCGAAGTTTCAAGTTGATGTCAACAAGAGCATTGTGACGAATGGGGCCGACATTAAAAGCTTGCAATTGCAAATGAGCCAGTTAGCCCAAGCCATTAGTCCCCAACACCAAAAGGGGCAGTTTCCGAGTGACACGGTGAAGAATCCAAAGGAACAATGCCAAGCAATTCGACTAAGGAGCGGAACCGAGTATGAAGGACCAAAGCTACCGGTGGAAGGTGACCAAGTGATTGAGAAAGAGCATTTAGAGGAGCAAACCAAACTCAAGGATTGTGGAGAATCAAGTGAAAAAGGGGCCGTGAAGCCAAACTCCACTCCTAACTCTACTCCTCTTACTTATGTCCCTCCCCTCCCATTTCCACAAACTTATCAAAAGAAACAATTGGATAACCAATTTGCTAAGTTTTTTTGAAATCTTCAAGAAATTGCATATTAACATTCCTTTTATTGATGCTTTGCAACAAATGCCTAATTATGCTAAGTTTTTGAAGGAGGTGATATCGAAGAAGAGGAGGTTGGAGGCTTATGAGGCGGTTAACTTAACCGAGGAGTGTAGTGCCGTAATTCAAAGAAGAATCCCTCAAAAGAGGAAGGATCCAGGTAGCTACAATTTCTTGTATTATTGGGGATAAAAAATTTGAAAAAGCATTATGTGATCTTGGGGCAAGCATTAATCTCATGCCACTTTCTATATTCAATAAATTGGAAATTGGAACCATCAAACCTACCACTATTGCTTTGCAAATGGCGGATAGGTCTTTGACCTATCCGAAAGGTATAGTGGAGAATGTGTTGATCAAGGTAGGTGTTATAATCCCGGTGGATTTTATAGTTTTGGACATGAATGAGGACAAGGAAGTCCCCTTGATTTTGGGCTGCCCGTTTCTAGCAACGGGTGGAGCCCTCATTGATGTTCAAAAAGGGGAACTCACCTTACGTGTGAATGATGAGAAGGTTACTTTTTCAATTTATAAAGCAATGAGGTTTCACAATGAGGATGAGGTTAATGTCATAGAAGAATGTAATGCTTTGGATTTGCTAGATACCAATGATACAAGAAATCTTTTAGCTTCAAGTGCAATTGACTCTTTGGAGATTTGTTTGCATGACTCTATTTGTGCTAACCATGAAGCTAACAGTGTTGATGTTTTGGATAGTGTTAGTGCATTGAATTCTTTGGAGGAGGTACGCAATGAGGAGATTTCTTGGTTGAAATTGGAGAATGAGGAGTCGACTGGACTAAAGGAATCTAAGGGCAAAGAAGAAGAAGGACCCAATGTTGAGTTGAAACCTCTCCCCGACCACTTGAGGTATGAGTACCTTGATGAAGGTAAGAAATTTCCGGTTATAATTTCAGCTTTTCTTAATGAGAGTGAATGTGCGAAATTGATTGAAATCTTGAAAAAGCACAAGAGTGCTATTGGATGGTCCATCTCGGATCTTAAGGGGATTAGCCCCGCTATTTGCATGCATAAATTTTTAATGGAAGAGGACTATAAACCGAGTGTGCAAAGTCAACGTAGGTTAAATCCAATTATGCAAGAGGTGGTGAGGAAAGAAGTTTTGAAATGGCTTGATAATGGCATAGTCTTTCCTATATCCGATAGCAAGTGGGTGAGTCCTACCCAAGTCGTGCCTAAGAAAGGAGGAATAACGGTAGTAAAAGTGAGTGATTTAGAAGAAGTAGCCACTAGGTTGATAACCGCTTGGAGGGTTTGTATTGACTACCGGAAGTTGAATGTGGCTATTAGGAAAGATCATTTTCCACTTCCATTTCTTGATCAAATGTTGGATAGATTAGCCGGGTATGACTATTATTGTTTTTTGGATGGGTACTCCGGGTACAATCAAATTATGATTGCCCCGGAGAATCAAGAAAAAACGGCTTTTGTATGCCCATATGGCATCTTTACATTTAAGAGAATGTCCTTTGGCTTATGTAATGCACCGGTCTCTTTCCAACGATGCATGATGGCTATTTTTAGTGGGTTGATCGAGAATGTGATGGAAGTATTCATGGATGATTTTTCTGTTTTCGGTGCATCATTTGATCATTGTCTGTTTAACTTGTCTCTAGTCTTGCAGCGTTGTGAAGACACTAACCTTGTATTAAATTGGAAAAAATGCCACTTCATGGTAAGAGAAGGTATAGTGTTAGGACATAAGGTTTCAGCTGCAGGTTTGGAGGTAGACCGAGCCAAGGTGGTTGCCATCGAAAGATTACCACCACCACTCAATGAGAAGGGAATCCGAAGCTTTTTAGGCCATGCTGGTTTTTACCGAAGGTTTATTCGTGATTTTTCAAAAATTGCTAAGCCTTTGTTTCACCTTTTGGAAAAAGTTGCTGCTTATGTTTTCGATGATTCTTGTCTACAGGCCTTCGAAGTGTTGAAGAAAGCGTTGGTTTCGGCACCAATCTTGATATCACCTGATTGGAATCAACCTTTTGAACTCATGTGTGATGCGAGTGATACATCAGTCGGGGCAGTTTTAGGACTTCTTCCGGGTGATATATTACGCGAGTAAAAGCCTTGACCCGACCCAGCCACACTACAAAACAACAGAGAAGGAGATGTTAGCGGTGGTTTATGGGTTCGACAAATTTCGTGCCTATCTTGTGGGCACGAAAACGATTGTATACACCGACCACGCAGCCATCCGGTACCTTTTCGATAAAAAAGATGCCAAGCCAAGACTCATTCGATGGATCCTACTTTTACGAGAATTCGATTTAGAAATCAAGGATCGGAAAGGGTGTGAAAATGTTGTAGCCGATCACCTTTCGAGGATTGAGAATTAGCTTGTGGAGCACCTCCACCCGATCTCTCATCACATCAGAAGAAGAAGTTCTATCACGAAGCAAGGTTTTATATGTGGGATGATCCATATCTCTTCCGAAGATGTGCTGACTCGATTATCCAGAGGTGTGTATCGGAGGAAGAGGGTCGAGAGATCTTCGAACAATGTCACTCTTCACCAAGTGGGGGACACTTTGCGGTAAACAGAACAATGGCTAAGGTGCTTCAAAGTGGATTCTATTGGCCAACGATCTTTCAAGATTGACACGACTTCATCAAGCAATGTGATCGGTGCCAACAAACCGGTGGGATCTCGAAAAGATATGAAATGCCACTTGCCAATTCTATTGAAGTGGAACTGTTTGACGTTTGGGGAAACGACTTCATGGGACCATTCCCATCATCTCAAGGTTATCAATACATTCTGTTGGCGGTGGACTATGTTTCTCGATGGGTTGAGGCCATCCCTACCTCAACCAATGACTCTAAGGTGGTACTAAGATTTCTTGTGAAGAATATCATCACTCGTTATGGAGCACCTAGAGCATTGCTTAGTGATGGAGGGTCGCATTTTTGTAACAAATGGCTCAATGGCTTATTGGCCCGGTACGGCGTGAAGCATAGGGTGACTACACCATATCACCCTCAAGCAAATGGTCAAGTCGAATTAGCTAACCGGGAAATCAAGCAAGTCCTCGAGAAATCAGTAAGTGGAAACCGGAAGGACTGGGCTCTAAAGTTGGATGATGCATTGTGGGCGTATAGAACGGCTTACAAGACACCCCTTGGTATGTCTCCTTATCAACTTGTTTTTGGAAAATCATGTCATTTGCCCGTGGAGCTTGAACATCGTGCATATTGGGCGATAAAGAAGTTGAATTTCGACTTTCAATCGGCTGGGGCAAATAGGGTGTTGCAATTGAACGAACTTGATGAGTTCCGAAATCAAGCATTTGAGAATTCAAGGGTGTACAAGGAAAGGGTAATGAGGTTTCATGACAAATTGATCATCAAGAGAGAGTTTTGTCATGGAGACCAAGTCCTTTTGTTCAATTCCCGTCTCCAACTTTTTCCTGGGAAGTTAAAATCAAAATGGTCGGGACCATTCACAATCAAGAGAGTGCTACCAAGCGGAGTTGTCGAGCTACTCAATACCGACGGGAGCACGTTTATGGTGAATGGCCAAAGAGTAAAGAAGTACTTTGACCAAGCACAAGAAAGAGAGGTTCACCAACTATCTTTGGTTGAACCGACTTGAACCGAAATAGACAGGCGTCCAGCTAAAGACGTAAAACTTAGCGCTTGTCGGGAGGCAACCCGGCGGTTCAATTTCTTTAATTTCGTATTTTGAATAATTAGATCGTTTTATTTAAATGTTTTTAAATTTTTAGTGTTGAATAATGACAGGTAAATGCAAGGAATGATGGGAAAAGTGGTAGGATGCAAAATGGATGAGCACAACTTCAAAAAATTGGGTAAAATCTCAAATTTTAGGCGTGCACGGTCCGTGCATCCTTCTCCCGAGAAGTGCCCAATTTTGGGCTCGTGCACGGTCATGACCGTGCACGAGTGAACGGACTGTGCAGAACCATTTTCCCGAGAGCAGCCCATTTTTCAGGTCGTGCACGGTCATGACCGTGCACGACCTGGGCAGAAACATATTTTTACGCGAAAAACACCCCCAAAACCCATTCCCCCTTTCTTACACGCGGAAAAAAACACCCACACACAAACACACACACAAATTCAACGCCATTCTTGGAAAATCAACACTTTCAAGTCATTATCTCCCTACATTCACAAGGTATGTCCATGGAATCTCAATTAAATTCGAATTTTTGGCCAATTTTGTCAAATTAGGGCTTAGTTGTGTAGTTTGCCTTTTATTTCGAATTCCTTGGTGATTTGTGGATAAATTGCTTTGTTGTGAACATATTGTTGGTGATTGAGTATAGGGACTAGATAGAACTTGAAATTGTCCAATTCGGAGTTAGAACTTCATTGGAGTATTTTGTCGAACACCTTTCGTGCAATTGTTTTTGTGCTTGTTTTGTTCATTTAAGGCCAATTGGTGCCTTTTTCTTATGAATTGTTTCGATTATGTACTCCATTGAATGTAGTATTGAATAAATTTGTGAACATTGAGGTGTGTAGAATGTGTAAATGCAAGATATGCTACTTTCTTGGTAAATTGATGATTTTTTACCATCTTGCATTTCATGGATACCCTTCATTCACCTTAATCATTCGAATTGAACTTGTATGCTTCAAACTAGTTGGGATTGTGGTGCATTACCATTTGTTTCATCTCAAGCACACAACACCAAACTAGTTTGAGGGTAGGTGTTATTTGCTCAAGAACACATTTAATTGCTCAAGAATGGAAAGCATTGTGTAGAAATTGTGTGTTATGTGTGTTACTTGTCGTGATCATACTAGACATGAGGCTCTATGCAATTAGGAATGCATTATTTTTTTACATACACCTCAAGTCTAGTTTGAGGGGGGTTGATGAGAAATTGTCTCACGTGTTTTGGGTGATTGTAGGTCTTATTTTCTTACACTGAACATGGGGCCAAAGAGAAAAGTCGCAAGGGTGGGAGAGTCAAGTTCAAGGGCCACACAAGACCCTACTGAGCAAAGTGAGCCCGAGATCATAAACCCGAGTGATTATGGAATCAATTTTGGCCGGATGTGGGAGTCGGAGACGGTTCAAGAAAGGTGGAATAAGCTGGCCAGAAGACGGATCATTCCAACCCTATACCCCGATCCCCCAACTATGGATGAGTTGGGTATCCGGGAAGACGTGGAGACTCTGATCCGACGGATGGATTGGGGTCACTTCCTTTATGGATATTGGCCCACCTACAAGGAACTAGTCTTGGAATTCTTCTCAACTCTCAATGTTGTCATGCATCGCAATGAAGCCTTGAGCATGACATTTCGATTGGGCAACCGGCCTCGCGAGATGCATTCTGGACAACTGGGAGACATTTTTCGGTTCCACTCCCCCGGCGATTTCCCTCACCATGAGGATTTCAATCCTCAAGAATTTTGGCCACAAATCAGTTACCAACCAGACGCCACACCATCTCATCCCACTTACAATGCTAGCCGATCAAAGCCGACTGAAATTCGCAATCCGGTATTCAGATACTTGGCTAAGATTATGCAGCATACTCTCTTCGCCAGGCATGAGGCAGGAGGTCTCCGGGCAGACGAGCTTTACTTGCTATGGTGTATGATGAAGCCTCACAAGGTGAGGTCGGGACCTTATTTGATGGGCCAATTCAATTCAATAGCACATGAAACGGGTGCTATCCGAATTGGAGGGTTCATCACTGCCTTGGCGGTGCATTACAAGGTAAATCTCTCCAGATTTCAACCAATGCGCGGAGAATCAAGGATAACGACAGAAGTCCTCAAAACGTCTCATTACATTAAGTTATCCAAGGAGAAAGTTTGGATGTGGCAGCAGCGAGAGGGGGGCTCCTTTCCTTTGCCTAACCCCCCTCTGACTACGGTGATGAGGCGTGAAAACTGGTTGATGATGACCCCGGCACATGCGGAGATGATTCAGAAGGGTTTAGCTGGCGTTCTACCTAGGAAAGTGGCGATTGAGGAGCAAATGGAAGAGGATCGGGAGATCCAAAACATTGAAGAGGCATTCCTTGAATAGTGAGGGGAGGAGTCTTCCTCCCGACAGCGCAGGGAATCCTCCATAGTCACTGATAGGTTAAAAGTTGTGGAAGCGGCCCTCAACGAGCTTAAAGAGCAGCAACAAACACTTATCAACAACCAAGCTGACATAATGCAAACACAGCGAAACTTGACAACGGGCTAGTCCACAATTATGAACGCATTGTTGGAAATCATGGAGGCCCAGAAGGTCAGCTCAAAAGAAGAAAGGAAAATGGCAAAAATGTTGCAAAAGCTCGAGGACTTGAATGTGCAAGCCGGCCACTATGATCCCACACCACCCTCCCCTTAGGGGGAGTTTTTAAGTTATTCGCAACATCTTTACTTCTTAAAACTATTTTAACTCCTTTTGGAATCTAGTTTAAAATAGTTTGAGAGGGGGGGGGGGGGGGGGTTGTATGTTGCGAAATTTGAAGGGTGGCTGTTTGTCTTTTCTTGCATTTGTTTTGCCAAACTGAACTATGTTTTAATGTTTATGAAGTTTTTGTTTTGAACTTTTAGTTTCAATTAATTTGTTAAGTTATTTTATCTTTAGTTGTTGATAACTTGTTAGGTTGCTGATTTTAATTTGTTAAAAAAAAAAAAATGAAGTTCTTGAAAGAGGAAATATTAGGTTGATAAGGTATTGGAAGTGTTGTCAATGATGATACACAATTTTGTATTTTGATTGAAAATGTGATATATGCACACACTTGTTATGGAACAAAGGAATTAATCATACTATATGAACCGGTGAGATTTTGAGCCAAAATGAGGAACTCCTATTTTTGGAGTTTAATATCTTCTTTGATTTGTGTGATGTTGGTCATATGCATAGTACCTCTAGAACTTGCTTTGAGTCTACCTGAAATCACGAGGTATATTTATGAGCATTAAAAATGATTTTAGGCAATCTTTGATTATAACCCATTCTGAGCTTTAAAAATCATCTTCTTACCCCTTTATATCAATGATCCCTAGTTAGCCAAGTTGAACTTGTAGCCTTTTTCTTGATAGCTATAATTACAAGCCATATCCATCTTTTTAGCCTTTTTCCCACACTTGGATCGAACGAGTTTGATAGAGGGAATTGGAAAGTGGATGTGAGAGAGGGTTACAAAAATGATGAGAGTGCGATGATGAATATAAAGTGGGGAGAAAAAGCGAAAAAAAAAATTGAGTTCCATTTCGATTGGATGTTTATAGTTTATGACCAAGAGAGGGCCAAAGGAACCAATAATAGAGCTTACTTTGATTGAGTTAGAAGTCAAAATATTGCTAACTCATATTTTATGCACAAGAGTTGGTTGTGGTGATTTGGAGAAGGTGAAAGAAACATTGAAGTTGTGAAATGATGAAAAAAGAGTGAGAGTAAGACTTATGTGAGAATTAGTTGAGTGTAACTCAATCGATCCAAGTTAAGTCTCTACACATCACCTAGTCCAAAAAGCCTACATTACAACCAAAACAAAAGACCTTTCTGATTTTTTGCTCATATTTATCAAAAGTGACGGAAAGATGAGACAATAAGCAAGCATATGGTAGGGCATGCATATGTATACAACTTAAGCGATACACAACCCTGTTTTATACACTTGAGTGCTTGAGTGATACACTTATCTGTGAGGATAGTATGATGATTTCAAAGGTTCATTAACTTGTGATGTGCATAATTAGAATGTGCTTTTGGTCTGAGACTTACATTTCCAAGTAAAACCGATGATACCTATATATTTTCCTACTATTGAGAAAGAAATTCTTCATTCTTTTGATATTAATTGCTCAGGGACGAGCAAGGGTTTAGTTTGAGGGGGTTGACAAATGGGTTGTTTAGAGTGAAAAATAGGCTTTTACTATGTGTTTTTAACATATATTTGTAGTTTTTAAACACCCATTTGTTATATTCTTCGTATTTCCTTTCTCTTGTTGGAAAACCTCGTTTTCAAGCATTTTTCAGGTAAAAAAGTATACAAAAAGGTGACGAGTAGATTGGAGTCGAAGAAATCGAGAAAAACCCCGAGGAATGAAGAAACGGGCCAAAAGTGGGCCGTGCACGGTCACAACCATGCATGCCTTCACAAACCGTGCACGACCCATGCGCGCAAAAGGCAGGGGCAGCCATACACGGGCACGGTCATGACCGTGCGACCATGCACGGACCGTGCAAGCCTGTCCAGAGAATAGGCGATTTCAGGGGTTGTGCACGGTCCGTTCAGACTCGCACGGGCATGACCGTGCACAAACTCCGGAAATGGCTTAATATCAGCCCGTTTATGTAATTTTGAGCCCAAGACTTTGTAAAAAGCCCCAAATGAGGGGGTAGGGGGTATAGATTAAGATTTTCAGATTTTTGCACAACACACTATTCATTTTACTTACTTTTTAGAGAGAGAAAGCTAGAGAGAGCAATTGGGGGAATTACTTGAAGATCAAGATTTATTTCTTCAATAGATTTTATCCTTCCATCTTCATCTAAATTTTGTATAAACATGATTATGTCTATATATTTGTGTTTATTTATTATGATGATCATGGTTGGCTAATTTTCTTAATCTAGGTTTAGAAAGTAGATTATGGGTGATTAGTGATTTTACTCGATTAATTTAATCTCGTGCTATGCTATTAGTTGATTAATGGTTTATTATGCTTGTTGAATGATTTGATCTCTTGTTTAACATTATTGAGGATTAAATTGAAACCGAGAGGGGAAATTTGATCTGAGATCACATTAATCGACATGATTAGGCAATAAAACCGAGAGGTTTGAGTTAATTATGGGAACTTTGATCTTAGGACCGATTGAGAGTTGTATTTGATTAATCGACCGGAGACGGCGATTAATCTTATACAATTAATACATAAGTTGCTCCGAGAGGGGATCTTGCATATAATTTGTGATCGTTTCCTAATACGTAGCATTCGGTTTAAAGGTTGAATTAATCGGGATAATAATTGCTAATTACCCTAATTGAAATCTAAGCCTAGATTACCCTTATTAATCGGTTCTTCCCTATAAATTATTTTCTAGCCTATCTTATTAGTTTCAATTGCTTGTTGATCTAAATTAGAGTTTAAAAATACCAAAAGTCAATTATCTATCGTCTAGTTAGCCACTTAAATGCTTAGATTACTTCATCTTTTCGATATTGGGCCGATTCCTCGTAGGATCGACCTTGTGCTCACGTAGTGCTACTTTGACGCCGTATACTTGCGGTTGTTCGATTTAGTTACAACAACTAAGTGTGTGTCAATCTTCATCTAATTCCTGAGATCAATCACGAGGCGGGTGTCTTGCCACCTGGTCGACGCCATTGTCGGCCCGCCCACCGGAGTTAGCGTGCCGATTATTCCATTCTTGGAATAGAGCAGCATGCTCCCGAAGAAAAGCTAGCTGTACCGGCAGTAATTCGGCATTGGCGGGTGCGAGATGCTGCGCGTCAATGTGCCTTGCAGGTGGGTCCTAATTCTGTTGGCATGGCAACGGAGGATTCTGATCCACGGGAGGATTGCGATGAGACCGGGTAGGGTTAACAGATCGACGGTGTTCACCATGGCTATTACGAATTGTGCGTGAATTGTACTAGGGTTTTTCTTTTAAATCCTTTCCCACAGACGGTGCCAATTGATAAGGCGCAAAACCGAATATCTAAAATCAATCACAATCACCACATGAAAGAATTAAAACGACACCAAGATTTACGTGGTTCGATCCGGTGATCTACGTCCACGGGCGAAGGTAATGACCTTCCGGGGTGCTTTTCACTATTTCTCCTTCAATGTCGGAGTTCAACCTTACAAGCTGTAGTTTTAGACTACAAAAGTTCGAACCCTAAATCTGAATACAATTATCCTTTTTATAATATACCAATCGAAACCCTAACTAAATCCCTATAATCTCGCCCACCAAATCTGCATGGCAGTTCGATTGAGATCATGGGGATCTCAATTTCCAAATATGCCGCGACTGGGTTAAGCTGTGTTGGGCTCGCGCTGCGACTGGGCTTAGCTGTGTTGGGCTCGCGCTTCTGGGCCCAATTGACCCGGCTGGCGGGCTAGTCCGACCCGGAGTTACTGGGCCATACCTGTCAGCGGGTTTTACACTTTACAATCTAAAAAAATTAATTTTTACGATTGTATTATGCGTTTTTCTTCACTTTGCAACCTCCGACGACATTTTATGGCATATATAGGTCATGTGCCCAGCACATGCCAAACAGATCAACAAGGTGCTGACACGTGGCCACCAATAAAAAAAAGGAAAAAAAATAAAATAATATATAAAAATATATATTTTAGAAATTCAGAATATTCATTTGAAATCTAAAAATTTAAAAAATTTATTTCTAAATTTTTTATGTTCTCTCTTTCTCTTCAGTATCTCTCTTTCTCTTCTATATCTCTCTTCAGTTTCTCTAGATGAAGAATTTGGGTTTTTTTTTTCTTTTTCTTTTTTCGATTTTATCAATCTCTCTCGCTCTCTCTAATCCAGCGACAAATTTACGCTGATCCAATCGGGGATTTTTCCCAATTTCTCTAATCTATCGCTGAACACATTATGGCCCAAATCTCTTGCCGAAGAACAGGGGGCTTTCGCTAAATTGCGGGGCCAAGAAGAAGACGTGGCGCGGAGGACAGCCATGGAAGTCGTCATCTTCTAAGGTAAGAAAGGTACCGGCGACAAGGGTACCTTGTTAATCCCCTGTTATAATTTATGAATTTGAAATAGAAATACTGGAGGTTGGGGAGATGAATCATCAGGTTTATGGACCATAGGGTTAGTCGAAGTCGTTTGTGGATTACTCGAAGATGAAGGATGAGCGGCGCGAGGTGATTTGAGGTGGTGACTGAATTTGAGTATTGAATCTGTGGTTTCTAAAGCTTAAATTTCGTAAAAAAAAATATTTTCCTGGATTTTTTAATTTTTGGAACATCCTAATTTTCTGGATTTTTCTTTATATTTTTGAAATATGAAGTATATTTTAAATGGGCACCATCCATCCATCTTGATTTTCTTCAACTTGCATGACTTCATCTTGTTGGATAAACGGAGTTTTTGCTCGAAGAAATATCAGTGAGGTTAAGTTCTCGGCTCCTTCTGAGGTGGCTAGCCGACCCAGAGCATCCGTCTGTGCATTTCGGATCCTCGGAATTTGCTGAAACTCAATCTTGATGAAGCTTTTTGCTTTTTCTCGTACAATATTCAAGTATTTTAACATTTTTTCTTCTTTAGCTTCATACTCTCCATTTATTTGATGAATTACCAACTGAGAGTCATAATAAATGCATACCTTGTTAACGCCTAATGAGCTAGCGGTGTTCATTCCGTACAAGATGGCTTCGTATTCCGCCTCATTGCTGGTTGAATTGAAATCAAACCGTATAATGGAGCTGAGATATTGCTTTTGAGGACTGAGGAGTACCACCCCTGCATTGGCCATCTGGGCGGTCGACGAACCGTCCACATAGATGTCCCATGAATCTTCCTCGATCGTGGGCATATCTATCGCTGGAGTGAATTCCAGGATGAAATCAGCCAAGGCTTGACCTTTGATGGCCGTTCGTGGAACAAAATGTATATCAAATTGTCCAAGCTCGACCGCCCATTTTAACAATCTTCTTACTGCATCTGGTTTTTGTAAGATTTGTCGCAGGGGATAGTTTGTGAGTACCTTTATAGTATGCTCGTAGAAGTAAGACCTTAATTTTCGCGCGGTGATCACCAGTGCATAAGCCAATTTTTCAACAAGGGTGTAACGAACCTCTTCTTCATGTAAAGCCTACCTCACATAGTAAACTGGATATTATTGTCCTTCGTAACATCGAATGAGGACCGCGCTCACGATCTCACTTGCCACGGAAAGATACAAATTGAGTGTTTTGCCGTCTAGGGCTTTTGACAAAAGAGGAGGTGATTGGAGAAACTCTTTCAATTTTTCAAAAGCTTGGACACAACGGTCGTCCCAGACGAACTCCTTTCCCTTCGTTATCGCTTGAAAGAATGGTTTGCATTTTTCCGTTATCTTTCACGGTGGGCGTAGATCTAGGATGGCTTGAATTTTTTGCGGATTTGCCTCAATCCCTCTCTCGCTAACTATGAATCCTAAGAATTTGCCGGAGGATACTCCAAACGTGCACTTTTTTGGATTCAGCTTCATCCGAAATTGTTTCAAGATTGCGAAAGCTTCAACCAGGTTGCTTATGTGATCGACCTTACGTTGACTTCTGACCAGCATGTCATCCACGTAGACCTCCATCGTTCTTCCTATTTGCTTTGCGAACATTTTATTTACTAACCTTTGGTAGGTTGCCCCCGCATTGTTTAGACCGAACGACATTTTTGTCCAACAGAAAAGCCCACGATCTGTGACGAATACAATCTCTTGGTCACCGGGGTGCATTGGGATCTGATGATATCCAGAGAACGTGTCCATAAAGCTCATAAGCTCATGTCCAGTGGTCGCATCTATCAGTTGATCGATGTGGGGGAGCGGGAAGCTATCTTTCAGACAAGCTTTATTGAGATCTGTAAAGTCTATACACATTCGCCACGTTAAGTTTGGCTTTATCACCAGGACCGGATTAGCTATCCATTCTGGATAGAAGACCTCTCGCACCAGACCGTTCGCCAGCAGCTTTTGCACCTCGCACTTAAGTGCATCATACTTCTCTGGACTAAAATGGCGGCGTTTCTGCCTTACTAGACGTGCCTCAAGGTTGATGTTTAACCGGTGAGTGATAACTTCTGGGTCCACTCTGATCATGTCTTCGTGAGACCAAGCGAAGACATCCAGATTGTTCTGCAGGAATACGAGCAACAATGTTCACTCCGGTTCCTGGATTTTGGCCCCGATAACAACTTCAATTTTTGGTCGATCGGGATCGATCGGCACATTGATCAACTCTTGCGCTGGCTCAACTCTCTTTCGTTTTGGAGCTTTTCGGGGATCAATGTGCTCCCACTCTAGATCTCCTAAGCTTGGAAAACTTGGCAAGGGGTGAGACCTCTTCTCGGTCTGCATGTGCTCGGGTTCCATCATATTTAGCTCGTACGGTTGAATGTTGAAGGTACACTCACGAGCATTAACCTGGTCACCTTTCACAGTGATCTCCCCATCTGGGGTTGGGTATTTCAAGCAGTAATGGTAAATTGATACTGCTGCTTTGTAAGCCATCAGGCATGGTCTTCCTAACATACAATTGTAGATCAAAGGTTGATCTACAACCTCAAAAGTTAAGTTGTGGGAAATACCTCGACCATTCTCCTCGAGCCGTACTGGCAATGTTATCTGCCCTAAGGGGCGGACTACTCCTGCTCCGAATCCTCGGATTACCTCTGGACAGGGCTCTAGGTACGAATGAAGCTACCCTAGTCTCTTGAACGTGCTGAGGAACAAGACATTGCCATAACTTCCTGTATCCACCATAGTTCGGTGGACTACGGTCCCATTGATCTTTACAGCGATTACTAGAGCGTCATTATGAGGTAAGACCAGTCCGCTTGCATCCTCATTCGAAAAATGGATGTCCTGACTGACGGTCCTGGATTCTTGGACCTCTCTTTCATATCCAAATTGCGCCTGTCGCATTATGGTGTCAATGTCTAGCTCCGAGTTTTGATTTTATGATGGACCTCCATGACCGTGCTCTGGGTTGGACGATCCCTGGGCTTCTTCTTGCGGGTAAGACATTGGAGTAGGACTGTCGTAAGGGTAAGGATTCTCAGAACGAAAGCTATTTCTCGGCGGGCCATTTTTGGTAGCTGTTTCGGGCTGCCCGTAGTTGTGACCTTCTAGCCCTTTTACTATATCGATTGTAGGGGTTGCCAGGCTGTCCCATCATCATAATATCCTGTGGGGGGTTTCCCTCGGGGTCTATCCCATTTCGTTAGGGAGGCATGACCCTATCAGGTGGTGGTCTGATTGCCATTCTTTCTGCTGGTGGCCTTGGGGGAACTGGATCGGCTACCCTCTGCCGTTGATTCTGGACCGCTGGCTTTGGTGTGATGAAAGGGTCCAACTTCCCTTCCTCGTATAAGGTATACAGTTGCGAGATCAAATCCCGACATTTGTTAGTATTATGCCCAGATGATTCATGGTACTTGCAAAAATTTCGCCAGTTTAACTTAGACGGATCAGCTTGGATTTTTCGCGGCTCTTTCAAGAGCTCTTGTCCTTTTATCTAAAGGAGAATCTCCTCAGGACTTATTGAGAGAACTTCATTGAGCTCGTCTAATTGCTCTTGACTTTTTACTATTTGGAGTCCTCTCCCCTCTCGTGGTGGGGCGATCGTCGCCTTTCTTTTTCCGACAGTTTCATCTTTCTTTAGTGGCATATCCAAACTTTCTTCTGCGCCTATGTATTGGTCTGCTCTTACCATGAAATCAGCAAATGACCTAGGTCCTTCAATTTGGGCGGACCACCAGAATCGGGTGTCCATCCGTAGTTCGTGCATTGCGGCAATCAGCACTGCATCATCGGACGTTCTTTCGGTCTCCAACAACAGTCTGTTGAACCGTTCCAGGTACTTGCTCAATTTTTCGTCCTTCCCCTGGAAGATTGTAGTTAGTCTTTCTTTCGAGGCTGTTCGAGTCTTAAAACTCATGAAATTTGCTTTGAATAATTCAGCCAGTTGATCCCATCCGGATATTAAATGTGGGGGCTGGGATCGAAACCAACGTTGTGCCATATCACCGAGTGTTGCTGGGAACATTCGACATAGGGTCGCATCGGTCGGTGTTAAGAGTTCCATACAAGACAGATACGTGTTTAAATGAGTGGAGGGATCAGTTGCCCCATTGTATGAAACAATATTCGGCGGCCTCACCTCATTAGGCAATCTCGCCGACAGAATCGACTGTACAAACGGTGACTTCTGTCGGAATGCCTGTCCTTCGCTTTTTGGTGAGGGTTGCGCCCGTGAACGTCCCTCCAACAGACTTAGACGGTCCCTGAGCCGTGCAATCTCCTCCTCCTCTCCTGGATAATAGTGGGGTTTTTCTTTGCGGCGGTCTTCTGCCCTCTGCTGCCGCCAAATTCCATCGTGGGGACGTCGGTCATCGAAGTTCCGCTCTTGTGGAGACGTCGGTCGTTGGGGCCTTTTTTGCAGTTCTCTCTGACCCCCAAGCCTATCGAAGACTGTCCTTTGTGTTGACCTTGACTCGGCCATCGTTGCGGCTCTCCGCGGAAATTTCGCTCCTTTTTTGTGGTGCCGATCTCTAGTCATTTCCGGGGGACTTGGCTGTCGGCGTGCATCCAGCATCGAAATGGGAGACCAATAAACCCCCTTCTTCTTCCTGTCCCAATCTGGTGCTACTGGGCGCGGGGGGGGTGGGGGGTGGGTTGGGGGGTTCAGGTGTCCTTTCTTGTAAGGTGGCATATTTCTGAATTCGTGACGGTTCGCCGACTCGATCCACCCTCTGTTTCTGTAATTGTGCTAGCTGCTCGGTTTTATTGGAAATTTCATGAAGCAGCTCGACTTCCAGAGGGTTGTTCGATGGTGGAGGTGTGTCATTGCGGTGATCTTGCGGTTGTCGTAGTGTGGACATTACTTCTGATGAAGTTCTTTTATTCCGTCTAGACATCGTGTGTCTGGATGGTGCATGAGATTACGTTGATTCATTCGCCATTAATATACTTTTTCGATGATTCAGAGGTTCAAGGGGGCCCTCCTTCTAGCGCCAATTTGTGGATGGGTCTTCTTAAGTTGCTTAGTAGGCTGTATTAATCAAGAAATTTAAATGGCTATTTAGTTTACAGACCGCTACCACAAAGTGTAGACCGGTTCAACGATCGATCGTGCAAAATTGTAAAGTTTGATTATCCGAGTTTGTGGGGAAAGCCTGATATCCTTATTGATTATACGCATATATACATTGGACTTGCAGTACAATATTTCTTGTATCTATTCTATCTTTCTTGTGCTTTTTCTCCCTCTATTTTCTGATGATCCATTACAATGGGAGTGTTGAGGTATTTATAGATTTCGAAAGTAGCTCTTGCATGACTGACACGTGTCCGCCAAGCGTCGTGGTTGGTACCAAGTGGCCGTCGTCCACGTGGGGCTTCTTTGCTGAGTTGGAACATCATTTCGGCCATGTGTCACTCTGACGTCGTAATGATGACAACGGTCAACGATCAAGGTCGACATTATTGGATTTGATCAGATGCTAGTCGCGGACGGGGGCAACGATCTGGTAAGTGCGGTCTTGGTGGTGACGGAGCCCTGGGTTGGTCGTTGAGCTCGCGTGGTGTAAGTAGCGGTCTTGGGTCGGAACGGTTCAACCGTCAAATAAACCCTGAGTGTATTTGGCTTTAGTGTCTCCGTTCTCGGTCTGTAAATTCTTTTTCATTCAATGATACCCACAGGGTCAATTTTATCGTTGTAGCTTCGCCAACCAGAAGAGAACCCACCCTTTCTAGAAATACTTAATTCATGGCAAGGTACCTCTAGTTTTGACACAACTTGTAAAAATTCTTGGGGTGCAGATAGAGCTCAGCTAAAAGAGAATCGATCTACTAGAAAACCTCCCTCAATCTTTGTCTTTCCTCAATTTAAAATTTTAGGTAAGCAAGCTATATCTCTCTTCGAAATAATAATTGGATTTCTCCATGTTAAAATATGGGCATATATCTTATCTTGAAGGTGAAAATCTGTTTATAGGTTAAACTTCTATAGTTATGAACTGTTAATTTGAAATTGTTTGCTGTAAAGATTAACTTAATTTGAATTGTTGATTGGCTAGATGAATTAGTGTATTGTTTGGTTTACTAAGTGCTTATGATTGCAACCCATTGTATGAATTTTACTTATACTGGTAGAAAGTGATAGAGTGAAGGCAAGGAACAAGAAGAAAATAATAATTGCAATAACTCTTCTCAAAAGAAACCTACAGAAAGCCGTCTAAAACACTGATAATCTCTCGATACTTCACAATACCAGAAAACACAAATAAATACCAACTCATTTAATTGAACCCTGGGCCCATGCACATCGGGTTGATCCAACATAATTAAATAACAAGTAATTATATAGCAGACTCAAATAACTAATTAACTAATATTGGGATACTGCTCTCTATCCAACCCAGCCCACTTAATCAAGATTTAAACAACAGATTGCTCCTCACAATCCTCTGCTCTACGCTGCAGTACCTTCTTCGGCAAGTAAGGAGGGTCGACCGAGAATAGGTCATCAGGAAAAGTTGGTTCAACCTATACCGAGCCAATGACTTTCTTTAGAAGAGACACATGGAAAGTCGAATTAATCCGGCAAGACAGTGGAAGCTTGACACGACTTAGTCTTTAACTACTAAAATGGACAACCACAAGTGTACGACGTCTAAGTGAATACACGGTCGATCCCACGAGGAATCGACTCGATATCGGATAAACGAATTGTAATAAGCATTTTAGTGGCTAACTAGACGATCAAGTGGTTGGTTTTTGATATTTTTAGAACTAATTAAACTAAACGAGTAACTAAAGCTAATAAGATAGATTAGTGAATAAATTATAGCGATTAAACAATTAGTAGGAATAAAATAGGGTAAGATTTTAGTTATGGGCATCCAATAATTAATAACTCAATCAACTCAACCTTTAAACCAAATGCTACGTATTACGGAACGATAAAAATAATATTTAAAACCCCCTCTCGGAGCAAATTACGTGTGGATTGTATAGGATTAATTGTCGTTTCCAGTCAATTAATCAAATACAACTCTTGATCGATCCTAAGATCCTAGTACCCACAATTAGCTCTATTATGATTTATATCATAAACTCTCACACACAGTATGTTCGGCCAGAAAAACCACAAGATGAAACGAACAGATCACAAAGTTCGGCCTCAAGAAACCTAGAAAATTCGAACAAGAGTATGCGCAGAATAGAAAATGGAAATAAGCACATACCTAATTTTACGTGGTTCGAACTTGCATTCTACATCCACGGAGGTTCCACATACCTCAATTCACTATCTGAGTTCAACAATTACAAGAATTGTACAAGGGATTACAAAACCCCCAAACTGAAGCCCCAATTTGGTTTAGAACCCTAATCTCTCAATTCTCTCAACCCCGTAATGTGAATAAAGGAGAAAATGTTACAATTGAATTCGTCATCACCTAGAAACTAATATTCTGTATTTAATTGGCTTCGAATAATACATAGCTCGAGCCAAGTAGAAGTAGTTGCAGCTGAAAACGGTTATGAAATCTGTTACAGAAAACCATTGTAGAAGCTTCCTGAAAACCGTTGCATACGCCTGCTTTCAACAACATTGAACCGGTTGCTATGACATCCGGTTGTAGCCTTCCACTCTACTCTTCAGACCGGTTTTCCACCAATCAAACCCTGTTCTAAACTTAGTAAACCGATTTATACAAGATTAGGCTATCGTTGATGAAATTGAATCAGTATTTACAATCTCCACCTTAATGAATCAAGGATGCTTCATCATCTCAATCTGTCTTCACTTCCATGCTTCAAACACACTGCACAAGCTTTACTAAGCTTGAGCAACGTCCAAATTTAGCTCCAAGCACAGACTTTGTAAGGAAATTAGCTGCATTATCATCAGTGTGCACCTTCTTTACTACAACAGAACCAGCTTCCACTATGACTCTCACAAAGTGTAGTTTCACATCAATGTGTTTAGACTACTCATGAAAAACTTGGTGTTTAACCAAGTGTAATGTACTCTGATTATCACACAACATAGTAACACACTTCTGCTCAATCCCGAAATCCTTAAGAATGCCTCTTAACCAAACTGCTTCCTTGAATGCATCTGTGACTGCAATATATTCAGCTTCTGTAGTTGATAAAGCTACTATAGACTGATGTATTGATCTCCAACTCACTGCAGTCCCATAAAGAGTGAAAATATACCCTGAAATGGACTTCCTTGTGTCAATATTTCCAGCAAAATCAGCATCAACATATCCCAATAATGGATCTGCTGCAGTATTTCTTCTTTCAAACTTCAAACCAAGACTAACTGTACCCTTCAAGTATCTCAGAATTACTTCAAAGCCTCTCAGTGATCCTTTCAAGGATTAGACATAAATCTGCTAACAAGAGATACATTATAGGCAAGATCTGGCCTACTACTAACCATTACATACATTAAGCTACCTACACCACTAAAATAAGGAATGTGTTTCATGTATTCTTCTTCAGTTTGAGTTTTAGGGCATTGATCTTTGGAGAGTTTTATTTGCTAACCTACTGGTGTAACAACACTCTTTGCCTCATGCATATTGAACCTCTCAACTACTTTCTGTAGGTAGTTCTTTTGTGACAAACATAATAGTCTAGCACCTCTGTCTCTAAGAATATCCATCCCCATAATCTTTTTAGCATTACCCAGATCTTTCATGTCAAACTCTGCACTGAGTTTTTGCTTCAAATGTTGTATCTTCAGCTTCCTTTTACTGGCTATTAGCATATCATCTACATACAGAAGTAGATAGACTTGATCAACCTTGACATTCTTCTCAAAGTACACACAGCTGTCATATAAACTTCTGGTGAACCCAGACTTTATCATGAACTCATTGAACTTCTTATTCCACTGCCTAGGGCTTTGCTTCAATCCGTAAAGAGATTTCTTGAGGTGACAGACCTTCTCTTCATTTCCAGGAAACACAAAACCTTCAGTCTGTTTTATATAAGTGTTCTCTACTAGATCACTATGCAGGAAAGCTGTTTTAACATCTAGCTGCTGCAACTCAAGATCTTCCTGTGTGACTTTTGCCAGTAGAAGGCTTGGAACAATGTTTAACAACAAGAGAGAAGACTTCATTAAAGTTTATACCCTTTTCTGGGTAAATCCTCAAGCTACAAGCCTTGCTTCGTATCTCACTCTCTCACTGTCTCCAGCCTCTAATTTCTTCTTGAAAATCCACTTTGAACTCAACAATTTATGTCTTCTTGGTTTATCAACTAAGTTCCAAGTATGATTTCTCTATAAAGACTACATCTCTTCCACCATTGCACTCATCCAGTGCTCTCTTTCACTTCCACTGATTGCCTCTTTATAGTTCTGTGGTTCATTGTGCTCAAGTGTTTCTGCAACACTTAAAGCATAATAAAATATACCAGCTTGGCCATAGAAGTCAGGTCTTTGGATCTGTCTTCTTGGTCTATCTCTGGCAATGTTGTAATTTCTGAGATTATCATTTCCAGCTTGAGTTTCTTCATCATCAGATGAACTGCTGCTCACATCAGGATTCAAGTGTTCAATCCCAGTTGGAGTGTTGCTTTGTGGAGTCTCCACCTCAACAAACAACCTATCATCTGATACAACTCCATCTATCTCATCTTTATCCCATTTGAAGTATATCCCATGACAAGTTCATTAAACTTGATATCTCTGCAAATTATCAGCCTTTGATGTCCCTTTTCCAAACACCACAATCTATAACCTTTTACTCCTTCAGGATATCCAAGGAACACACATCTTACAACTCTTGGGTTCAGCTTATCTTGTTTAAGATGTGCAAAAGCCAAACATCCAAGCACCTTTAACCCTGAGTAGTTTGACAGTCTCCCAAACCACACTTCATCAGGTGTTTTGAAATTCAGTACTGAGGAAGGTGATTTATGTATCAAATAACATGCAGTGCGTACTGTCTCTCCCCAAATTGACTTTGGTAATCCAGCATCCACCAACATACACCGTACTTTTTCTAGAATAGTCATGTTTAGCCTTTCAGCAAGACCAATCTGTTGTGGGTTCAATGGGACAGTTTTATGCCTGGTGATTCCTTTTTCTTGACACAAGTCACTGAACTCAGTAGACAAGTATTCAAGGCCATTTTCAGTCCTAAGATGCTTCAGCTTCTTCTCTCTCTGATTCTGAACTTGAACAAGCCAATCTCTGAACTTAACAACGGCATCACTCTTGTGTTTGAGTATATAAGGCCCACACCTTTCTGCTGAAATCATCAATGATAGTCATGAAATACTTCCCACCACCATGAGTCTCTGTTCTAGCTGGCCCCCAGATATCAGAATGAAGGTAATCCAAGGGTTCTTGAGTGTTGTGTGTGCCTGTACCATAAGGCAACTTCTTTGATTTCCCAAGTGCACAATGTTCCAAAAATTCTATTGGTTCCCAGTTCTCAAATGACACCTTTCTTAGATAATTCTTTCATTCCCTTCTCCCTAATATGTCCCAATCTCTTATGCCATAAACTGAGTTCAGTTTTACTCAAAACATTATCCACAGATCCACTGATTTTCTTTCCAGTCAACATAAACAGCCCATTATGTTTCTTTCCTTTGATTACTACTTTGTTTCCTTTGGCTATATGGAGTTGACCATTAACTGAACTAAACTCACACCCTGAAGCATTTAGAGATCCCAGGGATATTAGGTTTCTTTTAAGGCTAGGGACATACCTGATGTTAGACAAATCAACTCCTAACCACACAACACTAAGAATCTGAAATGAGTTCGAAGATTATCAGTTTGAAAAACACACAACTGTTCGGCCAGAGTTGTAGCCGAAATGAACTTTGCGCAGAACTGAAAGAAAAATGAATCACACAATCGATTTACGTGGTTCGTTCAAGATGAACTACATCCACGGAGGCAAGACACACCTCAATCCACTAAGATATCCAATCAATTACAGAAATTACACTCAGAAATGAAAATGCCCAAATCTGGAACCAATTAGGGCAGAAAACAATCACTCTTTAAATTCTCTCTGTAATCTATGAAAACTGGAAATTGCTCGACGTAGTGTTGTTCTTCAGGAAGAGAGCTTTCCAATGATATAGGTCTTGTAGCTCGAATGTAACTGACCAAAAAGTTCTAACTGATTGAAGATGACTGCTGCTACCGGACAAATGTGACGGTTTATTCCGTCACAAAACTGTAACAAACTCGTCACAACTGACGGTTATCCCCCCAACAACCCTGAACCCGGTTTATTCTGCACAGACTCACTTCTACACGCTAAAACCCGGTCTATCCACCCGGTTCTTCACTTCATGATCCCGGTTCCACATTCCCAACTCATCCTATTTCAAAGTATAGCTCACTTGATGATATTGAACACTTCCTCACAAATCTCCACCTCAATGAATCAAGTATGCCTCTTCCCGCCTCTTCACTGCTTATCTGTTAATGCTCTTCATGACACTGCTCAAGCTGCAGCAAGCTCGAGCAATGATCCACTTTGTTTCCAGGTACACCCTTTGTAAGAAAATCTGCAGGATTATGCAAAGTATGCACCTTCTTCACCTCCACAGACCCAGAATCTATGATATCTCTAGCAAAGTGTAACCTCACATCAATGTGTTTTGACCTTTCATGAAATGCTTGGTGTTTCACAAGGTGTAAAGCACTTTGATTATCACAGTAGATTACCACACACTTTTGCTTGATATCCAAATCTCTCAACACCCCTTTCAACCAGATTGATTCTTTGATAGCTTCAGTTAAAGAGATATATTCTGCTTCTGTAGTTGATAGTGCCACAACAAATTGTTGTGCACTCCTCCAGCTGATGGCTGTCCCATATAAGGTAAACACAAATCCAGAAATTGACTTCCTTGTGTCCACGTTTGCTGCAAAATCAGAATCAGCAAACCCCTCCAATGCAACAGTACTTCCATCCACTTTCTTCTCAAATTTCAGTGACATGTTTACTGATCCTTTTAGATACCTCATCACATGTTTCAAAGCTTCCCAGTGTTCCACTCCTGGATTTAACATGAACCTGCTTACCAAAGATACAGCATATGCCAAGTCAGGCCTGCTACAAATCATTCCATACATAAGACTTCCAACTCCACTTGCATAGGGAATATTGCTCATCTGTATGATCTCCTCTTCAGTATTTGGGCATTGTTCTTTGGAAAGTTTCTTCTGTAGATTAACTGGAGTGGAGAGAGGTTTGGCTTCATGCATATGAAACCTCTCCAATACTTTCTGTAGGTATTGTCTCTGAGATAACCAAAGTACTCCAGCTTCTCTGTTTCTTAGAATGTTCATTCCCAATATCTTCTTAGCTTCTCCCAGGTCCTTCATGTCAAACTCAGCATTAAGTCTATCCTTCAACCATTGTACCCTCTCCTTGTTTCTGCTGGCAATTAGCATGTCATTCACATACAATAGAAGAAACACTTTATCTTGCTTTGAAACTTTGTTGAAGTAAACACAACTGTCATAAAGGCTTCTTACAAAACCAGCACTGATCATGAAGTCATTGAACCTCTTGTTCCACTGTCTAGGACTTTGTTTAAGTCCATATAGTGACTTCTTCAGTAAACATACTTTGTCTTCTTTCCCAGGAATAACAAAGCCTTCTGGCTGTTTCATATATATTTCCTCATTGAGTTCTCCATGTAAGAATGCTGTCTTTACATCCAGTTGCTGTAGTTCCATATCCTCCTGTGTGACTTTTGATAGAAGCAACCTGATTGAGCAGTGCTTTACTACAGGAGAGAAGACCTCATTATAATCAATTCCTTCTCTTTGTGTAAAGCCCCTAGCTACCAACCTTGCTTTAAACCTCACCTGTTTGGACCCTGCAGTTTCTAGTTTCTTCTTGTATATCCACTTGGAGCTTACAAGTTTCTGACCTTTTGGTTTCTCCACCAATATCCAGGTCTTATTCTTTTCCAGAGACTCCATTTCTTCAGTCATTACCTGTATCCAGTGTTCACCTTCTTCACAGTCTAGTGCTTCTTGAAAACTGCTAGGCTCTTGTGATTCCAGGTCTTCAGCAACACTTAAGGCATAATATACACTCTCTGCTTGGCCATAGAAATCAGGTCTGTTGATTTTTCTTCTAGGCCTATCCCTTCCAATGTTGTATTCCCTGATATTTTGTGCAGGTCCAGTTTGTGCTTCTTCTTCAGATGATGAATCACTTTCTTGTTCATCTGCTTGTGGTTGAGGTGTGTGATTATCTTCTGCAGGTTGCTCCACCTGAATTGATATCTCCTCTATCTCTTTAGCAGCATCAAATTCTTCTTTAGAGCCTGTAGAAGTATAAGCCATCACATTCTCATTAAACTTCACATCTCTACTTGTGATTATCTTCTGATTTCCTTGTTCTAGGCACCACAATCTGTAACCCTTAATCCCATCCGGATATCCAAGAAATACACATCTGAGAGCCCTTGGATCTAGTTTGTCTTGCTTGATATGAGCAAAGGCAAGACACCCAAACACCCTTAACCCTTCATACCTTGGTTTCTGTCCACTCCACACCTCTTCAGGTGTTTTGAACCCAATTACTGATGAGGGTGACCTGTTAATAAGATAGCATGCTGTAGCAATGGTTTCTCCCCAAAACACCTTTGGCAACCCAGCATCCAAAAGCATACACCTCACTCTTTCAAGAAGAGTCCTGTTAAACCTTTCTGCAACTCCATTCTGTTGAGGATTCATGGGCACAGTCCTGTGTCTCTTGATTCCTCTTTCTTCACAGAAGTTTGTAAACTCTGTAGAGAGGTACTCCAGTCCATTATCAGTCCTCAGATGCTTCAGCTTCTTCCCTTTGACATTTTCCAGTTGGATCAACCATGTTTTGAACTTATGAAAGGCATCACTCTTGTTCTTCAGCAACATGATCCATACTTTTCTGCTGTAATCATCAATCAAGGACATGAAATATCTGGCACCACCATGGGATTCTGTTCTTGCAGGGCCCCATATGTCAGAGTGAACATAATCTAATGGTTCTTGAGTTGTATGAACTCCCTTTCCATAGGGCATCTTCTTGGATTTGCCCAGAGCACACTGATCACAAAACTCCAGTTCTTGATTTCCCAGATTTCCAATTACTCCACTCCTTGCCAATTCCTTCAGTCCTTTTTCTCCTATGTGTCCAAGTCTCTTATGCCATTTAGCAATCTCAGAATTGTTCAAGACCACATCTACACTTCCAACAATAGGTGAACCAATCAGGATAAATAGTCCATTATGCTGTCTTCCTTTTATCACCATTTTTCCATGTTTTGTGATATGCAAGAATCCCTCTACTGAGCTAAACTGACATCCACTGGTTACCAATGAGCCAAGAGATAGAAGATTCCTTTTAAGGCCAGGAACATACCTAACATTTGAGATGATTCTGATCACCCCATCAAACATTCTTATGCTCACTGATCCAACCCCTTTGACTTTGCATGATTGGTCATTTCCCAGGAGAACATTTCCACCATCTTCTTTCTTCAGTTCATTAAACCATGACTGACGAGGACACATATGAAAAGAACACCCTGTGTCCAGGACCCATTCCTTCACCATTCTTGAATCAGTAACATTTAATACTTCTGGAGGGTCTTGTTGATGATCAATGGCAGCAGCTTCTGCCCCTTGATTTCCAGCTTTCTTATTCTTCTTAGGACAATCCTTCTTCAGGTGACCTGGCTGTTTACACTTGAAGCATTTCCTCTTTTCAACCCAGTCATTCCCCTTCTTAGGATTTGAATCCCCTGACTTTGGATCCTTAGCATTCTGACCCTTCTTGCCTTGCCACGGTTTCTTGAATTTGACATTCAAACCTTCTCCAGATTGCACCATGCCTTTGTCTCCTTGAGTCTGGAAGCATTTTGATCTCAGAGCCTTCACTATTCCATCATAGGACAGCTGCTCATCTCTCCCATACATCAAAGCATCCTTAAAGCTTTCCATGGATTTTGGAAGAATATTTAACACCATCAATGCCTTGTCATCCTCCTCCAGTTTCACATCCAGATCTTCCAATTCTTCAATCATCTTAATGAACTCATCAAGTTGATCAGAAATTACCTTGTCTTCTGTGATCTTGAAGGCCAACATCTTCTGCTTCAGGAATAGTTTGTTGGATACTGACTTTGATTGATACAGTTCTTCCAATCTCCTCCATGCTTCTAAGGAACTCTTGCATCTTGAAACCTCCCTCAACGGTTTATCACCTAAACACAAGAAGATAAGACTTAGGGCCTTCTTATCCACTGATGCAAACTTCGGTTTCTCAGTTTCTGATGCACGTTGATTTTGCATGTAATTAGGTCGATGTATGGTATTATTTGATAGGAATTATATGCATAAATGGTTGGAAATTGTATGAAATATGATATAAGTGATCAATTGACGTGCTTTACTTGTTTTAAGGTATTTTGAGCATTTTTAGGCTAAAAAGTTATGATTTACGACTACCGGACAAGAAAACAAGTTGAAACAGAGTAAAAATCGGCCCAAAGTAGTGAAAATCAGTGAGAACCGGTCCGAACCATCCAAGAACCGGTCCAAACCGGTCCGAATTGTCCAAGAATCGGTCCAAACCGGGCTGAACCGGTCCAGGAGCAAAACGAGACAAGAACCGACACGGCCGCGTCACAAAGCAACACGGCCGTGTCAAAAGTGTTCTGCAACAAGCTGTTGGTTCTGGAACGGAACACGGCCGTGTCACAAAGCAACACGGCCGTGTCAAAAGTGTCCTGAAACGCTCTCTGGGTTCTGGAATAGAACACGGCCGTGTCACAAAGAAACACGGCCGTGTCAAATTGTTGCTGGAAAAGTGAAATTTGCAAGCAACACGGCCGTGTCATTTTAAGCAACACGGCCGTGTCAAAAGGGCTGTCGATTGTTAAAATCCGGTTTTAAGTGAAGATTTGATTTCTTAATTCAAGAGGGATTATCTAATTCTATAAAAAGGATTCAAGTGCTCTAAAAAGGGGAGATACACATATTATCCGAGTTTAAGGCACGAGACGACTTGGACGACGACGGAGATTCGAGCAACGGGACGAGATACTCGGGTTTAGCAATTTTTCCTAGTTTAATTCTTTAGAATGTTTTGTCTTAATCATTGTATTGAATTGAGCCTAGGCATGAGTAGCTAAGCTATTCGTGTCCTAGGGTTAGAAAGTAGGAATTATTTATAACAATGTTTTGATTTATGGTTTTACTTATTGAATTTCGTTCTTTGATATGTTTATCTTTATATCTGTTTTAACAACTAAATTTGGACTGGCCATCTAGGTTTAGTAAATTCGTTTAACAAATCCGCTTCGAGAGAAGGGGTTTGTTATTAGACGTACGATATAGAGCGCAGTTGTCTATGACTGTGTAGGCATAGGTTTATGAGCTATTTGGAGTTGCTAGGATTAATTGACTCGAGAGGGTAATTGTCTTAGTTAATCAACGATCTAATTACTTCGAAAGGAGGGTTAGGTTAATATTGCGCCGCTTAATAAACATTAGATCTGTTAAAATCAATAAATTAATCTTAATCATCATTGGAATAAATATTCTGAAATCGATACCCTAGGATGCTGTTTTCCCGTGATTGTTAATTATTCGTATTTATTCAAGTTTTCATTTAGAGTTAATTAAGTATTTTAGTTAGTAAAATTAATCTTCCCTGAATTAGTGTCTAGTTAGGATATTCCTAGAATATTGAGGTATCAAACTACCTAAAGACCCTATTCCTTGTGGGATCGACCTTGACAATAGTAGTACACCTACATCCGTACACTTGCGGAACACTAGGTTAGAAACCGACGTGTCAGTTTCTTCCCATGATTCCAGAGGTATCAGTGCAAGATCAAGGCCATTGTGAACCAGGACTGCGTTCATCTTGATCTTCCACAATGTGAAGTCATTCCTTCCAGTGAACTTCTCAAAATCCATCTTCATACCAGCCATTCCTCCTCTTATTCAAACTGTGCGAGTTGATTCCCACAGACGGCGCCACTTGTTAGACAAATCAACTCCTAACCACACAACACTAAGAATCTGAAATGAGTTCGAAGATTATCAGTTTGAAAAACACACAACTGTTCGGCCAGAGTTGTAGCCGAAATGAACTTTGCGCAGAACTGAAAGAAAAATGAATCACACAATCGATTTACGTGGTTCGTTCAAGATGAACTACATCCACGGAGGCAAGACACACCTCAATCCACTAAGATATCCAATCAATTACAGAAATTACACTCAGAAATGAAAATGCCCAAATCTGGAACCAATTAGGGCAGAAGACAATCACTCTTTAAATTCTCTCTGTAATCTATGAAAACTGGAAATTGCTCGACGTAGTGTTGTTCTTCAGGAAGAGAGCTTTCCAATGATATAGGTCTTGTAGCTCGAATGTAACTGACCAAAAAGTTCTAACTGATTGAAGATGACTGCTGCTACCGGACAAATGTGACGGTTTATTCCGTCACAAAACTGTAACAAACTCGTCACAACTGACGGTTATCCCCCCAACAACCCTGAACCCGGTTTATTCTGCACAGACTCACTTCTACACGCTAAAACCCGGTCTATCCACCCGGTTCTTCACTTCATGATCCCGGTTCCACATTCCCAACTCATCCTATTTCAAAGTATAGCTCACTTGATGATATTGAACACTTCCTCACACCTGACATTGGAAATTACTCTTGAAACACCATCAAACATTTGGATCCTCACAGAGCCTGTTCCTTGTACTTTGCAGGACTGATCATTTCCCAACAGCACAAATCCACCATCAGACTTCTTGAGGTCTTGAAACCATTTCTCATTAGGATACGTGTGGAAGGAACAACCAGTATCCAAGTCCCATTCATCTGCCATTCTTGCTTCTAAGATGTTGAGGACATCTGCAGATTCATATTCTTCCTCAACAACAACTGCATCAACTTCTTGTCCTTCAGATTTCTTCTTCTTCTAAGGGCAATTTTTCTTCAAATGCCCTACCTGTTTGCAGGAGAAACACCTTCTTTTCTCCACCCACTCACAAGACCTTTTTGAGCTTTCATTAGCAGTTTTGTTTTCTTTCTGAGCCTGCCTTTTCTTCTTCTGATTATTTTTCTTGAATTTGATGTTCAATCCTCAGTTGTAGAATTTGACTTCTTCTCCCGTTGAAGCTTCAGGCCTTTAGTTTTCAAGGCAGTGACAATTGAGTCAAAACTCAGTTTTTCTTGCCTTCCAAACATCATAGTATCCTTGAAATTTTCCATGGATCTAGGTAATGAATTCAACAACATAAGTGACTTGTCATCTTCATCCATCTTCATCTCTAGATATTCTAGATCATCAATCATACGGTTGAATTCATCCAATTGATCAAATAATGCCTTATCATCTGTCACCTTGAAGGCCAAGAGCTTCTGTTTAAGAAACAACTTACTTGTTGCAGTTTTAGATTGATAAAGCTCCTTCAATTTACCCCAGGCTTCGATTGCAGTCTTGGATCTTGAGATCTCCCTCAAGGGTTTATCCCCAAGACATAGAATAATAGAGCTCAAAGCCTTTTGATCCACATCTGCGTATTTGGGATTCTCAGCATCAGGCCACTCAGCTTCAGGCTTCAAAGCCATGGCCAAACCATTTTGTATCAAGATGGCATTCATCTTGATCTTCCACAACCCAAAGTCATTCTTACCGGTGAATCTTTCAACCTCCATCTTCATTCCAGTCATTGATCTCTTTTCTGCAGGTTGGCTTTCCATAGACGGCGCCACTTATTATGATTTGTATCCCAAACTCTCACACACAGTATGTTCGGCCAGAAAAACCACAAGATGAAACGACCAGATCACAAAGTTTGGCCTTAAGAAACCCAAAAAACCCAAACAAGAGTACGCGCAGAATAGAAAATGAAAATAAGCACAACCCCAATTTTACGTGGTTCGAACTTACATTCTACATCCACGGAGATTCCACATACCTTAATTCACTATCTAATTCAATAATTAGAAGAATTGTACAAGAGATTACAAAACCCCCAAACTGAAACCCCAATTTGGTTTAGAACCCTAATCTCTCAATTCTCTCAACCTCGTAATGTGAATAAAGATTACAACTGAATTCGTCATCACCTAGAAACTAATATTCTGTATTTGACTGGCTTCGAATAACTGCATAGCTTGAGCTCCAAGTAGAAGTAGTTGCAGCTGAAAATGGTTATGAAATCTGTTACAGAAAACAGTTGTAGAAGCTTCTTGAAAATCGTTGCATACGCCTACTTTCACCAACCTTGAACCGGTTGTTATGACATCCAATTCTAGCCTTCCACTCTACTCTCTAGTCTGGTTTCCCACCAATCAAACCCAGTCCTAAACTTAGTAAATCGATTTATATAGGATTAGACTATCTTTGATGAAATTGAATCAGTATTTACAAGCGCAAACCTCTCGATTCTATTCTCTAATCATGTCAATTAATGTGATCTCGGATTAAATCTCCGCTCTCGGTTACAAGTTAATCCTCAATTAATTGTTAACCAAGTGATCACATCATTTAACAAGCATTATAAATAATTAATCGACTAATAACATAAAACGGGGTTGAATTAATCGGCTAATAATCACTAATTACCCATAATCTACTCTCAAAACCTAGATTAAGGAAATTTAACCAACTATGATCATAATAAAAGATAAAACACATATATAATATAATCATGTTCATACAAAGATTAATGAGAAATGGAAGAATAAAACCTAATTAATGTTGATCTTGAACCTTGATCTTCAAGTATTCCTTTTTTCTCTACCCTTTGCTCTCTAAATTTCTCTCTCTATGAAACTATACAATATAAAAGTAATCCAAAATGGGAAAAGGGGATGACTTTTTAGTACAATTTGGGACTTTTTAGGCTAATGGGCCAAAATGGGGAAGTCATAGAGCTAAAATCCCTCTTTTTAACCGAGATCTCACACGGGTAGTGTGAGATTGCACTGGCTCACATGACCTAGTTGTGTCTTGCACAAATCTTGACGCTCTCCCTGGTCTCTCATACGGGTCGTGTGAATTTGCTCATTGTCACATGATCCGGATGTGTGAACTCAAATTCTTCCAAGGCTGCTTGGACTCGCACAGGGGTCGTGTGCGATATAACTGGGCCACATGATGCGATCGTGTGGGCTCATTTTCTCTTCCCTTTTTGCCATTTTCCTTTGGTTGTTCCAACTATCACATTTTACCTGGAAACACTTAAAACACGGTTTTTCCAACACAAGAGAGAAAATACAATAAAGCACGATAAACGGGAGCTTAGAGCGTATTAATGCACAATAGAAGCTCGATTCTAAATGCATTTTCTTGTGGAAAATCCTCGTTTGTCAACCCCCTTAAACTGAACCCTTGCTCGTCCCGAGCAATTTAAAATATAAAGGTATTTTCTTTCTTGATTGGAGGGTAATCATAAGCGTGACCGGTTTTATTTGGACATGCATCTCAGATAAAGAAAAACACATCATTTATGCTACATGATGAGCTATGAAATATATTGGGATATTTTCATAAATTCCTCACAGGTTTGTGTTTTGCTTAAGCACTCAAGTGTCTCGGAGGGTTGTGTTTCACTCAAGTTGACTACATAAGCATGTTCTACCATAGGCTTGCCCTTTGTCTCAATTCTCCACCACTATGATAATTATAAGCAAAGAATCATAAGGTCATGATTTGGTTGTAATGTAGGCTCTTTGGATTAGGTAGGATAAATTTGGGAAGTAGTGACTAAACTTAGATTGAATGAGTTTCATTTGCTAATTTCTATTACACTCCATTCCCACAACTTTTCTTTCAATTACCCTATCTCTCAAGCTGCCTCAACCACTCATCTTCTTTGTTTCTTTTTGAATTATGAGTTGAACAAGTGATGTGTTCTACTCATCTTAAATAAATCCCGAAAAGTTGAATTCTTTGATCATTTTCTAATTCTAATCTATCGACACATTCAAGTACTATTTACACAGAGTTTCTCTTTTTTTCGATCACAAGAATTATAAGATTGATTTCTGAATAATAAATTAGTTATCTTCCTTGAACTTCTTGACAATTATCATCCTCGCCTCGTATTTTCCAATCAAGCTCCAACCTCGTCTTACCTGCTATCCAACCTACTCCCTCAAACTCGTTCAATCCAAGTGTAGGAAAAATAGTTCAAAAATGGATAAGGCTTGTAATTTGGCTAGCAAAAATAAGGTTAAAATCTCAAAAGGGTTACATATTCAAGAACAAATTGATAGGCTCAAACAAATATCAACCAAAATTATCTTAATCACTTTCAATGCTTATAAATAATCTTGTAGTTTCAAAGAGACACGAGGCAAGTTCTAGAGATATAATGCAAATAGAAAACTACACACACATCAATGAAAATTTGAACTTCAAAAGTGGAAGTTCATACATTAGGCTTAAAACCTCACCGACTCATATTACAAACATTCCCCATTTCGCAACTCACATGCACATGTATTTCTACTCTTTCAAGCACATAAAATTCTCTTTCTATCATGATTAATACACCTCCAATACCTTTGTACCTATTTTCTCCTCCTTTCAAGAAAGTTTCTTCAAAGAATTTTTTCAATTTTTTCTCAACATTGTTCATTCAAGAAATATCAACCATAAAAAAAACTTAAAGCAAGGGAATAAAACATAGTTCTAATCTAATTAAAAAAAATAATAATATTGAAATTAAACTGGCCCAATCAACTACTTATCATTTCAAATGTGCACAAACAATGCAAATATAGTTTGAGAAGCAGCACGAGCAAGTAACACCGCAACACCTCCCTTCCCCTCCCCCTAAACTATTTTTAGCTATATGCCAACAAGCTGAAAATAGTTTGATAAAGAAGGTGTTGAACTCTTACAAACTCCCCTTATGGGGAAAGTGGCGTCGGATTATAATGACCTGTTTGCACATGATAATTCTCATTCTAATTTATCATCCACCTAAGAGCTCAAGAATGCTCTTCTTGTGTACGAGTGTGATTGGCTTGCGTAGTTAACATGCCGGTAATGGATTGCTGCAAGTCTGCAATTTGTGTTGCTTGGTTAATAGTCCCTCCGTGCTGTTGGGAAGCAGAAGCATCCCCTCGCCGTCCATAGAGTGTATCTTGCTGGTCTTCTACCTCGATTTCTTATACCTTCTATTCTTCCTCCATTTCCTCATCAGCAGCTTGAAAACGTCGGGCTATTGGTGCACTTACTCTCTATCTCACAGCATCATGTGCTAGTGTGTCCATCAATAAATTCCCAAGGGTTGCAGTCATGGTCAAGGCAATATTGGGTAGGGAAAAGTGATCCCCATGTCTCTGTTGAAACATCAAACTATGTACTAAGGGTCGCACATAGGTCCTGGATTTCAAGGCACCAATGTTTAGCTTGGTATCCCCTGATACTGGTTGAAGATGGGAATAGCGAACCTTGAGATGCTTTGCAAGCGGAGTGATAATCCCCGATCTTGATATCCTTCAAACCTTTGGCGACTAAGTTGAGCTGATTCATCAAGAAAGCCACGGAGTCGATCTGACTGGAGCAATACATGCTCCAGAGTATAAACATTTCGTGTTTTCTTACAGACCCACTTTCATCTCTTGCCAGTAGGGTGTTGACCATCGCCTTCCACATATGTCGTATCACCGGATTTCTTATTTGTGTGGCCTTCCTTTAGTTGGCTTGGTAGAACAGAGTATTCCAAGTGATCTCTTCCAAAAACCCTTGGAAATTAAAGTCCCCTGGGACTAGATACTCCCCATAAGTATGGAATTAGAAAATGGTGATCATGTCTTAACGATCCAAAGTGTGCTCCCTTCCACTTTACCTGAAGAATATGTTGGTCCAGATCTTGGAGAAATCAATAGTGAGTGTGAATGCGCTAAAAAACTCTAGGATTAGTTCTTTGTATGTGGGCCACTTGCTGCTCATGAGATGTGTCCATTTCATTCGGTCAATGAGCACGTTCACATCGTCAGCAATTCCCAATTCAATCAAGCTAGCCCTGTCCGGGTACTTGGTAGGAATGATCGTTCTTGTGCATATTTATTCTATTGCACCCTCTTCCATGTCCTAATGACCCCCCAAGTTTATATTATATATACTAGGATCCTTGAGTGGTTCTGTGAGTGGAGGTGGCGCATTGCTCGAGCTAGCACGGAAAGTAGAGGTTGGTTTCCTCTTAGAAGCCATTCAAGATTTCAGAGGGCACCTGCAAACATCCAAATTTTAATTAAACTTGAGAAAAATATCTAGGCATATGCACATGTTGGGCTAAATTCGATACACATGGCTCCAAACTAAGTTGATAGTATAAGTTTGAAATAAAAGGAACATATAATGCATTATACTATCAATTAGTTTGAGTGTCTACCTATCTACCTCATAAAAACACACACGATTCAACAAATTCAATTCCCATTTAAACACATGATTGTTATGCAAAAAAAAAAAAAAAACAATCTTAATTCAAAGAAGCTTCCTTAAACTAGGTTTTTAGTATATGCATTGAGACAAATTAGATACAAGGGATTCAAACCACACCATACAAGGAATTCAAACCACACCATACAAGGGATTCAAACCACACCATGCACATACTTTCAACTAGTTTGGGTCATATGCAACCAATAATCAAACAATAAATGAACAAATTCAAGTTATGTGGGAATGTGTAATGCAAATACACCAAAATGCTACAAGAACATGTTCAATTTTGCACCTACTTGCCTTTTGATTAACAGTTATCTTGAATTTATTCATCAACACAATTACTTGAATATAACACAAGAGCAATATAAAAATAGTCACCACTTGGCCTTTAATTCAAAAAATAAAGCACAAATACAATTGCTCACATAATTTCCTTAAAAGGAGCTTGAAAAATCACATCATCACCCAAAACACACAATCCTTTAGAAATCAATTCAGTTCCCTCAAACTAGATTGGGTGTATGTGTTTGAGATAATAAAATGCACAGTGCATCATACTACTTATTAGTTTGACTCAAATGCAACAAATCATCATCAATGATTTAAAAAATTCACGTAATGTAAGCAAGCATAATGGCAAAATACTCCAAAATTTGACAAAAAAACATATGAATTTTGCACTCACTTTCCTTCTAAACTACAATGACCATGAATTCATTCATCAACACAACCAATTTGGACATATTACCAGAACAAAGCACAAAAATAGGCACCAATTGGCCTTTAATTGAACAAATTAAGCACAAACAAAGTTGCACACAAAGAGTTCGACGAATTGCCCCAAAGAATTTCCATGTCCAAATAGAGCAAACTCGATTTTCATGCATCCCTCAAGTTCAATGATCAACACTATGGACAAATCAACAAGTTCTTACTACATACTAGCAAGAAATTCGAATTCGAACTAGTACAAAAACATTAAGCCCTAATTTGATAAAATTCTTCAAAAAGTCGAATTTGAAAGAGGTTTAGAGATTACCTTGAAGATTTATGGAGTAGAATGCTTTAGGAAGCCTTAATCAACCCTGAATCGATACCCAATTTGTTTGTGATATGTGTGTGTTTTATATGAGAAATCGCGGAAGAAAATTGAAAAGGAATAAAGCCCTTTGCTGCTTTAATTCGAATTTAAAACCTATTTTGTTTGGGTCTCACACGACCCGTGTGAGATTACAAAGAGTCACACAGCGAAGTCGTGTGAGATCCTTTTTCGCCTTTAACCCCCTAGACTCTCACACGACCTATATGACATTGCACTAAGTCATGTGATGAAATTGTTTGGGGGTTCAGATTCCTTTTTTTTTTGGTATTTTTGGTACCCGTTCTTCTAGTACTTATGTATGCCCTTTGCCTGCAACACTTGAACTTGAAAACGTGAAAAATAGCATAAAAAATCCTACAACACAAAAAATCCTAAAAGAGAATATAACTACAAAAATAAATGAGATAACCACAGGATTGCCTCCTGACAAGCGCTAAGTTTAACATCTTCAGCTGAAACGCCTATTTTTGTTGGGGTCAAGTCAGTTCAACGAGTGACAATCGGTGCACTTCTTTCACCTGTTCTTGATTGAAGAACCTCTTTAGTCTTTGCCCATTTACAATGAACGTGCTCCTGTTAGTATTAAGTAATTCAATAGCCCAGCTTGGCAACACTTTATTCACTGTGAAAGGTCCGGACCATCTCGATCTTAGCTTCCCGGGGAAAAGTTGAAGACAAGAGTTGAACAATAACACTTGAACCCCATGACAAAACTCTTTTTTTATGATCAGTCTGTCGTGAAATCTCTTGACTCTTTCCTTATACACTCTTGAATTCTCAAATGCTTAATTTCGGAACTCGTCAAGTTCATTCAATTACAGCACTCTATTCATCTCAACTAATTAAAAGTCGAAGTTTAGCTTCTTTACCTCCCAGTATACTTGATGCTCAAGCTCGACGGGTTAATGGCAAGACTTCCCAAACACAACAGTACGGCAACATGCCAAGGGGTGTCTTGTAGGTTGTTCTGTAAGCCCATAATGTGTCATCTGATTTGAAGGCCAATACTTTCTATTCCTACTTACAGAAGTTTCAAGCACTTGTTTGATTTCCCGATTAGCAAGTTCGGCTTCGCCATTTGCTTAAGGGTGATATGGTGTGGTCACCCTGTGCTTAACAACTTACCGAGCCAACAATCCATTGAGCCATTTGTTGCAAAAGTGCGACCTACCATCACTAAGCAATGCTCTAGGGGCTCCATAACTAGTAGATATTCCTCACAAGAAATTTTAGCACCACCTTAGAGTCATTGGTTGAGGTAGAGATAGCTTCCACCCATCAGGATACATAATCTACATCTAATAGAATATATTGGTAGCATTGAGATGATGGGAACGGTCCCATGAAGTCTATTCCCCAAACATTAAATAACTCAACTTCAACGGAGTTGGTAAGTGACATCTTTGTACCTTTTGGAGATTCCGCCGGTTCGTTGGCATCGATCACGCAGCTTGATGAAGTGATGATAATCTTGGAATATTATCGCCAATAAAATCTACTTGAAGTAATTTAGTTACCGTCCTATTAACCACAAAAATGCCCTCCACGTGGAGAAGCATGCCACTGCTCTATAATTTTTCGGCCCTCTTCCTTGGATACACATCTCCGGATTATTGAATCAGCACATCGACGAAAAAAGAATGGATCATCCCAGATGTAGAACTTTGTTTCATGATAGAACTTTTTCTTTTGATGAGGTGCAAAGTCGGGTGGTAGTGCTCCACAAACTAAGTAATTCACAATGTTCGCATATCATGGAAGCCGAGCAATGGTCAACATAAGATATTCATCCGGAAATGTCTCTTTGATCACCTCTTGTTGACCCTTTTTATCCACCCCATATCTCGATTCGTAACAGATGATCCGCCACGGCATTCTCACATCCTTTTTTATCCTTTTTTTCCAGGTCGAACTCTTGTAAGAGTAACACCCATTCAATGAGCCTTGGCTTTGCACCTTCCTATCGAAAATATATCTGATAGCCTCATGGTCTGCGTATATAATTATTCGTGCTCAAAAGATAGTGTTGGGGAATCGAGGATTGTGCCAAGAATCTATTCGGGATGTAATTTGAATTTCTATTTTCAATAATCAAAGAACAATGATATGAACGATCAAATCAAATAATTCATGTAATTGAATCAAGGTAATCATACAGTATGCCTTAAACATGCGGAACTAAGGGATTATAGTATTTTACCTTCGAATCAGAGAGACACTATTGAGAAGAATTAATCTTTCAACCCAAAGATCTTCTTGAGTATTCCCTAAGTCCAAGCTCGCCAATTCGGTGGAAAATCAAACGAAATTTTTAACTCTCAAGGAAAGGATTAATTTTCTAGAAAAACACCCACTCACTTATGCATCTCCTATTGCATATGGGGACCAATCTTGGTCCCCTATTTATAGGGAATAGGGGCTAAAATCTGACCCCTTTTAGGATTAGGAAATCCCCTCCCACTTGGGAGAGGAAAATATGGATAAATCATAATCCCCTTAGGAATTAGATTCTTCCATATCTTTTCTTTCCTTATCTCCTACTTCTAATTAATCCTAATCCTTTTAGTTAATGGACTTTTATTGGGCTACTCAAGGGGCCTTTAGGAGGAATATGATTGGGCCTCCCAATGGACCTAGATATCCATATTGAGCCATCAATATTATTCTAACTTATTAATATTAATTCATTCCACTATAGAATTAATATTGAACTATCCATCCTAATCCATAAACGAAATATGGCTCCCGGTTATTTTTCTCGTGTTTAAGATTCAATGTCCATTAATTAATTTAAGCTACTGAATACTTTAATTAATTAATATCTTTTATTCCTTGAGAACAAACAGCTCAACATTATTATCATACCGGAAGTTAATCCACTGTACATGTTTGATATGATAAACATTCTGAGCCCATTAAGGGGACATAATAATTTTTTATACCAAGACATGATTTTCTGTATAATTTAGCAATTTGTCATATAATTAGTAATATTGCCCAAAGTATAGAGTATTGAGTCCCAATAACTCTTTAGCCATACTAAATCAAAGCAACATTAATTAATTATATACAATCCCAATTAAGTGACATAAATTAAGAAAACAATAACCATAGAGATCTAATTTTTCCTTCAGGTCAGTCTAGAAAAATTATCTCGATGTTGGTCCAATTCAGTGGAACAAATGCATTAGTGTGATCTCTTGGTCAAGACAAACCAATCTGAGCCTTACACATCATCAACTTCTACCAATGGATTGTTCAACTCCATCTAAGTTGTGAATCTTTATACTTATTAAAAAGAGCCGACAATGTGATCTTCTGTGATCTATTATACACCACATTGTCTACAATGTAAAGTATTCAAACATTATGCAATAAATATATGTAACATTCATTTTATTTAAAGCAAACAGTGATAATTCATTCTCATTCAATAAAGTGCAAGAAACAATTTATATACAAAACAACACTTAAAAACATGCTTTACAGTATAACCCTAACAGATAGGACCGAAACTTGTTAAACTCATACACTACCACTAACATCTCTTTTTCCGTCGTTGTGTAATTCGACTGAGCCCGGTCAAGACTCTTGCTCACTTAGTATATCACCCGAAGATCTTGTCCCTTTTACATCCTAAGACTGCTCTGACCGCCATATCGCTGGCGTCACACATAAGCTCAAATGGCTGATTCCAATTAGGTGACTCTGGTGCTGACACAAGGGCTCTCTTCAACACCTTAAAAGCCTACAAACATGCATCATCAAAGACATAAGCACTATCTTTTTTCCAAGAGGTGAGTAAAAGGTTTAACAATCTTAGAAAAGTCCCGAATAAACCTTCTATAAAACTCGGTGTGGCCTAGAAAACTTCAGACTCCCTTCTCACTAATGGGTGGTGGCAACCTCTCGATAGCAATTATCTTAGCTCGATCACCTCTAATCTGCCTTCCCTTACCATAAAGTGGCATTACTCCCAATTAGAGATAAGGTTAGTGTCCTCACATCTCTGCGAGACTTGAGATAAATTAAAGAAGCAACGATCGAAAGATGAGCTGAATAAAGAAAAATCATCCATAAATACTTCTATAACATTTTCAATTAAACCACTAAATATAGCCATCATGCACCGCTGAAAAGTAGCTGGAGCATTGCACAAACCAAAGGGGAATTCGCCTAAAAGCGAAAATACCATATGGACACACAAATGCAGTTTTTTCTCGATCCTCCGGGCAATCATGATTTGATTGTACCCAGAGTAACCATCCAAAAATCAATAAAACTCATAACCAGCTAATCTATCCAACATTTGATCAAGAAATGAAAGTGGGAAATGATATTTCCTAGTAGCCGCGATCAACTTTTAGTAATCAATGCATACTCTCCATGCAGTTATTAACCTAGTTGCTATCTCTTCTAAATCACTCACCTTGACCACTATTATTCTACCCTTCTTTGGTGCTACTTGGGTGGGACTCACCCATTTGCTATTGGATATAGGGAAAACTATGTCATTATCTAGTCATTTTAAAACTTCTTTCCTCACCAGGCATTACATGATAAGATTTAACCTATGTTGATTTTGCACAATCGATTTATAATCTTTTTCCATCAGAATTTTATGCATGTAAATAGTGGGGCTAATCCCCTTGAGATCTGAGATGGGCCATCCGATAGCGCTTTTATACTTTCTCAAAACTCCAAGCAATTTCGCACACTCATTATCAATAAGATAGGCAAACATTGTAACCGAGAACTTCTTACCTTCATCGAGGTATTCGTACCTCAAGTGATCTGGAAGAGGTTTCGATTCAACTTTAGGTCCTTCTTCTTCATCATCATTGGACTCCTTAGACTCAGTTGAGTCCTCCACATCCAATTTCAACCAAGCGATATCCTCTTTGTGCACCTCCTGCAAGGAATTCAAGGTACTTACACTATCCACAATATCAATACTGTCAGATTCATTATTAGCACATGCAAATACGGGATCGTGTAAGAAAACTTCTAGAGGATCAGTTTCACTATAAGGCATGATTTCTTGTATCATTGGCATCTAGCAAGTCCAAAGCATTGCATCTCATTGCTTTATAACTCGAGAATGTAATTTTCTCATCGTTAACACATAGGGTGAGTTCCCCATTCCGTACATCAATGAGGGCTCAACCCGTTGCTAAAAACGGGTGGCCTAAAATTAAAGGGACTTCTTTATTATTATTCGTGTCTAAAACTACAAAGTTTAGGGGGATGATAAATTCACCTCCTTTGAGCAAGACGTCCTCCACTATCCCTTTCGGGTAGGTCAAAGACCTATGCGCCATTTATAAGGCGATAGTGGTGGGTTTTATGGTTCCAATCTCAAATCTATTAAAGATAGAAAAATGGTATAAGGTGAATGCTTGCTCCGAGGTCACATAATACGTTTTCAAAATTTTCATCGCTAATAAAACATGAAATCATAAAGCTACCTAGGTCATTCCTCTTTTGAGGGACTCTTCACTAAATTACCGCACTACACTCCTTGGTCAAGTTGACCGTGTCATACGCCTCCAACCTTCGCTTTTTCGATATTACCTCCTTCAATAATGTTGCATAGTTAGGCATTTCTTAATTTTTTTTAAAAAAAAGTTGGCAAATTGATCATCCAACTTTTTCTTTTCATAATTTAGAGAAAGTGGAAAGGGAGAGACATATTTAGGGGAAAATAGAGTTAGGAGTGGTGTTTCGCTTCTTGGCCCCTGTTTTACTTATTTCTCAGGATCCTTTGGCTCTATGCTCTTTTTCAATCTCTTTGTCGCTATCCACAGGCAGCCTTGGCCCTTCATACTCGACCCCATTTCTTAATCGAATCGCTTGGCATTAATCCTTGGGATTCTTCACCAAATCGCTTGGAAACTGTCCCTTTTGGTGTTGGGGACTAATGGCTTGAGATAATTGGCTCATTTGCAAATTCAAGCTCTTGATGTCGGCCCCGTTTGTCACAAGTCTCTTGTTCACATCGGCTTGAAACTTTGAGAAGAAATTGTCCATTTGTGACATCCTCTCTTCTGTTCTTGAAATAAAATACGTCAAAAGTTCCTTAAGGCTCGGCTCCTTGCCTTCATTTATCATCCCATTGTTAGCAGAAAATTTAGGTGGTGGTTGGATTGAATTTTTAGGATTAGCATAAGAAAGGTTTCGGTGACCTTTTGTACCCTGTTGGTAGTGGCTTGATTGGTGTTCGTTATGATTGTAGTTTTAATACTGGGTTTGCTCCGGATGCGGATACGAATTCTGATATTGGTGTGATTGTTGATTCACATAGTTCCTTTGATGTAGGAAATTACAATCTTCAAGATATTCTTGAGAAACAATAGTCTTCACACTTTGTTTCACTTGAATCGAAGTAGCTTCTTGAGATAGTGTCTCAAATTGCTTTGACAAAGCAAGCATTTGAGTCGATAGAGAAGAGCTTGCCTCATTTTCAACTACAATAGCAACTACCCTTGGATTGTTTCTTTCGTCAGGCCATTGATTCGAATTCAAAGCCATGCCATTGATAATCGATATCACATCTCTAGCTATTCTTGAGAACAAGGCCCCACCGGCAGCTACACCTAAAATCACCCTCGTTGATCTGAATAGACCATCATAGAAATAATAAACTTGTTCCCTCTCTTGCAAATTATGTTGGGGGGCATTTTTGTAGTAAATTCTTAAAACGTTCATGCTTCCCATAACGACTCGCCGCCAAGTTGTCCAAATTGAGTGATTTCTCCTTTCAATCTGATTGTCTTACTCACCAAGAAGTATTTTTGGTAGAATTTTTGGTAAAGCTCGTCCCACACCCTTATATCTTCTTCGGCCCATGATATCCATTTTCCCTACTACTTCGGCTGCTCAGACGAACAATAACGAAGATAAGTATCTAGATAAGGTTGAGTACCTCAGTTTGACCATCCGTTTCGGATGATATGCCGAACTCATCTTCAATGTAGTACCAGCTAGCCAAAAAAGTTCTCTCCAAAAGGAACTAAAAAAATGAGGTCTCGATCAGACACAATGGAGCCGGGAATACCATGCACCCGTACTATTTTGCAGGTGAAGGCTTCAGCCATTGGCCTAGCTGTAAATGGATGGCGCAAAGCTTTGAATTGACCATATTTGGAGTAACGGTCCACTTCTACCAACACGCAGTCAACTACCCCAGAATACGGCAGTCCTGTCATAAAATACAAAAAAAAAATGGTAAAAATTATATTTTGGAAATAAATCAACATAAATTATCTAATCACTTGCCTATTAATATAACGAATTTGTAAGCTCTTTGCTTGGTAATAACTTCTAAAAAGACGAAAAAAAATTGCATATGACAATAAATCAACACAAATTCTCTAATTACTTGCATATTAATATGGTAATAACATAAAATAAGTAAGTTTTGCATATATTTATAAGAATATATATCTATCTTTAGGGTTAATAAGATTATTAATTTCACCCAGGATAACATAATCAATTATATCAGAATCGTAAGAATTTTCATAAATTGTAGACAATTACCTCTGACAATTGCCTATTTGTGCGTCTAATTAGGCGAACATTTTCAAAATCAACGGCATCATTGACGATTTCAAATATCATCAGCCACGATCGATGGTGTCGGATTCATGTCTGACTTTGTTCGACACATACTATTAAAATAGATGGGGGTTTCAACATAACTAATTTCCTGCATTTAGAGACATAACACTTTAGATTATATCTCTGTTAGAGGACAATTATATAGGTTGTTCAATAAAAAATGGAATATAGGAGAATATCACTATTACGAGGGGGCCGAGTAATTGAGGCCGCGACGAAGGTCAGCGAAGTTGGCACCGATCGTGCCGGAACTGATTGATGCACGTCGGTGTCAGCAATTTTTTTATGTGTGTCTGAAATAGATATGGCGTCGTGACAAGACCGAAATCCTTCCTCGACGGTGGTGTGTTGGAATAAGTTGAGGGCTGAAAATTTTCTGATCTTCGTCGGCATCAGGTTGATGGTCGTGGTTTGGGGGTGGGAGGAGGGTTTGGGTATTAACCTTAATCTATGGTGACTTTTCGTTTAATAGGTTAATGGGTATATTTTGGAGATGTTTTTTTTTTATTAAATTTATAATTCTTGCATTTAAGTAGTAAAAGTGTAAAAATGCTTTGTATGTATTTATAATTTTAAATACATTTGGGACGTGAATTAGATACAAACAATTACATATAGTATTTGACAATCACTTTTTTATTATAATTTTAATGTATAAAAGAAAATAGTTAAAAATATTTACACATCATTTATCTTTATTTGTAATGATGGACGTATTTTGAGAATTTAGTGTAGGTTTTCTATATAGGTAAGATCAGTGCAGATTTTGATTGCAATTTTTTTAGGTGTCTTATAAATTTTGGACAAAATTGCTGCATTTCCACTACGGCGACTGTGTCGTAGTTGAAGCGGGAGTTGGCCGCTCATTTCTCGGGCGGCGATGGCGTCGTTGCCGTATATTGGTTGAAATATTGAGGTTTAGATCACTCGAGAAATGGTGGGACTATGATTGGACATATGTCAAAGATCGGTAATCTAAACTTGATGAATTGTGGCCTGTTTTATGATATGAATGCTTATAACTGTAATGAATTTCATATATTAAAAAACTGTAGCAGCACATTTGTTTCTACAAATATAATTTAAGTTTTTGTAGTTTTGGTAAATAAATCCAATATGCTTTTATTTAATTTTGAACAACTATTCAAGTCAGAACAATTAGTATTTATTTATTTGACAAAAGAAATATTTGCTTACATTTTTTTATATGGTGGAGAAACTTTTTAATATTTTCCTTTCTTAATTAAGATATGTTCGTCATTTTTAATATTCTCCTTTTTTCTATATCCCACACTTATTAAGATTTGATGAGCGTGACATATACACTTTCTTACAATTTTAACATATTTTTAGTCATGACATGGTCAACTATACGTTGCAGTTTCACGGGTCACAAATTGCCAATGATTGAAGATATTGATTTGTGAAGATGAAAATAATAGTTGTAACAAAACACCGAATGTTGTGTACAAAGAGGTGTTTAGAAATGTACAAATATATGTATATATATATATATTTACATTTGCTTAAATAAAAAAAAAATCTTACATCATTAATATAGTGTTTTTTATATTTAATAACCTTATATTTATATATTCGTTCTAATGTTCAATCACTTTCTTTTTCTATATGTCAACAAACAGATATGACATGAAACACTTAAACTGAAATTCATTACAATTAATTATACATTCTCATATTATTAAAACATCTTATAATCGTGCATCACACGGGTGATTTACTAGTATACCAAGTGTATGAATCTTAGATCGGTGCAACTCGAATCGTGGGCTAATCTCTGAGTTATTTAAAGTTTGTTTTTTACTGAAGTGTGTTACTTTTTTATTGAAATATTATTACTCTTTATATTAAAGTGTATTACTTATTATGAAGAGAATATATTATGCATTTCAACATAAAACAAAGAAAGCTACTCATTAAATTGACTAATTGTTGAAGGAAAAACAAATTAGTGTGTCTTCGTCAAAAGTAACTGATGAAGGACAATTTAGGTATTCACTTATATTTTGTAGATTTGTGAAACCCTGTATTTTAGCACCCTATATATAGGGATCTGATGAATGAGAAATCCCTAATTATTCTGAGTCCCTATTATGTTTTACTTTTACGTTTTTTCCTACAACACATTATCAGCACGATGCCCTACCAAAGATGAATCCACTCATACCAGCGAAGAACACATTGAAAAGTTTTTCATTACTGTCATGCATTCAAATTAAGGTCGTTGAGTTTATCGTGGCCGTCGAACACCCACCAGATCATCTCATTATCTGTCATTTAATTGTCAATAGATTATGTATCATTATACGTTATTTGTGATCTCGTTATTTGTATGTTAATTGTCAATTTGTGTATTCAACCGTAAGAGCGTAACTAATGATTACTTTATTGAGTACACATATGTCGTGCATAGAGACTGACCTAGTTATACCATTAGGCTGAATAAATAATGTTGAGAATTATGTTTTAGATTACCGATTGCACATCCCCATAAAAATATTGATTACACTATTGGATATGACTTGAGTATATCACATAGTAATGATATCTTTATGCGTGCAATATTATATGATTGTAACTTCTAAATTCAAAAGGTTATTTCAGTTTTGAGTATATGATTGTAATTTCTAGATTCACTAGGATTTATAAATTGAACTCTTGGATTTTGCATATAAAATATTGAGCCTATGTTGTATTCAGTTTGAGGATTAAATCCAAGTTCTGATATTTGAAATTATAATTATTTTGTTGTATGAATTTGATTGGATATATGAGCACGAGTTCATTTCCATTGTTGTGGAGTGCCACCTGAAACGATCAACATGCAAAGTTTGAGAAGTGTTATTGGAAAGAATCTTGTCTTTCCTATAAGGTAACTCGAGCAACCTTATCCTCTGAAATAAATAATATTTCTTCTACAACTAAATGTGACTTTGGGTAAATTGTGAATGATTATATATGGACATCTCTCGTTACATAAAATTTCGGCAATAATGGAATTTTGCTCGATTTTGAATAATATTTACAAAGTCCAATTTGTGTTTGATAGGATTCTACTTTCTCATGTAATTGAAATTTGTGCATTAATTTATTTTACCTATTGCGAATTTTGTGATTAGAAATCACAAATTAGCTTATTTGTCTGATAGATTATGAACTTGATCATTATTTTACCCATGCATTTTTTTTTATGATAAATTATGCATTCCATGATAAAGGAAATTCGTGGACAAATCAACTACGTGATAAAGTAATTTTACAATGTATCAGAAAACTTGTGATATATGATCTCGAAATCTAATTCATATGAAAATGACTAAACCAACTCATACTCAAGTCGAATTATTGGACTCATAAGAAATTGAGTACTATACTTGAAAAAAAAAATATTTCCACAAATCATGCCATTCACCGACCCTAAAGACAAAGAATCGTCCAACAAAGTCAAATTCTATCTTAACTCACTTTCAAAATTAAGTATTTTGTGGAAAGAAATCTACTTACCAGATTACAAAAGGGTCAATGAATTCAATAACGACATGTTTTGTTTGAACAAAAAACTCTCTTTATATGTAAAGAAATCACGGAAGATGCTATATATGATACGGAAATATATTTTGTTTCCTAATCCAATGCTTATACTAGCGAACCCGTAGAGGCTAGAATATGAAATAAAAGAATTACAATATTCAATTAGCTAATCAACCAGTGCAAGTAGTTGAGAGGCATGGTCAGTTTCTTCTAAAAAATAACACCAAACGCATTGGAATAAAGAAAATTCCATAGCCTAACTATGGTGAACTAAATAGTGAAAATAACCCCCAAGGTAAAGGGAATGATTTTATCTCTACAGTTGTGATAATGATACACCACAAAAGTAAGGGACATAAAAGCCCTGGAGGCCTTCCGATGTGCCTACTCCAAATGGACATGGTGGTTATGGAAACAATGGTGCAAAAGACACCTCGGAACCCTCTAAACAAAAGGGATAGAGTTGGTAATGAACTTTTAAATAAGTGTGGAAATATTATAATTTTGTATAAAAACTGCTAGAGCAGTTAACTATAAGAGATACAGGAAGTCCAAAGAACAGAGACTCACTACATCACTGCATAATGATCATCATTGAATCACAAGTACTAAAAGGGCCTAATGACATAACAATTATAGTCACAAAACGCTCTGTATGCTCCAAGAGCTACTAAAACATTGTTAAGTAAAAGATACTCGTGCAAAGATTATCATTTAGAAACTACCTGTGAGAATGGAATCAAATATAATATAATACTTTTAATGAATGTGAAAGGAAGCACATCTTAGAGAAATTAATGAGTCAATCTAATGGTATGTATTCCACTACTACAATGATCAATGGATCAAATATTGTACCAAAATGGACTTTGGGTCACAAACTAAAATGTTGTATTCCACAATGAACTTTGGGATGCGGACTTATATGTTGCTACCAATTGGACTCTGGAATGCTGACTCGTGTAGGCTTTGGTACAAGAGCTTTAGATATTCAAGTCATGACATGATGATCCATATTAAGAAATTATATGGACATTCTTTCTTTCGAGTGAAATGCAAAAGGGATAAAAATTTGATACAATATACAATGTCAGTGCTAATTTTATTATAACACAGTCAATGTTTTCTAAAGTACTAGAAGCACGACCAACATCCCACTCTACATCATTAATTATTTTAAGGTAATCACTCGTTCTGCCAAGCCTACTATTGAACAATAAGTAGGATCGAGACCTTCCTATGCCAGATATATAAGCAAGATCCATTCTTACAAAAGAACATAATATAATATATGTGGACCTATCAAACCAGACTGCGTGCCATTAAAGTATCTATGGTTCTGGTAAATGCTTTGACACTCTAACTGATCATCACATTATTATCCACAAGAAATGTTGCATTTGAAAAACTCCTAGAAAATACTATATAAAGGCTCACCACCCTCACTTCATAAAGGCTATAAGACTTATTAACTCTAGAGAGTTCTCATCATAAGGATTTGATGATTATTGCATATCTGTCAGGATCAATGTATAGCATCTTTTAACCCATGTGCCTACACAAAAATGGTCTCACATATGCCACCATCAAAAGGATGTAGATGTAGGATTAGGCATTGAAATGCGTACTAAAATGCCTATCAAATATGAGGTTATGCAATATTTTTGCAACTTTACTTTATTTGTCTCAGACCCACTGCTAACCAATAATTTATGCGTACCAGTGGGTAACTAGATTTAGCCTGATATTTTTACTTTTACACATATTTGGTTATGTTGTATATGTGCCTATTGCACCCCCACAGCGTACCAAAATGGATCTTAAAAAATGATTAAGTATTTATGTTGGATATGGATTCCCAACTATTACCCGCGATTTGGAAACTTTAAGGCGAGATCTTTCTTCCACAAGATTGACGGATTGTCACTTTAATGAGACAGTCTTCCCGTTGTTAGGGGGATATTAGAAAAAAAAAATCTAAGGGAACGAAAGAAAGTGTTTCCCAGTATGTCTTATTAGGATCCTCACACTTCATAATATAAAGTGAATAAAATGAATTATCAATCTTCAAAGTATGAAAGATTTGATTGTTGATGCATTTGCTAAAATCGCTAAAGTGACAAGATCATAAATACCAGTTGTAAATATGCCTGTAAGATTAAAAGTCCCCAGTAAGGGGCACAACACCGTAGATAAAGGTGTTGCCACTACACTTAGTGGAGGTATGATTGAGGTCGTGGAACCCAAAAGGAAATGGGGAATGCCACGTGGTTCGATGAACACCTGCTCAAGGAAGGAGGCAGGTGTGGTACAATTTGAATCATCAATAAACAGAAATACTCTCAAATTATCTCTAATTAATTATGTCCATGAATCATCACTGGAGAACGCTCCGAAGTTTAATATGATTCTAGAGATAATGAGAGTGCATGTGAGTTAATGGAAAAATCTTTCACGTGCATTGATGATGTATACATAGTTGCTCAATGAATTATATAGCACAATAATATCGAACCACTGTCTATTATAAGATATCAACAAAGAGCATATTGGCCTATATGGAATCAATCTAGGTAGAACTTGATTCTATGACAAAACGGCATATATTTGGTTTGGTAGTGCTAACCTGACTAAGTGTAAAACCTGTAGGACATAAAATATATTTTGTCAGTAAGCATAGTGAGAAGAATAAAGTCCAGAGATATATACTTACAAGAAAAACGACTTCTTGTGATGATAGTCTTAGAGGGTGTTTGCAAACTCATTATCAACATTAAAATCACTTTTGAAAATCACTTTAATTTAAAGGAGTGTTTGCAAACTCCTATTTCATCACTATAATCACTTCTTACAAGTGATTTTGAGAATCCCCAAACTCCTAGCTTTTGGGTGCAATGGAATTATTTTTTATTTCCTTTATTATTTTTTATTTGTTTAGAATCATTTTTCTTCAAACACTACCAAATTCTAATTTTACCACAAAATCAATTTAAATCACTTTTGTAAAAGCACAATTATTTGCAAACACCCCCTTACTGATAGCTGGAATACTATCACAATAAATGGATCAATTGTGATAATCTATTCTATTGTCACTAATTATCTGAAACCTACAATATTAGTGACAAAAAGAATTAGTGTCACTATTTTTTGTACTAAATCTTTGATGCGAGTTTTCTGATGTCACTATTGTTATTTTAAACTGTGACAACAAATAAATTTGTCACTATGTAAAGAAAATTTAGTGACAACATCTAAAGTTGTCGCTAAATAAAGAAAAAAATAGTGACAACAACTAAAGTTGTCACTAATAAAAAAACATAGTGACAAAAATTGTCTATGTCACCTATTGTTGGAAGAGTGACAACAACTAAAGTTGTCACTCATTAAATAATAATTTAGTGAGGAAAATCTCTTACGTCGCTGATTGTTGTTAGAGTGAGAACATTTAATATCATCACTAAATTTATATAACTAAAGCATATAGTGTTCTTTTTCATTTTAATTTGATGAAGAGAAAATTACAAGTTGATACTATATTAGTTAATATAGTGACAATATATAATGTAGCAACGTAAGGGATAAAACAATGAAAAGGGAAAAATTAAAAATACAATCTTTTGTTTTATAAATGGATAACAGAAAATAAAAAGTTAGAGGAAAAGAGGTGAGTTAATGTCCATGGCCTGACCAGTAGGAACGGGAATAGGCCAGGTTATCCACCAGCGGTCTATGGACTAATTAACATATATTAGTCCAATCCAGTTCAGTCTTTTTAATAAATAAGTTGGACTTAGGCTTTTTTTATCGAGTGGTCAAGCTTGGACTATAAACAAGGCTGTATAAGTCTAATAGGCTTGCTATTTATATTTTACCTATATAAAGCCTAGAATAGATATGTATATGTAATATACTAGTTATTGAAATAAAAAAGTCTTTTGTGGTATATTTCTTGAGACCACAATTATGGCCAGTAACAAGTAATAATAATTTACTTGTGATTACTTGTTATCACAAAACACTCTACAAATTATTTGAGATAATGTAAAGACTACTTTTAGTGACAACTAGTTACATAAAACATGGCTTTTTATAATGATTCAAATTTATATACATGTATTATTATATTATATTTAATGACTTAGTAATTTGGGTGTATTTTTATATTATTATATATATTGACGGACTCATGTAGTATGGACCAAAGGGGGCAATGGACCCCGCTGACCCCGTCAAAATGTGCTATTTATATGTGTATTTTTAGTATATTTTAATAAGATGTTATAAAATCACTACTACAAAAAACGTCTAAGACTACGGTAAAAAACCGTAGTTAAAGGCATTCAGTGACCGTGGTAGTAGATACCGTAGTGGTAGACCTACCACCAATAACTACGGTTAATGAACCGTAGTAATTAATAATAAAGACTACGGTTGATAACCGTTGTCGTAATAGTAGCATCTACGACTACGGTATATATGACCACGGTTGGTGATTTCTTCTACTACGGTTTGAACCGTAGTAATTAACAATAATGACTACGGTCAAAGACCGTTGTCTTTTCTTTTTCATAAACCGTTGTTGTAGATGATTTTTTATATATTTTTTTATATATATTTTTATTTTCTTTTGTAATTTATATATAAATATATATATATATATCATAAATTAATATTACATATCACATAATAAAGAGTAAATATTATATTAAAAAAATTAATTTATTTCTAAATATCAAAGTTACATTACGTCTCAAAGCTAGAAAAGAAAAAAAAATTACAAATTAATTTCTCTATACTTAAATCCATTATAGAGGCGCATATTTTCTGTTGAATCATCTTTCATTATCCTGCAAAAAAAAAAAAAAAAAAAAAAAAAACACCAGAAAAGATAGAATTAAACACAAAAAATTATTTGTTAATCCATATATCTACAACACAAAATAATAAAAAACATTAAGTATAAAGTCATAATCAGATATATCTAAAGTATAAAACAAAAATAAAAAAAATAATAAAAAACCAGCTTTTGATGTTCTCTAACTTATATATCTTGATCATACATGATCATGTAAATGTCCTGCAACAGTACAACTTCCAAACCCGAAAAATAATACTGGGGAACACTTATGTATCATGTAAAATCCAGGACTTTGAACAAAAATTTTGTATTGCATGGCGAACAAGAGTAAACATATATTATTACTACTAACCATCTTATATGCAAACTCATTACCAAGTATTGTCAATAGGAAGCAACAATCAACATATTCATTACCAAGTATTATCAATAGGAAGCAACAATCAACATATATAATTGCAGAATTTTTTTTTTAATATTTTCTATGAGGATAATGAAAAGTTAGGATAACAATGTGCGCACCAAATGTGTAATCATCATACATAATATGAAAAAAATGCAGCATATACATATAAATTTTATTCACACACTTTTTAGACCATTGCTAGAAAAAGATAACATAATCTGATAAAAAATACCTAAATATAATTATATAACAGATTTGCTATTGACTTCCATGAGAATGGACAGATGAAGCAGATCTTGCTGACATAGATGTTGTCGGGCTATTGTTATCACGATCAGTGTTGTCAAATTGGGCCTGGCCCATATCATTTTCATCGCGATCTGAGCAACATCAGCAAACCATTCATCCTCTAGCAATATACTAGACCAAAAAAAAAAAAAAGGCACTTATAAGTTATAACAGAGAATTGACGAAAATAATTCAATACTTTTCGGGACAAGATTTGAAGTAGTTATCTGTATGGATCAATGTTTCTTGCCTAAACTGCTTCAATGGCTCTAGCAAATGATGTTCTTCATCACTTGGTGCAGATTCCGGGATAAGTACCGCCCTTGTGATTCAAATAGTATCACAAACTCCATATCCAAATAGAATTGCACAACAATACAGACATTTTCCTGATAATCTTGGCAATAAACTAATATATTTTTTAAAACTCGGTAAAATGGAACCTGTCGAAGCCTAAGTGGGCCAAGTCCCCTCTCGGGGGACTCGTTCTCGTCCCAAAAGTGTGGATTTTCAGAAAACCATAAGATGACAGTCTATGTTAGCCTCATAAGCAGAATAGTTGTAAATCTCTCTCTCCCTATAAAGGTATCAGATGCAATGCTGCTTAGGCTTGCCAGCTTTGCAAATAGTTCCTAAGTGGATATTCAAATGTAAATTACAGTATAACTAATTATAATTTGGTGCGTCAGGAATTTTTCTTTTTTCTGCTTCATAAAAGCATAACGAGAACACTTAGAAGCAGCTATATACATACCAAATATTGAGAATGACTAAGAATAGGGTTACCTGAAAAATAGTAGAGGGAAACCATTCTGGTTCTTCTTTGCTTTCATCCAAACTTATATACATCTCAGCACTCAAACGAACACTTCCATCTTCTGTAAATATAAGCTCAAGAGCATGTTGTCTGCAGAAGCTATCTCTCAACTAATCAACAATTTTCTGAAGCCTTAGTTTCAGTTTGCTTTGCTCTGGAGGACGATTAGGCCTGTCTGAGCCTGGTCACCACTTCTATTGATTGAACGTAACTTGATTCCTGCACGTGGAAGAAGCTTGTCTGCTAGCAAAACTCCATTAGCCAAATTAGTATACAAATGAAGAAAATCTCCATACCAGTTCAATTCTTGGTTGGGTTTTCCTTGACTCTTACAAAAAAAGACTATAAAGAAGCTTAGAAGTGATGCACGTGATTGGATTATCACAACAAAAAGTGTCTTAGAAACCTGCTATGGAGTTATAGCTGCATAGTCATGTACTTTTGGTTACAGAAATCTAAGTTAAATAGTGAAAAAGAAAAATAGCCAGTGAATCATTTGCAGCCTGGACTCGTCATCAGAGGATACATCTTATCCCAATTCAGAACAGAGCTGCAAACTTATTCGACTCGGCCCCTTTTTCTTACTCATAGTAACAGAGCTTGAGGCTTGATTTTCTCCATTATGATTGGCGTCAAACTTATATCTCAAGTTCTATGAAATAAAATCACGCATCAATAACTAAAATTTTCAATCACCAGCTAAGAACAGCAAAACCTAATACATCGAAGATAAATATCCTATCAATAAACGAAATTATCAATACAAAAATAAAAAACTCCAGAATCGAACAAACAATCGGATAATCTAACCTATAAACCCTATAGAAGCTATTACTAATTCAAATACACATGAAGAAGCAAGCAAACACAAAAAAACACCCATGGAAAAGAAATTAAGGATTTAAAATTAAAAAAACGAGACAATACCCTGATCTATGCTAGGGCAAAATCAACGAATAACGAGCAGCGATTTCTTCAATATTTCTGCACCGGTGGCGAATCCCGCAGTCGAAAAAGGTTGATGCCTTAAAATCGATTGTTTAGTTCTCTTCCAGATGTGAAAGAAAGAGGGAAAGGGGAAAGGAAGATGAGCTCGAAGAAGAGCAATTGACTGCGGACCAGAGCAAAGCGCGAGGATTCGGTGAATTGTGGCTTTATGTGAGAGAGATATAAGAGAGGGGGAGAGAGATCGAAGAAGCATAGCCATGAACGAAAGACTAATAGATGTGATTGAGACGAAATGAAGGGGCTGGGCTCCATTTTTCATTTTATCGCATAAAACTAAAAAAAAATTAATTAAAAGCATATAGACAACGGTGATTCCACAACGGAATAATTAGCCGTTGTCTTTCAGCGTGAAAATAAACATCCACTACAGTAAAATGACTACGGTTTCCCAAACCGTTGTCTTTTAGCGAAAAAATTATCACAATGACCACGGTTCCTTCTACGACAACGGTTATTCGCTAAAAGACAACGGTTTTTGGGAAAACCGTTGTCTTTTTGGTGTAGTTATTGAGCATTTTTGTAGTAGTGAATAAAATAAATAATTATATTATTTAGTTTGAATTAAATGGATGTATTATTATTTATAAGCAATAGAAATAAAGATTAGAAAATATAGTGATATAGAAATATTATGTCTTGATTATCATTTTTTCTTTGTGATTAAATCAATTGATTGATATAGTCTAAATTGTTAGTACTTTTTAATTTAATTTATAGAGTTGACTATTAATGAACAATTACTTTATTTTGTCTGTTTGTTTTAAATTTGTGATACACGTTAATTATGCATGTAATTAGGTTGATTTATGATAGTATTTTATAGGAATTACGTGCATATTTGGTTGAGAATTGGATAAAGTGCTATAAATTAGACCATTTAACGTGTTTGACTTGTTTAAGGTATTTTTGAGCATTTTCAGGATTAAAAGTTGTGATTTACAACTAAGGGACGAAAGAACAAGTCGAAGAGACGTCTAAACCGGACCAAATTGACCAAAATCAGTCTGAACCGGCCAAGAAGGCAAACTAGAGAAGAAATGACACGGCGGTGTCATATATACAACACGGCCGCGTAAAAAATGGCTCGCAACATGTAAAACAGCACTGTGTTGCAACACGGCCGTGTCACTTAGCCAACACGACTATGTCATTTTGGTCGTTGTTTAGAGGATTTAAGTATAAAGAGACACGGCCGTGTCACTTGACCAACACGGCCACATCAGAAGATCGATGGATAATCTAAATCCTGTCTCAAGAAGGAGTTGATTCCTAACTCCTCGAGGACTTCTCTGAAGTTTATAAAAGATGAGTAAAGCTCGTTTTTCAAGAAAATAAAAAGAGATATACACCTCTACTTAGACTAATAGTTAGACGACTTGGAAGACGAAGAAGACTCTGATCATCAAGATGATTCATTCTGGTTTTGTGATTCTTTTCTAGTTTTTATTCTTTATGATGTTCTGCATGAAATATTGTAGGAATTTTTACAACAATGTTTTGATTTATTGATTCCATTCTCAAAGTGTTATGTTTCTGTTTGTTTTTATAATTGAATTTAGACTGACCATCTAGGTTTAGTAATCTGGTTTAACAAATTCGCTTCGAGAGAAGGGGTTTGTTATCAGACGTACGACATAGAGTGCAGTTGTCTATGACTGTGTAGGCATAGGTTTGTGAGCTTTTGGGAGTTACTAGGATTAATTGACTCGAGAGGGTAATTGTTCTAGTTAATCAACAATTTAATCGCTTCGAGAGAAGGGTTAGGTTAATAGAGCGCCGCCTAATAAACACTAGATCGGTTTAAAAATCATTAAGTTAGACATAATCATCATTGAAATAATATCTTGAAATCGAAACCCTAGGATATCTTTTCTTCGTGATTGTTATTCCTTTTTGTCTGCCAAGTGTTACGTCATAAGTAATTGAGTAATTTAGTTAATTAGTTAAATTCTTTAGTTTTGGTAAAATCAAACTCTTGCAATTTAGTATCTAGTTAGGACAATCTTAGAGTATTGAGGTATCAAACTACCTAAAATCTATTCCTTGTGGGATCGACCTTGACTGCCGCTACTACACCTACAACCGTACACTTGCGGATAACTAGGTTAGAAAACCGACGTGTCAATTTGTTTTTTTTTTTTTCTCAAATGCATCTATCTGGTTGTCCTTTGGCGGGCAATAGCTTTTGTCCAAGATACATGTGTTGGTTTCTTTTCAAATCCCTTGCATTGAATGTCAGAGCTAGTTGTTGTGGTTATCAAGGAATGCATAAGTCTAATATAACTCTTCGACTAACCTTCAGTCTCATTTCGTTTCACTCTCCCTCCCACACTAACGCACACACAACATACTCCCCCAATGAATCAGTATCTTAAGAAGAGATATATATATATTTAATATCGACCACCTGCAGTATCTTAGTGGGAGAGGCGGAGCGAGGAAGTCGAAGCCGATTAGCTTGATGTTCCGACTTGGGAAGATTTTGGTAGCCATTTGAGAGTCCGTTCGGAAGGTACAGAGCCCTCCGAAGATCTTTATTACAATAGATGTTCTTATGATACTAACATTCTTTATACATCCAATGTTTTGTATAGTGACGAAATAACTAGGGACAACCGAAGTGCAGACAAAAGTGAAGTTAGTTTCTTGAATCTACAACTTCTACATCTTCCAGTCCACAGACAAATTCAGAGTATGTCAAGTGGATTCTCACTAGTCAGATCATAACTAACTAGTTTATTTCATCTAGTGCTGGGGCAATTTGAACCTACAGACTACATACATTGGGCTAGAAAAACTGACAATTGGTAATGACACTCAACCAAACATTTGCATTGGTTGTACTATTCTACCTGTTATAAATAGATCTAAACCTTTACTTTTGAATTGATTGAGTATATCCAAAATTTATTGAAGACAATGATGTTTATGTAGAATTTCACCATGATTCTTGTTTTGTCAAGGATAAAGCCAGCCACACAGCAGGTGCAAACTTCTGCTACTATATCTTGCACAAGTAGTCCTACTAGTTTTACTAGTTCTCATAATGGTAAATTTTCAAATATGCCGGTTGAAGTGATGGAGGCACAAGCTGCTGCAAATGATTCCCATGAAGAGTCCATTTATCCACCTCACAGTCTAGAAATGAGAGGTTACCTCTATTGTTATTAAGGTAATATTAAATAAAGAAGTCGAGAGAGTTAACAGATGAAAAACTAATAGGTAAATTTTTTTTGACAAAGGCCAATACCTATGAAAAACAGGCAAGTAACGTTTTTTGAAACGATGATTGGGGTCGATGAAGACTCATGAGCTTTCAATCATTTGTGATCCACAAATTAGCCTTATGGAAGACCCCCAACAAGGGCAAGCTCATTGAGTACTGCACCCCTCCACTCAGGTCAGGTATATCTAAATTAAAACATCATCAAAATCAAAATATTTACATTTCCAATTTTAACATATCCACTATCCACTAAGTGTTGCACATGTTCTTTGATATGATTTTGTTTTCAATTAGTTCCTGAATTTTTCTTTTTATAAGATGGCCAAATTAGGGCATTAGCCCTTCTGAATTTCATCTACCAAGATTAGTATGTGGATTTTGTTGTCTTGAAGGCTTTGACTTCAACCGCTCTCTCTCTCTAAATTTCTGATGTTATGAGGGTTGACAAAAGTAGTTATGCTTATAGATGACAGAACTTGCTGAGCTAAAGAAGGAGAAGACTTCGACTAGTGGAAGATAGTTAACATATTTACTCTCCTCTCTCTCTCTCTCTCTCTCTCTCTCTCTCTCTCTCTACACTATCCATTCATCAGTAATAGATGTTGATGTAGAGTTATAGCCACTAGAATTCACATTGATCCCCCTCTCAATATATAGGTAGGTTGTGAGGCTGAAAGTAGACTTGGAGTTTTGGATTTATTCATGCTATGAAGAGAGAACAAAAATAGAAAATCAATAACTCAGTAAAATTATCAACATCATTGATACTAGTAATATGGAACAAGACCACTTTGTCATAACAAACTTATCAATACATTAAAGTCGAAAAAATCACAACAGTGAACCACAACGGAGAACTAAAATCAAAGTTATGGAAGAAAGGAACAACACACACTTATTGATAGTCAAGATATGGTAGAAAAAACTAACCCACAATCGAGAAATCAAATCAAAGTCGAAAACTAAATTTGTTGAAGTTAAACCAACCAGAATTCAACTTGTTCAGAACATTTCTGGGACCAAAAGAAAATATAATTCTATAGCCATTGGCTAGTCAGGGAAAGGAAGTCATCCGAAAATCGAAACTACAAAAAGTAGACAATCTATAATATTTTTTAATAACATGTATTCAAAAGATAAAGAAGCAACCTCATTCATAGAGCAATTTACTTTCTATTCCCTGCAGAAATAACATAAATACATCTTGAATTCCAATTGAAACTATTTTATTTTAAAAACGAGCTAGTAATATACTAGATGATTAGGATTATATACCAGATGATGAGGCCACATGACAAGGCCTACTCTTTCGCCCGACTTGGACAAATACATCATCTTCACTAATCTGATGTACAAAACCTTCACGGACTTCATGCTCATGCTCTTGTGCTACCAACTATGTGTAGAAAGTAATATGAATTTCTACATAATTTATTAATCTAGAAACTAAAAGTAATAAATTATTAATGTAACTTATGTTTCTTATAAAAATAATTATTAATGTACTGGAATAAAGATGAGAGATATTAGAAAAAAATGTAGACAAAGCACCTGCTCAAGTCCAATTAGGGTAACTGATGCAAATTCATTGTGTTTTTTATGTGGTTCCTGAAATTAAAGTTCACTCAGAGTACTAACTAATAGATGGAATGCAAAAACGTTAATTAACTAAACCACAGTTATAAACCTTTGCTTCTTTAGTCCTCCAATAAACACAAAGGTTGATCCATTGTTCAAGAATGAGACCTTCACCCCTCTTAACTATCTCATTATGTAAAGGAATATTAGGCCAATACTTTGCTTTCAAAGAATACTTCCAATCTCTCCAGTTGCACCTAACATAAGACAAAATCCATTTCTAGGCAGCAATAGAAACATAAAATCGTGACTGCATCACATGGCCAATTGAAACAACCATAAATACTAGTGAAAATAGGAAAAACAAAATAATGCATCATGTACAAATAAAAATGAAAGTAAGATAGCAATTCATTAAAAAAAAATCATTTTTCCACCTGAACATTATATACCGCTACAACATCTAGCAGCTCATCCTTCTTTATATTGGGCATATCATTCCAATTTTCACATCAATGGTTAGTAATTTTCCTTTCTTGAAATAGCCCTAAGAATCATAAAAGTATGATAATCTCACCACCTATTGGTAAGCCTACTTCATTATATTCAACATGAATCAGTGCCACCGGAAGGTTAGGAGCTATGCCTTCATTAGCCATATCTGTAAATGAGTAGCTTTAGAAAATTGATACAAATTTGGAACCAAAACTATATATTTTAATACAGCATTTTAGTAAAATAATATTGTTCGAGAGAACAAAATTCTCAAACCAAGATCAGATATTTGAAAACTCTAGTGTTCAATATGTAAATCATACAAGGAACTTATGAACTTACATACACCTTCACTAGGAAAAAATGAAAATAGCTTAGGAATTCAGGAGAGGGGATTTCGTGAGGTGGGAACCCCCAACAATCTCTTCTCTTATATTCTAAAAATCAGAATCGTGGGTACATGATAGCACCACTCAGTCTCAGATATGTAGTTATGCAGTTTGTCCTCCATCACGCGGGAATTTATGTTCACGAATCCAATTTCGCGGGTGCTTATAAAGAGGCGGAAAGAATTTGACAATATTAAATCCAAAGGGTTAATGCAGAAGACCTAAATTCTTCTACGTCTTTATTTTTTTCCCTTCTCTTTCTAACTTTTGTATGTATTCTTTTTAATGGATTTTAAAAAATATATATTTTAATCAAATATAGGATATATTTGATGACCGTGATTAACGGCATGATATTGTTAATCTATTTATTGGGGTGTACTTTTAATAGAATATTAATTAGATTAATATGAGTTTTCCCACAATTTAACAACTTTACCAGCTAATTAAATTTCTTATGGATTATTTACTACTGAGAATCCTATTTCAATAGTTTCTTGTAGAGTTATGTTTCAAGTCAAAGTCTCGTTTTATTATTCTAAGTAAAAATGTTTTTATTTTTTTAATTTATGAATTAGTAGTATATGGTGGAATAAGTGCGAATTGAAGATTGTTGGAGGTAACTTCCTCAAATTGATAAAAATAAAAATTTGTACATATTCAAACACTTCTCTCATTATGAGACGGGAGATATTTAGTATATATTGGAGTACAAATTGTTGAAAGTTTAGTATAGATCTTGGTGATATACAAGATAGATGTTCTATAAGTTAATAGATTGGGCATATAATAGTGTATAAAATGAATATCATATATTACTTAGTAAAACTCTATGTTGCGAAAATTCGGGACTAGCTCCGTTTTCTCTCTGCCTATGCACTAAACAGGGCTGGACCTTTCCTTAGCCAGGAGCGTCTGTCTCCTTGGACCCAATTTGTTTTTTACTTTTCCAGGAGGCCGAAGTTATTTTAAGTACCTATAAATAAAATACAGATATATTGAGAAGTGCTTTAAGGAACAACTAAAAGGGTGTTTGCAACTTTATATTAGAGATGTAAAATTATTTCCCAGAAGCACTTAAAAGCTGATTCTCAGGAATTGTTAACATTCAGCTTCCACCAACTTTTAGCATTGACATCATTTTATTTTCAAACACTATCAAGTTCTAGTTATCTTTTACAAAAATCAATTCAAAGCACTTTTCTAAAAGCACAATTATTTGCAAACTCCTCTAGTTGATGGAGACCAATAGCCATTGTGTTTCTATTACAATTTTCAGAAAGGGGTTCAAATCATTTTGGCATTTAAGCTTTTTTCTTGTTTCCTTTTCTTCTATTGGTTTCCTTTTCCTACCTGAGTCGGTTGGTCTGCTTGGGATTTCATGATAGTTTCTATTTGGAGGCATTATGTCATGGGCAGGATGGAATTATTCCATTTGTAATTATTATCTTTTTATTTTTAATTATGTATTGGGCATGTTCTTTTCGTTTAAAATTTTATTTGGAAGAAAACAAAAAAGAACAAGGCATCTAGTTGAGCTTCTTCATTGAAAAATAAAATAAAAAGGAGTGGGAAAGTGAAATAGAAAGGAGAAAATAGGTTATTAAGCATTTTTGTCTTACAGTCAAAGCTTATCAAAACTTTTATACATAATACAATGTCACAAGAAAAATTGAATGAAGTAGTTATGTTATCGATAGACACACAAACTATAAAATAACTTTGATATACTAGCGGCTAATGGCCTTTGCAACATTAGTAACATCCCACATCTTATGAAAAAAACAAAGTTGCAAGTCCATCAAGGTTGGGTGCCTTGGTTAGACTCCTATCAAATAGAGCCTCACGAACCTCCTATAATGTAAAATGAGCATTAAGAAATTTATTCATATAGTAAATAACAACTGGCTCGACATATTTTATCACCTTGTTAGGCATCACCATAACACAGCCTAAGGAAAAAGATCAAAATAATAATTCAGGACTATACTAATGTCCTCATTTAAACACCAAAATTTCTCTATGAGATGAATAATGTCATTAATCCAAATTTTCGTCCTTTGCTCATTCGCAACGAGACAAATGGATGACCAGAACAACCAGTATATCACCAACACATATGATTACAATCCACAATGATACAACCATGGGACCTCTAGAAACATATTAAATGGAAAAGTGGAGTTAGACCTCTATTACGAAAAGATCCTGAAAGTTTAAAGTAGACCTCCACCTAGTCATTTAGTAACCAAATATTTTAGACTCATGAATTCAATAAAACAACAATATTCTTAGCAACAACTAATATTTAGAGATTACTGAACACACGCCGATTCCCAAACCCATGCATTCCACACAATACAGTCTATCACTAGGAAAGGCGAGACTAATTATCATCAGTTATCGCCAACACTATAGCATTAGAAATACCACAGATCGTTTACACCACCACAATAGATTTAGATTTGATACAGTTTACCATAATAGAAAATCCATATAAATGTCGGGAAAGGATAAACACAAAGAAACGATAAACGAGAAAATTGTCAATGCAAAAAAAAAACTTTGAATTTAACGTGGTTCACTAACAACTTGTTAGCTACGTCCATGGTCATGTAGGAATTATATCTAATATAGAGTATGTAGAAAGTAATATAATTAATCATTTTCTCTAGGACCCTTCGTGGTTGTCATAATTTGTATCCTTATTGATTATCCCTAGAGGTGGATCTATAAATTTATATAAACCCTAACATGCGCCTACAACACATAGAAGTTAAGGGATTTGACCTGATAGCTGTTTACACAAAAAGGTCGATTTCTAATTGAATGATTTCTCACTCTCGTCTTGACCTTCTGGACTGTATCTCCTACTCAATCCTCAATGCCGGATGGACGACGAACTTTGAAGAATTCCAAGTGGGAATGAACACCTTAAACCGCCGCCGCCTACTCTCTCTTTCTCTCTATTTAGTGATCTTTTTTTAGTGTTAATTCTTCTATCTTCACAAAATGAGAGACCATGTATTTATAATACATGGTTGAGTGTGGGCCGAGCCTGGTAGTTTAATACCTTCTAGGATTAGGAATTTAATTCCTTGTTAGGAATTTAATTCTCTATTCCAACTTGGACTAGGAGTCTATATGAGCCAGTCCAGGGATCAAATATAAGAAATAAAGATGGGCCTAACTATGAATTAATTCTTCCTTGTTCAGCCTAGAAGATAATTAATTCATTCCACTAGAGAATTAATACTGACTTACCCCTTTATTCCCCAGTTGAGTCGGGGCTTGAATTAGACTTAATTAATCCCCATATATAAGATATCGAATATCCATTAATTAATTAAAGCCTCTAACAGCTTAAATTAATTAATTTCTTATTTATTCCTTAAGTAGTACAACTCAACCGTATTATTGTTCCTGAACTTAATCAACCTGTAGAGTTTAGTACAATAAACTTTTTTGAGCTCCTTAAGGGGATATCATCATCCTAAACGGATACGGTTACCGAAATATAAATTACCAATTATTATATGCAAGTTGTTGTCACCCAAAATACATAGTATAAAAGTTATAACTTAACTCCTGCCCATGGTATATCAAAGTGACACACAAACAAGCATTCATAACTGTAATCTTATTTAGGCTTTAGATTATTATAAGTCACCGAGATCTCTAGTTCTTCACTTAGGTCAGGCAGAAGAACTTATCTCACTTTGATCCTATCAATACGTAAATACGTACCAGTATAAGTAAATAGTTAAGATACACTATTCCTACTTAATACTGCAGCCTAAAGCAACAACTCGTCCTCAAGTTGTCTGAGTTGTGGTTTACATTATCTCATTAAATTTAACCAATCATATGATCTTCTGTGATCTACAACACACCATATAATCTACTTATTTGCAAGAGATATGGGGACACATACATAGTGAAAGTGCAAATATAATCAGATAGGAGATAAGCAGTGAATAACTGGAAACATTGTATATAAAAGGTTTTGCTTTCAGTATATAAATCCAACAATCTCCCACTTATACTAAAATAAACTTTTAGTATACTTGGTGTCTAACTATCTAGTTATTACATTCTCCCACTTATACCGAAAGTTTCCTAAGTGGGTGGCATCAATCGCAGTCCTATTCCATGAACATGCTTGTCGTAGACTTTCTGCGGTAAGCTCTTCATGAATGGATCAGCTAAATTCTCTGTCGTACAAATCTTCTCTATCCGTACATATACTCGTTTTACAATATCTCGTATTATGTGGTATTTTCTCTCTATGTGTTTTGTGGCCTTGTGGGTCCTAGGTTCCTTTAAGTTTGCCACTGCACCTGAGTTATCACAATAGATCGTGATACTCTTAGGCAAACTAGGTACCACGCCTAGATCCAAGAGGTAATTCCAGAGCCATACTGCCTCCTTAGCAACATCTGATGCGGCTACATATTCGGCTTCCATAGTGGAGTCTACAATGCATCTCTGCTTTGCACTCCTCCATGAAACGGCTCCTCCTCCCAAGGTAAACACATAGCCTGAGGTAGATCTCTTCTCATCCCGGTCTGCCTGGAAATCCGAATCCGTATAACCCAAGGGATTTAGACTTTTTGCCTGGTAAACTAGCATGTAATCTCTAGTCCTTCTTAGGTACTTGAGTACATGTTTTACCGCAGTCCAATGCGCTATCCAGGGTTAGACTGATATCTTGCCACTATGCCGACTGCATAGCAGATATTGGGTCTCGTGCATAGCATTGCATACATAAGACTTTCCACTACGGAAGCGTAGGATACCTGTCTCATTTCCTCTTTCTCCTTTGGTATCTTAGGACACATCTCCTTAGAAAGTGGAACACCATGTCTGAAAGGTAGAAATCTTTTCTTGGCGGTTTGCATGCTAAAACGAGCAATCACAGTATCAATGTAGGCCGCTTGAGATAAGCTCAAGATCGTTTTCTTGCGATCCCTTATAACTTTGATCCCAAGGATGTAAGCTGCCTCTCCTAAGTCCTTCATCTGAAACTGCTCGGATAACTATCTCTTTATGTCTGATAATACCTCCACATTGTTACCAACTAGGAGAATATCATCTACATAAAGTGCAAGAAATACTTTATATCCGTTGACATCTATGCGATACACACAACTTTCATTTTCACTTTGAGTAAAACCATAGGATTTAATCATCTCGTCAAAACGTAAGTTCCATGACCTAGAAGCTTCCAGACCAGATGCTCTTCGCCTTGCCTCATATAACCGCCAGGTTGCTGCATATAGATGTCCCTACCTTCTTCAAGGTAACCGTTTAAGAAAGCGGTCTTGACATCCATTTGCCAAACCTCAAGATCTAAGTGAGCTGCTATGGCGAGAAGGATCCAAATGGACTTGAGCATTGCTACTGGCGAAAAGGTTTCGTCATAATCTTTACGCTCCACCTGGGTATACCCTTTTGCCACTAGCCTGGCCTTAAAGGCTGTAACCTCTCCATCCCCTCCTCTCTTTCTCTTGTATACCCACTTATTGCCTATAGCTTTATAGCCATCTGTCAGTTCATTTTTCTCATATACATCCATAGAAGTTATGGACTCATACTTTGAATCCATAGCGTGACGCCATTCTTTCGCATCTTCGTCATTTACTGCCTCGGCTTAAGTCCAGGGATCTAGATCGGCATGTCCGTCTCCTGGGATCAAATCCGAAGATTCTCCCACAAACATGAACTGATCAGGCTGACGAACAACCCTCCCACTATGTTGGGGCTGTGTAGGCATTATGTCAATGGGTTGTGCAGTACTTGGTATTATTGCCTTTTGCACTTGTGGCTGTGGAATTGGAATCGTACTGACATTCCCTTCGAGTTTTTAAAGGACAATATCGGCTCTGGACTTGTGATTAATCATGTAGTCCTCTTCTAAGAATCGGGCGTTAGTGCTAATAACGACCTTCTGATCCTTAGGACTATAGAAATAACCACCTTTCGTTCCCTTTGGATACCCTATAAACATTCTTACCTCAGACCTAGATTCCAACTTATCAGCATCCTTGTTCAGTACGTGTGCTGGTACCCTAAATCCTTATATGGTTCAAGCTAGGCTTGCGCCCTGGCATAACTCGACAAGGGTCTGGGTACGATTTGGATGGTACTAGGTTTAACAGATAAGAAGTTGTTTCTAAGGTATATCCCCAGAACGAAATGGGTAAAGATGCATAACTCCTCATATATCTTACCATCTCAAGTAAAGTTCGATTTCTTCTCTCTGCTACACCATTCTGTTGGGGAGTACCTGGTGTAGTCAATTGGGATGTTATCCCAACTTCTAACAAGTACCGTTGGAACTCGTTACTGAGGTATTCGCCACCGCGATTAGACCGCAATGACTTGATACTTTTACCTAGCTTCCTCTCCACTTCCGCCTGAAACTCTTTGAATTTCTCAAAACATTCAGACTTGCGGCGAAGTAGGTAAATGTACCTGTATCTTGAGTAAGTGTCAAGGAATGTGATGAAGTACTCATACCCTCCACGAGCTTGGGTGGACATTGGTCCACACAAGTCAGAATGGATCAGTTCTAACACCTCTTTGGCCCTATTCCCCTTTGCCTTGAAAGGCCTTGTCGACATCTTTCCCTCTAGACAGGATTCACAGACTCTAGTCTGAATTGGTTGGAACGAATCCAACACTCCATTAGACACTAGTCTTTGGATCCGGTTTAGACTGATGTGGCCTAGTCTTAGGTGCCAAAGATGTGTTTGATCCTCTTGAGAAGATAATTTCCTTTTCCTTGGGTTCGACGATGTTGATGCAACGAAGTTTTGGGTATTATGCAAACAAGTTATAGTATAAAGAAAAATGTTCAAAACACTAATGCAGATAACTATGTTATTTCTCATGATAGAAATATTACTACCAAAAACAACAGAATATCCATCACAATAAAGTTTCGAAACAAAAATTGAATTGCGCCGGAAACTCGGCACAAACAGAACATCTCTTAAAACTAAAACAATGTTATTACAGCATAAAGAAAAATCTCCAACTGCAACTATTGCGACTCTTGCTGCATTGCCCATGGAGATGATGATCTCGCCATCCCTAAGCTTCCTTGTTGGCTGGAAGCCCTGCAAGGTGTAACAAACATGATCAGTCGCACCCGTATCCACTACCTATGAATGGGCAGAAACAGCGGCTAAGCATGTTTCAGTTACTAAAGCTGATGGCGTACCTTGGTCCTTTGCCTTTAGCACTGGACAGTCTTTCTTCCAATGCCCAGTCTTACCGCACTTGAAGCACTTTTCCTCAGGTTTCTTTACTCCACCTCTAGGGCCCGCTCGGTTACTCCCACTGTTTGCCTTGGCCTTGCCCTTTCGCCTCTTTTTCTTGTTCTTACCTTTCGGTGGAACAGTGGGCCCATTGGCAGTGACCAAAGCCTGTGCATGCTTTGCCATCACTCTGTTGTAACTAGGTCATTGAGCAACTCGTTAAGAGTATAGTCTTTCTTGGCCATAACAACATTGAGACGGATGTTCTCAAAGGATTTGGGAAGAGTGTTAAGAATGATATCGACCTTGGCTTCGCCGTCGATACCTCCTCCTATCAAGTCAAGCTTGTCCATGAGATTAATCATGTGCATGACATGATTATGCACTGAGCTGCCCTCGGTCATCCGACTTTCCATGATTTGCCTCATTAAGTCAAACCGAGCAGCTCTGTCCGACTCCCCATACACCTCTTGAAGGTTCAACATGATGTTGGCAGCATCGTCTATGTCTTGATGCTGGAGCTACAAAGCAGACGACATAGTGTTCATAATGTAGCACTTGACCACATTATTAGACTTGTGTCATTTGTCATGCTTTGCCCGCTCCTCATCAATGGGATGTGCAGTAAGGGGATCCGGACGAGGAGTAACTAACGCGAAATAGTGTTCCTCAGCGATAAGAATATACTACAGATTACGTTTCCATTCTTTATAATTAGGACCGGTTAAGCGGTGTTGTGCGAGAATATTTATAACAGACGATAACAACATAACTGAAAATATTAAACAATAAACATGTAAGCGTACAATCACATATAATTTGAATCAACAATATTGTAACCTTTTGATAAAACAATATTGATTGAATCCTCCAATAGCCCAAGAGATTTACATATAAGCCACGCGGGTGGACGTTTATATGTAAATCCCTCAACCAGCCTAAAACACCTAGTCATTTTAATTTCAATCAATATAAACCTAACCTTTTGACAAATGAAATTAATAATTGAAATTTTATACTAGACCATATTATTTTTAAGAAGGGACTCCGTGGGGAGTTGTACTTAAAATTAATATCTAAGCGGTGACCACATCCTAACACTTGTAAACAAATTCTTGGATTTGACACACTTTCGTGGACTACGCCGCTTCCAATTTATTTAACCTTCGTTATCCCATTTTTTTCCAACTATCTAGAAAACTTGTGAAAATCATACGTGTAAGCCACGCGTGTGGACGTTTATGCGAGTAACTCCCACTTTTCTTTTGGAATTAAATGATTTATTTAGAAGTCCCAGCCAGCAAACTTATAAATAATAAATATGAGCAAGACACGCGTGTGGACGTTTACTAAATTTATTATTTATTTTGCCTAGAGACCGGTTATGGAGGTCTTTTGACTATTTTTAGAAATTAAAATTGTCGGGTTTTGCTTAGTCTTTTACGTCAAAAGGTTTGTCCATGCAACAACACGTAATCCTAAGCATAAATAAAAACTAAGCACAACAAATAAAGGATGCTCGGAGAATTTAAATATGCTAATATACGAGAAGTCCTAGCATGATAGTCTAAGCGCAATTAATAAATCACGTAGACATAATATACATGATAATAAATATCATTCATCCATTGAGCAATAAAGAAACGATAAAAATAAATAAAATTCATTCTTCGTGGCTCAACATGAAAAAATTAAATCCTAAACTATTACAATAATTTAGGAAATACAAATCTTCAAGTCTCTTGGACCTTCACGTTGGGCCTCACATACTCGGGTACGGACCGGGCTAAAACGAAAAACACAATGGCTAGTAAACAGGCTGCATGGGCCAATGGGCTGTCGGGCCGAAACCCTAGCCCACGCCCACGCCACGGCCGAGGGGGCCGAGCCGTCTAGAGCAGTCGGGGCCTACTAGGCTGAAGCCTAGCGCCTCGCGCGCGCCCAGGCCCGTGCACGGCAACGATCTGCCAGGGTTTGCAAAAACACTACCTCCTCTGTCCAGAAATAATTTTTCTATAATCTCTAATTTTAATTACTTTTTAAAAATAAAAATAATCGCAAACACTCCCATAATCATTTCTAAAACAATCACTTTATCTCATTGTATACTATATAGTCACAGTGATAATATATTATTAATAAATCTAATAAAATTTATATTCTACCAAAATATGACTATTCAAACATGCTTTTAAGAAAAAAAAAATATTAAATTTAATAATTTCATCTCTAAACTTTCTTCTTGCATCTATAATTCCTAAGCTTTTTTCCCCTCAAAATCTCTGTTGAAAAAACCCACGACTAGCTCAATACCCTGCTAGGCGCCAAACTCTCATTGACCGTCTAAATTTTTTTCCTGATTCCTCCCCACTGAGTGACACCTATGCCCTTCCTAGGCCCCCTAGGTTGCTAAGTACCAGTTTACCGCCTGATTAGAGTCTAGCAACTTCTGCAACATTGCTCAAAATACAACAAAAAATAATGAAATGTTATTTATGTTGCTTGAAGTGCTTCAATTGATGAAACTATATCCACTTTGTTATATCATTACCTTTATACATTGAATCTATAATTTAACAATTTATGTATTTATCGATAAATTTAATCTTGTAATTAATAGGTTTTGTTTTGTCCCAAGATTATTAATATTGACAATTTTTTTATTTTTAGGTTTGTGGGAATTGATAACACCATACATTTTACTTAAAAAATATACTACCAACCATAATATTTTTCTGGTGATTTCGCATAAGTGTATGCTAATACAAAGAAAAAATTGAATTTGATAACTAAAATCAGGTCAGTTCCAATTAAATGAATTTTCTCCATATAAATTTGATTAGAACCAAATATTATGTATACATAAATGATATATAGTATAATAATTAGCCACAAAGCAAGAAAATAAGACCCAAAATAATGAGGGAAAGTTTTTGCTAGATTTTTTATGATGGCGGCAAATAAAATACTTTTTTTCCTACGAAATCAAAAGTTGAGCACGTGGTTTCTCTCCGCTCTCCCTTACGGAACTCAAACATAACAATTGTTCCCTCAAACAGAAACTCAGTCTGACTTCGCACACAGATCGATTATTGTTCTATCGTATTCTACACTTCGATCGACCATCTCGTTGCCGACTTTGCATTCCGATCAATATGGTGCCACCTAAATCTTCACTCGGATCAAACATTGTGTTGCCCGACTTTCCACTCCGGTCCCCAATCTCGCTACCTGAATTTGCATTTCGATCAACTGAGGTGCTACCTAAAACTGCACTCCGGCCAAACCTTCCACTGCCCGACTCTGTGCTCCGGTCGGAAATCTTGATGCCCGACTCTCCACTCCGATCAACCATGACAAAAAGAGGTTGTTCTTCAGGTAACGTTTCTTTTCCATATTAATAATCCTCAAACTTGTATTGCATTCGTGATCAAAGTTGCTTTTCTCCTTTAGTGTTGTTTTTCTTTTTATAGATAAATGTACATTTTCATTTCAAGTGAGTTTGTTTTTGGTAGTCCCTTTTCTTAAACGAATAATTGTGTTGAACATGCCCCAATTAATCCTTCATGATGTCCCTTACTTTCTCCCAGAAAAGATATTGCTTGCGATCTTTTCTCGCGTTCATATAATCCATCATGAACTTTCGTATGGAATCATCAATCCCTTGGACTTGAATAAACTCCCTAAAATATGCTTCCTTATCACGACACATCCAATACTATAGATATGCAGTCCCAGGGTCAATGAAAATTTTAGAGAGGCCACCATATCCATAATTTGCCCAAAGATAAATACTGGGAATTGTTCCACTTTTCTTGGTGATATTCATAGTTAGCTGAATACGATAGAAACCAACTGAAACCTTTTTTTTCTTCTTCATCCTCATTACTCGTTGCTAAGTGCCAGAGGAATTACTGAAGCTTTACAAATCACTAAAGACATAGCCATGTTCATTTTCAAAATAGTTTTTGGATATGATTTGTAACAAATTTAGAAAAAAAAACAATCGTGTTGAACATGCTCCAACAATAAGTGTAGAGAGGGAAAGAAAAAATCAAAGGGGAATAAAAAATTCATGGATGTGTCTTTTGTTATAGCATCAGTTAATTGCTTTCATTTTAGTTTCTTGATTAGTTTTGCCTTTTGCTCAAGAGTTGAAGAATGAAATTATTCATACATATATTAGTTTCATCATTCCTAGTTGTTAGAATTATCAACTTGAGTTCCAATATTATTGAAATGCATACTCTGGTTTTCATTGATAATCTACAAGTCTTTTAGTTTAAGTAAGTGTCTTTCTTTTGGTTAAAGTAAGTGTCTTTCTTCTTATTTAAATATTATAATGTTACCTAATCAAATATTACACGTAGAAAATATCTCAAATCCATTGGTCTATGTTCCTTTGTAAATTACAATTTGTCTATTTAACCTTAATCAAGACTTCTGGATGGTAGAAACTCTTTTAAATAAATCATTTTTTGTGTTTTGCTTTATAATTGAATGTGTAAACTAATTTCAATTTTTTAACACTCTTCCAATCAGTTTCTAGGTTAACTCTTGCTGATGAAGATCGAAATGAGTCACCTCCAGTTCCTCAAGAGTCTCCCCACCAACTTGAACAACCACTCATTTCTGAAGAAACTAACAACACCACCAGTGGTTGTCATATTAATGCTTCATCGTTTTCTAGTTTCAGAACAATTATTTTAACAATTCATATTATCTTGATTATAATAAGTGGTTTGACATCTTAAGAATGCTAATATTTATAAATTTGAAATAGGGACAACTTCACAAAAAAACGAGGTGCTACAACAGGCCTATCAGTTCAAAAGAAAAGGTGTTGGACTAAAAAGCTCGATATAGTTATTCACCCAAAGAGGAATCAGATTATTGTCCCAACATGCGGTGGATTTTAAAACAGAAGCATGTGTGATCATTAAGCAGCATGCACCGCTTAAACATGCTCACTGAAAGGATATTCCTTTTGATGACAAAAGAAAGATGTGGCTTGGAAGAAGGTAGCATTTTAAACTTTTCTTGTTATAATATATATTATTTATAAATTCTACTTAGACCAATGCCAACCTAAAATTTGTTTTTATTGACTACATAGATGCAAAAATTTAATCTTCTAGGAAGACCCACAAAAGAAAAAAGTTGTTCTTAAAAAACTTTATCATCAATACCGAAGTTATCGGTATAAGTTACACAAGCATTACCTTAAGAATAAGGACTGATAAAGTTTTGGACGAGCTTCCAGCTGGAGTAAGCAAAGAAGATTTTGAGATGCTAGTTGACTACTTTAAGGGCCCTGAATTTAAGGTAAGAAAAATGATTCAAGTGGAAGACGTAATAATTAATATATTGAGTTTTTCTACACTAGAATTTTCGCTAGTTTTTGTGAATGTTACTTCTTGTCAATATGTGGAGACTAATTGTATGATTCATGTCTAGCCAAAAATTTGTTGATTTATTTATGTCCTATTTTGCTGCAAAAATATGTACATTACCAATGACAAGATTCTTGCACATCTAAGATCATTAGAAAGCTAGATAGAGTGCAGGGGTGGACCCAATTAAGGTACATGGGGGTACAGTTGTACCCCCAATCCTCCCGAATAGTGTATATATAATTGTAGTACCTGTTCTTCAATGTTTAGGAATTAATGGTCTAATGATGACGTCCTTGGTTTTGATGTTGAAGTATTTAAGTTCGATTCTCCTTGTCGGCTAATTTTGATGGGTTTTGTACTTTAGATTTACATTAAGTAATAAATAGGCACTAATATTTACATTAATCAATCAATATTATGTTTTAACTCATTTATTTTGTTTAATCTATATCTTATGTTGATGCATCAGACTTGGTTTGTCTTTGATTTGGTCTTTTATTTGTGTCAATTGAGATTTTAATTGTGAAATAAGTATTGCATTTTAGATTCTACTGATGCAACATACTTAGTTTGTGTCTTTGACTTAGTTACTTATGTTTATTATCCTAAAAGAAAAAAATGAACTAGGAGTATATTTGACATTACAAAGACAATTTTGAATGTTTTTTTTTTTCTGCTTCTGTTGGATTTAGGATCGGGTACCTTTGATTGCAGCGGATTTAAACTCAGATCGTATACGGGTCGAACCACGGCCTCACCTCGATGATTCGTACTCTCCGGTCGGGGTGGAAATCACAATCGGAAATCCACCACGATCCACAATACAAAAGCCCATCTCCGGAGGCTTTGGAAAATCACTTTTGGGTATGTCACATAAGTAAGAAACAGTTCTCACTGTTCTCTCTCATCAAGTGTACCTTGTACACTAGATGAGGTTTATATAGGGGAGAGGTGGGCTTTCAATTATGGGAGATGGGCCTCCCATAATAGCCCATTTCCTATAATTGGGCCAGCCCACTTGGGCGGCCTTCGACCGGGCTCAATAGCCCGGGTGAACCGGGCCTATGGCCCGGGTCAAACCAACATCCCCCACTCGCCCATGAGGGCTGAGACCTAACCCTTCGTGATCTTTCCAACTCACCGAGATCATACTAGCTAATGGATCGTGGGACCCACAAGTATCTCAAGAGCATATAGTTATACACTGGTTAAGGTGTATAACAGCTCGACATCAAGAATTTGAGGACAACGAACTCGCTATATCCTAGACTCGTTACCCAATGTCAAGAATCAGTATGCCTCCTTGTCTCTTCATTAATGAAGGAGCATACCAGATTCATCATTCTGTTTTACATTCACTATTACGTTCCTTGAACATAATTGGCGCCAGTGAATCTTTAAACTGTGATGGCAGTAACGGTCTTCCTTTTCCTTATACCTTCTAGTCTTTCATCTAGCTGCTTTCCTAGACATGTCCCGAATAGCCAATAATTTCGTGGTTATTGGGAGCATGCTAAAGTAGCAACACTGAGAAGAAGACTAAAGGCACAGGAAAAAGTCTTATGGATATGCTATGAGGTAATCCAAACCTCTGGATCCCACACAATGAGAAATAGGGACTCATTTCTCATTATCCACTTGGTCATAAGCACATGCAGTATGAAACGCACGTTACAATGTGTCATTTCCCTAAAGGAAGCGTATGTCATTTACTGAACACATTGTACAGATTTTGGTCTGGATGCCCTTCGGCAGCTAACCTGAGTTTTTTCTCCGTAGATGTCCTCAAGTTAACGTCTAACTTAAGAAAACTCACATCTGGCTATACTACAAGTTATAATTAGATAATCAAATATCCAATTCGATCTCATGTTACCGAACATCGATCTCATCTTAGCGTACTAAGGCGACACTCATAGAATCAACTGAATGAATTCTATACGGGTCTCATCTCCTATGTCATCCGACATTGGAGGTGAATGCTCGTGTGAGAGAGCAAATCAATTTCAACTTGTCCGACATACTTTTGAATATACCATCAATTCATAAGTGTACATAAGTATCATAATCACCTCGCATTATGTGATAATATCCTAGATAAAGTCAAGATGTGATGTACTTGATTAGTGTTTGGAGTCTCTCATAAGGTACGCCCCATTTATGGGTTGTGGGTTGTCAATGCCCCCACTGAACTGTTTATCACTCCAAAATCACTCAACCAAAAAAAACTTCGCATTGTATAGGCAGAAGCTCTAAGCTTTGCTTTGATTGTAGAAATCTATACATTTATTCAATACTCTCATCTCCCCGAGATGATCCTACCACTTTGCAAGAGTAACTACTTAGATGCAGTCTCTGATCTGCATCACCGTACTGAGTATCAGTTATGTATTATTCCAACTAGATCATAGTTCCTTCACTAAGGAGAATGATACAATGCATCCTAGACATCACAAAAACCCTTTCAAGTGTACTCCTACACTTTTACTAGGATTTGATTAATGCTCAATTACTAGACCCATGGCAAAGCCTACACTAAGACACACACATCTCAAAGTTATTTGCAGCTCTCAGTACTAGAATATTGTACGATGGACATCGTAAACTTCTATATAGAAGTTATTGGACACATCAAGTGGCTTCAAAACTTCGTCTATAGCCAATAAGAGTGTTAGTGGATACATGGGCATCCACATGGAATCACTTTAAGATTTTTACAAGTGATGCTTATACAATCACAAGTAGACATTTAGATGATCCCTTGGAACCTTCACTTATCCTATAAGTAACCCTATCCATATCCTTCAACTCCGAGTTGTAAGATTGCCCATTTATTAATAGGTCATAATACTCAATATCTTTGCTCACTGGCAAAATTTAGATTGCAAGTTTCCCTGTGGTGTTACATGAGATTAATACTTTCGTAAAATCTCATATACTTTTGACTTGAGTACTATATTAGGCTATGAAATTGATTTCTTGGCCTCTGACTATAAACTTTCTTGGTAAACCAACTTGTTTATCTGTCAAGTTCCACTGAGAAATACAGTCACTCAACCACTTCAAATTTGCAAATCAAATTCTAAGTTGGCCAACTAAGGACGAAGCATGATAAAACTCAACATTGATGGGAAATATCCTCAGGAACAAGTCTTACACTCAAAGTGTAACTTTCCAACCAATTTGAGATTTTTACCTTTAGCAGTTCTAACAGCCTTTTGAGAACCGTTGGTTCACAATCTCTCTGTGTCCAATAGATATCAACCAGTTCCCGGACTTGGTTTCAACTACATCAATCAGATAACTATCCCTTTGCTTTCATCCATTCATCCATCCAAGGATGATACAGAGTCCAACTCTTTCTCAAATTCTGGAGATACCTAGTTAAAACATGCCTTGCAATCTCATGGATTCAAGCATGCATTTTAACGATTTTGTTCCATCGAAAAATTCAAACAGATTATAGTTTCACTGAATGTTGACCCCCAGTGGAATCTTATTCAGGATATCCTTTTGAACTACTCGTAGCTCAGTTGGATGCAGATCTTCATTTGAACATTTCATAGAAATATCTCCAAAATGCTAGGTTTTAAAACATGCCTTGCAATCTCATAGATTCAGGTATGCATTTTTCCGATTTTGTTCCATCGAAAAATTCAAACAGATTCTGGTTTCACTGAATGTTGACCCCCACTGGAATCTTATTTCAGGATATCCTTTTGAACTACTCATAGCTCAGTTGGATGCAGATCTTCATTTGAACATTTCATAGAAATATCTCCAAAATGCTAGGTTTTGTGATTCTACTTCAGTAACAAACTTATCAACTGTTCATCTTTGAACCTATAACCTTTGGACTGACAGAGTATCCCTTAAGGATACATTTCCTCTACTGAGGTTTTGAGCTTTCCAAACTTAATTAGAAAATGTCACTCGCCTAAGCAATTGATCCCTAGAATCCTCATTGACCCCTGGAACCTTTATTTGCTTAGGCCTGACTATCTATAAGTCCAAAAATTTACGTTACTGATTCAATGAATACCTTGATTCAAGGTATGGGTCGCAATCAATGTTCTTTCCCAATGAAATAAACTACTTGACTTGCACCCTCATGGACCTCAATATTTTATCTAGCAACATCTCTTTCCCCCCTCTTCACCACACAATTTTATTGAAAAATGTGTGTGAAGAACGAATGTTTGCTTGATAATATCTCCGTACATTGATCATCATCATGAGACTTTTCACACCTGTAATTAGTCTAAGAGCACTTATGCTTTATTCATTTGATCATTGTGTCAAACACACCAGTGTCTAGACTTTCAGTGAATCAAATGAATTCGACTAATTCGTGTGAGTAGTCCTCATATGTATTGCGAGATTAGGCTCCATGATCAACTATTACTTCGTTGAATCACAAAACATCACATTAGATTAATCGCAATGAAAAATGATCCTAATTATCAAAAAATATTTCAAGTGTTGATGATAAAGTGAAACAAATTCCCCCCTGAGATTAACTATTCCGGAAAAATTACTCCTCGAGTGCATTTCCAGTTAATTGAAGCATCATGTTATGCCTAACGTAAACTAGTCTAGTGCACCTTTGCACTAATCAGTCCACTTTCAAGGCATACACATATGTTTACCTCATCCAACAACACAAAACATTCTCGTCATGTCCATCTACAATATTGTCTTAATGTTTATCAACCAACCAATCTATTATTATCTCAAGCCGAGTCAAGATCTTTAGAAGAACTCCAACCGAAACCAAACTTCGTTCTATTTCAAGATTCTTGAGGATAACAGACAAAAAAAACTTTAGATCATCATGCAATTCCAAATTGCAAGGGATCAAGCCTAATCATCAACTTCAGCATGCTGCAAATTAAATTTGCAGTGATAAACGCCTAAGTTATCAATTATGGCATAAATTCTCGTGTTTATCCTCATAATCCTATTGAAGTAGTCAAAAATTGTCCACGAGATTTCCAGTTCTGACATTCACTGTCTTAAGTCCTTTTACCCAAAGTAAAGGTATTAATTAACAAGTCTGACACTGTCTAGCATTTGCAATCATTCAAGGTGAGTGTGCACTATCAAGTGCTTCTCAAGAAGTGTTCAGGTATCTATTTACCACACTTAATGAAAAATGTTATATGCTTAACCCTCATTGTCGACTCATATGGCAGGTGTGTCAAGAACTAAGGAATTTACTTTGGATTAGCACGATTGAGTGCCTTTCCAATTGGTTTCAGTACATGTGTTGAGCCAAACACACTATTCTATAGTTGCTCAGAATTTTGTGTTTCCCAAAAAGACCCATTTGTCTTTACTGGGAGACGTTCTTCTGAAAAATCACTGTCAGTATCTTCCGCCTTTACTATGTTCCTCTTATGTTTAGAATCCAATTCTTAATTGGGAACTTGTAACTGACTAATTAGTAGCCTCTAGCCACTTATAATCACTATTATGAGCAGCATCCCTAAAACACCAAGTTGTCCCAATGGGCATGATCGGTTTTTAGATGTCCCCACTCAACAGGAAGATACTAGACTCTAACTTAAGTTTTAATCTATTGTTCACAGAGAAAACTTAGGGTAACAACATCTGACTGGTGGCGGTAGAGATACCCTGATATCTTGAATTAAAGTATTTTCTCATTAAATGAGAATTACTACCAAGTCTAGAGTCTGTTGATTATCCAAAGTTTCATCAGTAGAGGAATCTTCTTAAATTCCATACTACTAGAACCGTTTCCGGTTGCTTCTCTGTTTCAACACTAACACCCTCCTAGGGTTCATATGATTCGATTGAAGCCATTCAAGACTATCTCTAAGTGCAATACACATCTAATTGTTATGACCTCCTGGTCATAATCTACTTATTACTAGAGACAAGGTTTACTAAGAAGTAACTAACTAATTGTGTTATACACCATGGTCTAGATGTAAGTGAGGTGATTGCACATGTATGTGCTTACTAAAACTAAATGTATATAAGATTTTGTTCTTAGAATTGACATTGTGGTAACTTAACGGAAGGTATGACCTCGAAAATTCACTATGTTCCCAATCATCACCCATATCCAACCGTCGTATTACCACAACTCAATCCTGAAGGAAAACAGAACCTACAATTGTTATAGGTGAGAATGCAAGGATTCTTCCAACCCATAACCCCCACTCTAATGACCAATCATGTTCTCAACACGATTTTACTATGTTGATCACACTCAAGTTGTATAGACAACAAGTTGATCACACATAACATGGGGTTCAACACACAGTTAAATGTCAAGGATCGTGAAATATGCACCGTCCATATGTTTGGGAATTAAGTTTAAAAACAAGTTATTGCCCTTAACTATATCCCATTTATGATATATGACTTTCCCATTACATGCTTACGAAGCATCTGTAAAGACACTCGTATTAACATCGTAATAAAGTCCATCTTCATCCATCGACAGATGTAATCTATCCGAATGTTGACTTAGCCCTGTGATCACCTTTGATCTGAGCCTAACACTTAGTCAGCTTAGAGGCAAGTCAACTAACTCGAAAAATCGAACGATAAGGATAGGATTAGATTAGACATATCCAATCATAAGGTCATTGTAAACTTATTCAGAACACTCACTAAGGAACATGACCAATATACCTATGTGATTCATTGCTCATTAGTTCCATTTGAATGTACTAACAAGTTTAAGGTCATGGAGACACTTCAACAATTTTTCACGAAAAAATACTGTATCATTTTCACATCCTAACCCAGTTTCTAGATCTTGATTAAACTCTTAAGTGGATTCAAAATTTCCAAAATTTGAAATCCATGGAGGATAATTGTAATCACAGAAAATAGGGTGTGAAAAAAAAAAAAACGTCACGGAGGTTTTTCGGCAAAAATTTCATGATCATGGCCCTTGACGCATGTTCATAACCAGTACACGCTCCGTCACACATCACCATGCTTCCGTTGCGTCTATCACTCGCTCACATTCATGCATACGCACCCGTACACGCACATACACACATATATAAGCACAAAACATGTGTCTCATGCGCTCGTACGCGTCAAAACACAAACATACGCACAAATACACTATCCAGAGGAGCCCACGCGCATCACACATGCAAAATATGCTGACCACGCGCCCCAGGCACGTCTCACGCGCTACCACACACGTTTCAGGCGCCGTCACGCGCCGGTGGTGGTCGGCGGCGAAGTGGCGGTGGTTCGACGGCGGCGACATGGTGGCGGGCAGGCGGGCCTGTAATAGTTCGCGGCGGCAAACCGACACGAACCGGTGGCAGATCGGTCCTGCTTAACTTGGACCGGCCATTGAACCAAATTGGATCGGTTGGCTGACGTGGCACATATGCCACGTGTCAGCACACCATTAGTTCCCTCTGGATGACGATTGGCCACATGGCTCCCACGTGGCTCGCCACGTGGTTGCTGATGCGGCTTCATCTTAGACACGTGGCATGATTTCATTCGTCCACGTGTGCTGACTGGGCACTGCTGCGTCACACCTTAAACCAAGAGAGTCTCACTCTCACTTACCGGAGAGTGGGCTCCACGCGCTGCCTTCTCGGCGGTTCCGGCCGGCGGCGCTTCGGCTACCCCCCCCTCCCCCCGTTCTCTGTCATTCCGAGTCCAATGGTGCAATCGGTTTCTCGATCCAAAAACCCTAACTATGTGTTCGGATCAGAAAATGTGTTCTTGGAGAGTGAAGAACATTGTTCTTCATGTTCTTCATCAAGAACAATTGAAGAACACATTAGATCCGTTTTTTCATTTTCAAAACGTGTTACACAACTCAATTCAAGTCCGATTAACACAAATAACATATCAAATCGAAGCACATCTGATAAACTACGCATACATACCATATACATGCATTAAATCGAACATTAACATGCTCAAATCGGGTTTTTACAGAAACAAGAACATCTTCAAGTTTCAGGAAAATTTTCAGAAAAATATGATTTTCGTCCAATCTTTCAAAGCTTATATCTCATTCGTTTCTCAACGAAAAATTGTGTATAATATGTCTATAGAAGCTTATTAACCATAGAATATGAACATATCAATTTACACAAACATCAGAACAATAATCGGACGAAAATCGCACCCAAACAGACTGAAAAAAAAATATTTTCGCAACAGATTTACAGATTCATATATCCAACTTCAAAAAATCATATAAAATTCGTTTCTCAACAGAGAGTGATTCAAGTTGGAGAACGTAGCTATTAATGAGTACTATAACATCAAATCAATAGCACATAAAGAATCAAAAAAATTTCTGGCGAAATTAGGTAGAAACGGGACTGCACGTTTTTTTTCAAAACAAAAAATTAAAGAAAATCATCGAGAGCCGGATTATAACCTTTTAGCTCTGATACCAATTTTGGATTTAGGATCGGGTATCTTCGATTGCAGCGGATTTAAACTCGGATCGTATACGGGTCGAACCATGGCCTCACCTCGATGATTTGTACTCTCCGATTGGGGTGGAAATCACAATCGAAAATCCACCACGACCCACAATCCAAAAGTCATCTCCGGAGGCTTTGAAAAATCACTTTTGGGTATGAGAGAAATCACTTTTGATTTCTCCCCTTTCTGTTTCTCACGTAAGTGAGAAACAGTTCTCACTGTTCTCTCTCATCAAGTGTACCCTGTACACTAGATGAGGTTTATATAGGGGAGAGGTGGGCTTCCAATTATGGGAGATGGGTCTCCCATAATAGCCCACTTCCTATAATTGGTCCAGTCCACTTAAGCGGTCTTCGACCGGGCCCAATAGCCCGGGTGAATCGGGGTCATGGCCCGGGTCAAACCAACAGCTTCAGTATGCAAAAAGTTAGTGATCAGAATAAGAAAAATAGGAAGGAGCTGAAGATGGCTCATGCATGTGAAACAAAGTCTATAGCTCAATCTTGCTATGAAGATGTAAGTCAATTTAAATATTTCTTTAAGCATTAATTTTTGGTGTTATTTATGATTCTTATTTGTTTGAATGATAGCGTGCTCTTGAGGCTGGGGAGGAGCCAACACGAGCAGCTACATGGAGAAAAAGTAGATATAATAATAAGACAAAGAAATGGGTTGATTATGTTTCACGAGAAGCTTATGTAAGTTTATATGTTTCTTATTTGTAATTGAGTATGAAATTCTTTAAAGGGAAAACTGAAGTTCTAAAATAAATTATACTGGAAAAACTTATTAGAATGCAAAGTGAACCAACTGAAAGTGGTGAAGAATTCATGAGTGAGGATGAAGCTTTTGAAATAGTTCTTGGGGAAGGGAAGCCTAATCGATTACGTGGGTGTGGGGATGACTTGAAACCACCTTCTAAAAAAGGCGAAAGAATCAACCTTGAACTACAAAAAGAGAATGAAGATTTAATGAAGAAAAATGAAGAGATAACCTCAAGGTTGGAGGCCCTAGAAGCTCAAGTCAACAACCAAGTACAGAATCAAGTTGAAGCTATTTTGAAAGTTCAACTTCCAACACTCCTTCAAAGTTTAAGCCAAACTAATCAACCTCCAAGAACTGATGTAAGTCCCTTTACGTATCTTGTATAAATGTGTTTTGTTAAATACCTTTCCGAGTTGATTGTATTATCTCTTTCTCATATCGTGACGAGCATAATATCTTGGAAATTGGAAAATGGGTCACTAACTCTTTGCATTATGTATTTGTCCTGCAACTGCTTGCTATAATATAACATTTCTTGATTTTATTTTGTAGGTCTGAATTGTACGAGGGGTATATGGTTATGAAGAAATAGATGCAGTTTGCAATAGTTTTACTACCTATATTACTAAATGCTTATCTTTTAGTTGTTATATCTTTGTCATTACACTTAAACTTGTTATTGTTGAATTTCCTTTTAAAGACTTGGTTGTTTCCTCCACACTTTTGTATTTCATGTCTAGTACTTGAATATATGAAACAATTGCACTTTGAAATTTAATTTCTTGGCTTGACTTATTTGATGTATCTATACTTTATTTAAGACATACTTTTTCAACCTTGGGGGAAAAATTACAAAATTTTCACCAGGTGTGAATGGATCCATTGAGAAAAAGCTTTAATAATAAATAATATCATTATTTAATAAATTAAAAAATATTTAGTATTTCCATTTAATAACATATATAGTGACAAATTATGTGCTTCGATGATAATAAATTTATTACAACTAATATAATTGTGACAATCCGATAACAGTTTTAGTCATAAATATTGGTGCGTGACTAAATATTTAACATTTAGTGATAACAAGTGATTGTGGTTAAAATAATATGTAGTGACAACAATTATATGTTACTAGTTCATCGAATTTTAGCTGCTACAGTCAGATGTCACTAATTCAATTTTAGTGACATTGATTATATGTGGCTAAATCATATGATTCTAGTGACAAATAAATTCATGTGACTAAATATTAGAGCTTTAGTGACGAATAATATATATCACTATATTTGATGATTTAGTGACTACAATTACATGTGACTAAAATATCCACTTTTAGTGACAACTATTGTATATCACGAATGCCTTAGGCATTAGCGGCAACATTTACTTGCAACTAAATGTGAGAATTATAGTGACGACAATTGTTTATCACTAATTTATTAGGCATTAGTGACAACATTTGCTTGCAACTAAAGGTGTGTGTTATAATGACGACAATTGGATGGTTGTCACTAAACCTTTTAGTGTCGGACTCTATAGTCACAACTCTGTGACGACGCATATTATTGTCACTAACATGTTATAATGACAATAGCAATACCTATAGTGACAAAAAAAATTGTCATTAAAAGTTTGTTTTCTTGTAGTGATGCACAAAACTTACCTTAAAGAACAAGGTTTTCTCACAAAACCCTGGGATTGACTGTAAGGAGACATATTCTCTCGCAATGGACGTCTTAATGTCTTATTGAGAAGTTTCCAAAGGATTGAAAATGTAACATATTAATGTGATTACAACATATCACTTTGTGGATCTTGTTATTGAGATATTTGAAAGTGTCAAATAGACTTGCATTACCCAACTCAAGTGACTCTAAACCACATAGTGCATTTACAATATTAGATTTGAAATGCTCACTTTGATTGAAATAAAATTTGGACGGAAATGGTATACCCGTATAAGTGACTACTTGATTGGGAAGAGAAAAAACAAATAGTATTGCTCATGTGCATTTATAAGAAAACGAGTTTTATATTTGCAACTACAACAACTTATGTCGATGTTAAGGACATAAAGAAATAAGAGATATTGTGATGTATTTGAAATCTAAATTGCGATAAAGGATCATGAAAAAACTCGGTATTGTCTATGCCTTGAACTAGAAGACCGAGCTTGTGGAATATTAATTCCTCAGTTTGCATACATCCAAAAGATTAGGCGATTTAACATGGATAAAGTGCAATCTGTTAGCACTCCTATGATTGATTGAAGTGTGGACATAAGGAAAGATCTATTTGAGTCTAAATGAAATGATGAAAGAGTTATTGAGAGATGAAATTCTCTACTTAACTTAAATGTGTGCATTATTGTACAAAAAACTCAATGCGCTCAGCCATGTATTATTTTCTCAAAGAACATGTTGGTTATATTTTACTTAGGACAAAACAATATCAGTGGAATGATATCAAATAGTATTTTGACATCTGAAAGAAACCATTGACACATATTTGTTCTTCTCATATTTGAGACAAAAGAGATTACAAATGAAATTGTAAACTCTAAAGGAAATGTTAAATGCTCTCATATATAGAGAGACAAAAGGATTACAAAAGAATATGTAACTCCTAAATAAATGTTGAAACTACTCCTTACTACGATATACTAAATAGTAAATACTACTTTGGTTGGTTTAGATGTCGGTTATCTTATTGGCCAATGTAAAGGTTATTACCAAACCGGTTATGTATTATCATGAGGAAGACGACGAAAACTTGAAGATCAACCAATCACAACTACTCAAGCTACCCATCACATCACTCATGGATGATATCTCATGAAGTTCATTAAAATATATGTTTAAAGTATTAGTGACTTGAGTTATACCACTGAAGAGCCTATCCGAAGTTATGAAGATGAAGTTATTTGCAACAAACAGATGGATTATGCTACACATCAAATGTGACGAGACCAAACATTTACCGACAACACTTTTCTATAACTGCAACCACGTAATATCCTCATGTTTTATGTAAAATTGAGGATGAAGAGATTTTTGAACTCTTTTGATAGATGTATGTATCAAGGGAGATGTGTAGACTTCATGGAGAGTCTCAACATAGGTGTGTTGCACCATTTTTCCCTTTGACCAAGGTTTATTTTTTCCCACTGGATTTTTGCACCATTTTTCCCTTTGACCAAGGTTTATTTTTTCCCACTGGATTTTGTTATTTGACAAGAATTTTAAAGAGACAACAAGTTATGTAGCGATTTTCTTTTGACTTGGCATGAGGGGGAGTGTTGAAGAAAATTAGTATACATTCGTCAAAAGTAACTGATGAATGAAAAATTAGGTATTCACTTATATTTTGTAAATTTATAAAAGTATGAATTTTAGCACCTTATATATAGAGATCTGATGAATGAAAAATTCCAAATTATTTTGAGTCTGTCGTTTACTTTTACGTTTTTGCTACCACAGTAATCTCGTTTCTTTTCTCCTTTGCAAGCAAGTTTAATAAGTAACACGAAAACATGAAAATAAATTGGAAAAGTGGAAGTACGCGGAAAAACAGTGAGGTGGAGCCCACAGATCGTAACCAATTATGCAAAATAAGTTATCTGGCCCGCTCCCTCTCCCTCTCCCATACAATAATGCTTACGTACAATAGTGCTTGTTTTTAATTAGCGTATAATGCTTATAACTTTGCAAAATTAGCTGGTCCGCTCCACATACAATAATTGCCCATTATACGCCGGAAAGGAAAAAAAAGAGAAATTATTATTTGTTTGCATAATTCAACCCAGATTTCCACACTTTCTCTCTCTAGCAACACACACTCTCCCCTAAAAATCCCTCTGTAGGGTTTTCAGGCGCCGCTTAACATCTCGCTTTCTTTCTCCTAATCCTTGGCATCAGGTAATTTCACTCAATTGCTTTATTATTTATTGATTTATTTGTTTATATTTGAGTAATCAATTTTAATTTGAAATTTCGAATCGTAGAATTACTGGATCTGCTTTACTTTAATTTAAAACTGATGATCTTCTGTATACTTCAGCAAATGTGAATATGTAAATTTTATTTTCTAAATACCAAGTTGATAGATCGGGATAATCTGATTTGTGTTTTATACGATTTAGCTTGTGCCAATGTTTCCTATTGTATTATTTGTGTCTATTGAATTGTTTTTTATGTTTTATTTTGCTTTCTTTGGATTAATTTTGAACCTCTGGATTGCCTATAAGTAGTGCGGTAGTGGCGTCATGATACTGTCTTGTGCACATTGGAGTGGAATTTTTATCTTCTTTTAAGCAAATAAATCCGTTGCTGCGAGCACTTAGCTGTTAGATGTTTATTATTATGGGTTGGACACACGTTGATTTTGGTGCAATGCGGTCTAAAATGTTTGTTTTGAGGTGCCCATTTGTCATTGTAATTGATCCCCATGTGTGGTATTGGCAGGAAGATTATGGCTATGGAAGTTACTCAGGTCCTTCTAAGTGCACAATCGGTTGATTCAACAGTAAGGAAGCATGCTGAAGAAACTCTGAAACAGTTTCAGGAGCAAAACCTTCCTGGTTTCTTGTTATCCCTATCTGCAGAGCTTGCTAGTGAGGAAAAGCCAGTTGACAGCCGTAAACTAGCAGGCCTTGTTCTTAAAAATGCTTTGGATGCTAAGGAACAACATAGAAAATTTGAGTTTGTACAACGGTGGTTATCATTAGACGGGGCTTTAAGGAGCCAGATCAAAGCATGCTTGTTACAGACCCTCTCCTCTACTGTGTCTGATGCGAGATCTACTACATCACAAGTCATTGCCAAGGTTGCAGGTATTGAACTGCCACAGAAGCAGTGGCCGGAGCTAATAGGGTCCCTCTTATCGAATATTCACCAAGTCCCACCACATGTGAAGCAAGCTACCCTTGAAACACTCGGTTACTTGTGTGAAGAAGTTGTTCCCGAGGTTATTGATCAAGATCAAGTGAATAAGATACTTACTGCTGTGGTTCAAGGAATGAATGCTAATGAAGGTAATATTGAGGTCAGGCTTGCAGCCACCCGAGCTCTATATAATGCACTTGGATTTGCCCAGGCTAACTTTTCCAATGATATGGAGCGGGATTACATAATGAGAGTTGTTTGTGAGGCCACACTGTCTCCAGAAGTGAAAATTCGGCAAGCTGCCTTTGAATGTTTGGTCTCGATTGGGTCAACTTATTATGATAAACTAGCTCCATACATACAAGATATTTTCAACATCACATCTAAGGCTGTTCGAGAGGATGAGGAACCGGTTGCTCTCCAAGCAATTGAATTTTGGAGCTCAATTTGTGATGAGGAAATTGATATTTTGGAAGAGTATTTAGGTGAATTTACTGCTGATTCCGATGTTCCTTGCTACTACTTCATCAAGCAGGCTCTCCCTGCTCTTGTCCCTATGTTGTTGGAGACACTTCTTAAGCAAGAAGAAGATCAGGATCAGGATGAAGGTGCTTGGAATCTTGCAATGGCTGGGGGAACTTGCCTTGGTCTAGTCGCCCGAACAGTGGGTGATGATATAGTACCACTTGTCATGCCATTTATTGAAGAAAACATATCAAAGGCCGACTGGAGGCAGAGAGAGGCTGCTACTTATGCTTTTGGTTCCATATTGGAAGGCCCTTCTCCTGTCAAATTAACCCCTATCGTGAATGTTGCTCTGAATTTCATGCTTACTGCCTTGACTAATGATCCAAGTAGCCATGTGAAGGACACCACTGCTTGGACCCTCGGGAGAATATTCGAATTTCTTCATGGTTCAACAATGGACAACCAGATCATAACCCCAGCAAACTGTCAACAAATCATTACAGTTCTGCTGCAAAGCATGAAAGATGCCCCAAATGTTGCTGAGAAAGCATGTGGTGCTCTTTATTTCCTTGCCCAAGGTTACCAGGATGTCGGGTCGGCGTCACCCTTGACCCCTTATTTTCAAGAAATTGTACAGTCTCTTCTTAATGTCACTCATAGAGAAGATGCTGGGGAGTCGCGACTTAGAACGGCAGCCTACGAGACACTAAACGAAGTAGTGCGGTGTTCAACGGAGGAAACAGGTCGCTTAGTATTGGAACTTGTTCAAGTCATCATGGCAGAGCTTCACAAGACTCTTGAGGCTCAGAAACTTTCATCGGATGAGAGAGAGAAGCAGACTGAATTGCAAGGCCTTCTTTGTGGGTGCTTACAGGTCATCATTCAGAAACTAGGGTCTGCAGAACCCACTAAGTATGCCTTCATGCAGTATGCAGATCAGATAATGAATCTTTTTCTACGAGTATTTGCTTGTAGAAATGCCACTGTCCATGAGGAAGCGATGCTGTCCATTGGTGCACTTGCCTATGCAGCAGGTCCAAACTTTGTAAAATACATGCCAGATTTTTACAAGTATTTGGAGATGGGTCTTCAGAATTTTGAGGAGTACCAGGTTTGTGCTGTGACTGTTGGTGTTGTGGGGGATATTTGCAGGGCTTTGGAAGACAAGGTTCTACCTTATTGTGATGGGATAATGACCCAGCTACTGAAAGACTTGTCGAGCAACCAGTTGCACCGGTCTGTGAAGCCTCCTATTTTCTCATGCTTTGGGGATATAGCACTAGCAATTGGAGAGAATTTTGAAAAATATTTGATGTATGCCATGCCCATGCTACAGAGTGCTGCAGAGTTGTCAGCCCACACATCAGGAGCTGATGATGAAATGATAGAATATACTAATCTTCTAAGGACTGGAATTCTTGAGGCCTATTCTGGTATATTTCAGGGCTTCAAGAACTCTCCTAAAACACAACTCCTTATCCCATATGCTCCTCACATCTTACAATTCCTGGATAGCATTTACATGGAGAAAGATATGTGAGTGCGCTTAGATCTTTTTAATGCTTCTCTCTCTCTCTCTCTCTCTCTCTCTTTCATTTCTCTTGATTTTGTTCTTTCTTTAAGTTATCTCATTGTGTAATTTATTTGATCACAGGGACGATGTTGTGATGAAAACTGCTATTGGTGTCCTTGGAGATTTAGCCGACACTCTGGGAAGTAATGCTGGCTCTCTGATTCAGCAATCTCTGTCTAGCAAAGACTTTTTAAACGAATGTTTGTCTTCAGATGACCATTTGATCAAGGAATCGGCTGAGTGGGCCCGGCTGGCCATTAGTCGTGCCATATCCGTTTGAGGTGGTGAAAATTCGGGTGCATATTACTTACCTGCATGCATATGGTCGGGTCGAGTCAAGTCAAGTCGGGGTCAAGGTCGGACAGTAGTCCTGCCATGTTGGGTCATCAACATTTTTGGACAACAGGAGCATTGTTTATTCTGTTGTTCACTAACTCATGCATAAGCATCATGGGGTCGGGTTGGGGGTTGTCATCGGGGAGGGGATGTAGTCGGGATGGTGGCTTCTCTTGATTTTTGGGATGACTGATATTGGAAGAGTATCATTTGGGGAATTGCTAATACACTGAATGGCTAATTATAATTGCATGCTTGATCCAAATGACTTTTCGGGCTGCTACAGTGTTAAGGCAAAGAGCTTCATGGTGGCTGGTCTGCTCCTCAGGTGGTCTGAAACGATCAGCGCCAGCACCATAGCTCTTGTCTTCATGATATTGAAGTCAGCTGTCCTGCCACCTTTTTCTTTCACATTTTTTTTTTTTTCCTTCATGCATTTTTTTTTTTTTTTTTTTTTTGCATTGGTCCAAAATATAACAGCTTTGCATACATCTCATTCATTTCATTCATTGCATGGGATGGTCCAATCATCCTAGTCAGTTAGGAGCATTTCATTTGCATTTTTAGTTGATCAGTCAGTAGGTCATTCAGAGTCAAGATACCATCCATGTTTGTGAAATATCGAGCCCGCGATTTTCTGCCGGTCCGTACAGATTTTTCTTCCATCTTTTGGTTATGAATATGTAATCTATATCAATATTTTGTTGCAAAGATTCAGGAGTGGGGCATTGGGATGTCACGAAATCTGTGATGACATTGAAATAGATTTGAAGAATAGGATTGAAGGATCTTTTTAAGTTACCCAGAGGCAATATACATTTTGTGGCCTTGATGGTATTCATCTCTTATGCCAATATATTTGCCTTTTGCTTTTTTATGATGCTTGCAATACAATTTTTCTACTTTTCACTGTGAAGTCTTTTTGAATTTATTTGGGTCATTTGCTATGTGTATACTATCTCCGTCCCAGCTTAACCTGCCTACTTGCCATTTTAGTTTGTCCCACTTTAACCTGCCTACCCCATAAATAGCAAATTTCTCTCACAATCTCCACCCTCAAAATCTTCATTCTCAATCTCCACCTTTAAAAAAGTCAAAGATTCCACAAAATCTGTTTTTTCTTAATCCCCGTGCCCGGTCAACCTAGGCAGGTTAAGCCGGGACGGAGGGAGTATTATTTAATTTCTGCTGGTATTTTAAATGTTACACCTGATGTTTAATTATTACCGTATCTACAATTTGTTTATTTTAAGTATACATGTGGTTAGAATTGCTTTCGTGTATTAATAAATACTCCCTCCGTCCCGGCTTAAGTTTCCTTCTTTGACCGGACACGGAGGTTAAGAAAAAACAGATTTTGTGGAATCTTTGACTTTTTTAAAGGTGGAGATTCTGAGGGTGAGGATTGTGAGAGAAATTTGCCATTTATGGGCTGGAAAGTTAAGTTGGGACAAACCAAAAAGGAAAGTAGGAAAGTTAGAGCGGGACGGAGGTAGTAGTGGGTATGGGTATTGTGCAAGGTCTCTCTCTCTCTCTCTTTTTGTTGGGAGAAAGGTATCTTTAGGCCTTTAAGTTTGAATAGATTAAAACAATTTGCTAACTATGGACCATTTTCATGCCTATTTCATTATTTTGACTCGTCTCAATCAAACGAGCAAGTAGAATTTCTGAGTGTTGAGAAAACTGGAATATTAGCGTTTTTATGACATCGAACATGAAAAATAACAAAATAAAATTTCTTACAAAATCCACAATAAACAAGAAGGCAGTTAGTGTGTGTGAGAGAGGGACTGGTGATTGATGATTGGTGGGTGGAGGGAGGGATGATTGGAAGGAGACATTCTAATCATTCAACTTTTTGTATTCTCATATAAGAACAAGAGAGTGTCATATTTTGTGTATTTCATAATTTTGACTCGACTTATTTCTTAATTGTCTCGATCAAAATCTGAACCTGACGAGCAAGTAGAGTTTTTAAGTATTGAGGAAACCGGAGTATTACTGTTTTGATGCCATCAAACATGAGAAGTAACATAATAAAATTTCCTATAAAATTTAAATCTAGCGTGTGAGATTGATGATTGGTGGGCGGTGGGTGGGAGGGGTGGTTGGAAGGAGACATTTTGGCCATTCAGTTTTTTTTTTTTTTGTACTTCTTTTAATAAAAAAGCATTGACATAAGTGTGTTTTTCTAGAATAAGAACAAGAGAGATTGCCATTTTTCATTTTGACTCGTCAATTTATTTATCGATTGTCTCGATAAAAACCTCGATCAAAACCAAACCCTTCTCTATTTTTCAAAACTCCACAAAGCCTAACTTTTTTAAATTTTTATCAATGGGTATAACACGATCACTCGATTCAGAATATCATTTGGGCCTCATAAGTGTTTTTATTTTTTATCAACAAATTATCACCTACACATAAAAATGGCCCTGCGAAACGATAGCTTGGCCCTGCGAAACGATAGCTTAGTGAAGCACTGGAAACACTTGTTCGTATAATCATGTTGAAAGATATATTCTTCGTCCGAGGAACCAATAGATGGCGGCTAAGGGAATTCGAGAACATAGTTGTCGAAACTATGGACCACTTTGAAGATTGGATACTTGTGAGTTGTTCGAGTATACTCGGGTAGTTTTCTTACATAATCCAAAGGCATGAAGCTTACGTTATTGTGTTCAGTAATATGGTTAGTGGAAGTAAGTTGTGAGCGTGTTTGAATTGATTAGGCTTAAGTGAATTTGTACTCCCATTGCATATCTTTCTCCTTCTCTTCTTGTTCCTCCTCTTTTTTCTCTTTTTTTTACAAACCTTCATTATCTTTCTTTTTCTTGGCTAATTTTAATGTTTTATTATTTTGCTAACAATTTTTTAATTTAATAAACAAATAGTATAGTTGGTATTCAGTGGGCTGTATTAAGAACTTTATACTGAATTTCAAACAAAGGTGAGCTGCATTAAGAAATTTTGTGGGGAAGCAAATAGTCACTGCCAATGGTAAATCCTAAAGAAAAATATTGAAGCTACTGTTAAGAATTAGGGTACAATTATAGAGAATTAATAGGAACGAAAAATAAAAGACACAAATTTGTTTACCCAGTTCGTCAAGAATGACTACGTCAGAGGGTACTACCAAGCCAGGGAATAACTAATAATTTTGGTGATTACAAAATACAATGAATCAGAGGGTTATTTATAACTCAATTAGTTGGGTTGTAGCCCTAAAAGCGTATTCATCTCGAATACTGCTTTTAAGGCCTAAAAACAGGGGGTCGTGAAACAGTCGCTCAGGCTCCATAAACCCAACAACTAACCCCTACTCTGGAACACCAAATATTACTTTAGTTGGTTCTTATTGGTGTTGATTACATTATTGGCCCATGTAAATGTCATTTACTAAACTTGTTATGTACTATGATGAACGGGATGAAAATCTTGAAGATCAATCAAGTACGAATCCTCTAGCTACCTTATCGAATCACTCAAAGATGATTACCTTACATGAAGAAGTTCATGAGGTTCTACGGTTGTAGAACTAGTGGCTTGAATCCTACCGCTAAAAAGACTACTTAAATTTATAAAGGTGATGTTATTTGCAACAAATAGATGAAATCATACTACATTAAATGTGATAATACGAAGCATGTGCTGCTGAAGTTTTTCTATAACCATTAGCTACATATTTTCATCAAGATTCAAGTAAATCAAGGTTGTAGAGATTTATAAGCTCCCTCAATAGATGTACATATCAAAGGAGGGGAATATACTTTAGGGGGTGTCTCAACATAGGTGTATTAGACTATTTTTTCCTTCAACCAAAGTCTATCTTTTCCACTTGGATTTTTTACTTGGTAAGATTCCAAACGAGGCAAGTTATACATTATTTCACCATTTGACCTGTACAAAGGGGGATTTTGAAGAAAAAAATTAGTGTGACATCATCAAAAGTAACTGACGAAGGGTAATTTAGGTATGCACTTATATTTGTGTATTTGTAAACCTTGTATTTTTGGACCCTATATAAAATGGTCTAATATAAGAAACCCATAATTTAGTGTCTGCTGTTTCTTTTCTAATTATCTATATCCCCTAAAACACAACTAGACTAAAATTTAAACCACAAAAGGTCACAAATTTAGTCATATTCATAATATTAAAAGTGTCTTCGTAACTTTGTTAGTTTATTAAAATTTATATGATCATTTGGACCATATAGTTACAAAATATTCTTTTGAGAAGCCTATAGGTTGGAGTAGGGACAAGAGGAAATTATTCTACTGAAGAGATTATTAATTTAGAGATATTATATTGTAAGCACAAGCAGCTGGTCATCACATTTTGTAATCCATGACCTCCAGCACAGAGGGATAAGTGCCGAAATTATGGTGATAAATTAAGAAGCTGAAGGAGATGGCCTGATGGCTTAAAGGAGATGACCTGGCGGTGACCTCATAACCCCAGTGAGGTGACTTGACAACTTGGGAGGTGATGTGATGACCTCGGTGAGGTGACCAAGTGACTTAGGGGAGGTGACCTGATGGTGTAAAGGACAAGAGCTGTGACCTGGAGACGTGAGCTAATGAGCTCAAGGAAGGCCCACGAGCTCCGTAGAATAACCTAGGGTCAAGGGTGGAGCCAGGATTATCATTGAGGGGGGCCAATTTATAAAAGAGCTGATGATCCAACGTCAATATATATACGATAATGAAATTTAATATGCTATATTTACAATAAAAATACATTAATATTTATCATAAAATATTTAAAAAGTCCTTTGTCTATATGGAAAATAATATCAAATTTTGACATCCTTTAGAACCCTTTGTTGAAGCACTTTTGCTCCAAAACTAAAATAAAGAAAAAACATTAAATTAAAAATAAATGAAAAGTACATAAAACTAAGAATTAAAATAGAGTTTTTTAGGGAAAAGAGTTAAAATAGATTGAAAAATAAAAGAAACCTCAAAATGTATCTTTATTCTCGTAAATTTCCTATTCAGGGTGTAGTTTCACTAATAATCTAATATATATGCCCACAACACTCAAAATAAAATAATAATAAATAAATATGCCCACATTGGCCAAAATTGAAAATAAATTATGGTGGATTTTGGGTTGTGGGCCTTGTTGCCCAATTTTTTAATTGGGGAAGGTGGCAAAACTTTATATATATATATATATATATGCTAAAGATAGGACCCGCAATTGGGAGAACACCATGTAGTTGAAGGAGGACCTGCAATCCGGATGAATCAACATTTAGCAACCTCAAAATAGATGACCGACTCTCAGTGGTGGGCAACTAACGGTGTCCCTAACAAACTCATTACATGATTGACACACGTCCTTACAAACACGCTTAGCAGTTAACATAGATGCTAGCAAGACCTTCGAATATATAAATAAGCTAAATAGACTAGACAAGAGGACACACAATTTATCTGTAAGATAATGTACCCTAAGCTCAAAAAAGATCCACATAATACTCCATTGAAAGGAGTAGCATGACCACCTCACATACACAAGTCAGCATACTTCTAATATAAGTATATAACGATCATGTGCATAAGCTCGACAGCTTTGTTATAAAGTGCAACTTATATACAATAAGTGCACATACACCGGTTGTATACATCTTATATAAGAATTATCCACACGTTATATAAAAAATATCAAGTTGGATGTTTATGTATGTTATATTCGAGTTCATGAGTAGCCACATCATCTATCAAACTGGTTTTTATTCACACGTATATAATGCATATCTACATATATTATATTTCTTAAAGTGAGTGAGGTGGCCAAGTCATTCAGCTAACATTTGGGAAAAAGTGCAGCTTGAGGATGATTCAAAGAAGCTGAAGAAAAGCAGTTCAAACAGCATAGGAAAATTAGTTTCTGTCTTGGGTCTTTGACAATGTTTTTTAACAGTTAATTATGTTAAAATCGTTGTCGTTTAGCAAGTGTTTTGTGCAGTTTTTCAAACTGTATAGCAATTAGAGGTTTGCACGGTTTTCTCATTTAATTCTTTCTCTTTTTGATTGTAGACTTTAGTTAGGATATATTTGGATGTAACTAGCCTAACAACATCAAGGAAAGGTAGATCAAAAGAGAGAAGTACAAGATAGAGAGGAAACAAGAGAGTTGTGTAGAAGTTTCATAAGATTGAAATGTGCAGCTGTGTTTTCCAGTTTCTTGTAATCTTTTAATTGTGATGGTGAAGTGCTCGATCCCCGTGGATGTAGGCCTAGTGCTGAACCACATAAAATCTCTAAGGTCTTTTTTGTTGAATTAGTTTGAATCTCAATTCACACACTTACACACAAGGTGTTTGGTTGGTGTTTTTCTTGGATAGTTTGATTGTTTTTGGTTTTTATTTGCCAACAAGTGGCGCCGTCTGTGGGAAACATCACAGATAAAGGTGAATTTGATAAAACCATGTCGATGTCCAAGATTTAAACTGAGCAATTCAATTGCAAAAATGACTATGGATTATGGAAAATCAAGATTAAGGGATTACTAGTTCAATAAGGTCTTGCAGAAGCTTTGAAGGGGGAAAAGGGATTTTTTGAGAAGGTTGAAGAGCCACAGAAGCAAGAGATCTTGGAGAAGGCTCATTGCTTGATCATCCTTTGTCTATCTGATAAGGTTTTAAGGAAAGTCTCTAAAGAAGAGGATGCAACATGTGTATTACAGAAGTTAGATGCTCTCTATATGACCAAGTCTATGGAAAATCAATTGTATCTAAGCAGAAGTTGTTCTCCTACAAGTTTACTGAAGAAATAAGTGTATAAGATCAGTTGGATAAGTTCAACAAGGCTCTGGATCATCTTAAATCCATTGATGTAAAGATGGAGGATGAAGATAAAGGCATTTTACTGTTGAACTTCCTGCATAATCCTTTGATCATTTAAAGGATTGCCATGCTTTATGGCAAAGAATCAAGTATCTCTCTTCTTGAAGTTCAACTGCTTTGAGAGCTAAAGAAATGCAAAGATTGAGTCAGGAAAAATGTGATTTGACTGGAGAATGGCTGAACATCAAAAGAGAAAAGGGGTTCAAGGCCAAGAAGCCACAATTAAATGAGTCTGCCAAGAAAGGTGTTCATCAGGAATCCAAGGTGTTTGAAGGGAAAGAAACCAGAAAGTGCCATTTTTGCAAAAGGCCAGGGCACTTAAAGAAAGGTTGTTTTGAGTGGAAGAAGAAGTAGTCACAGTAGGGTGCTCAAGCCACAAATTCAGCTGAATTAGTTGAAGCTACTAAAGAAGGACCTCAGATCTTGAATGTGACAGAGTTCAAAGGTGGAAATGAATGGATTCCTAACTCTGGGTGTAGTTTACACATGTGTCCTCATCTGGATTAGTTTGAGGATTTTAGAGAACAAGAAATTGGTACTGTCATGTTAGGAAATGATCAAATTTGTCTAGTAATGAGCATAGGCAGCATTTGAATCTAAGTGCATGATGGATCCATAAAACTTCTAGAAGAAGTCATGTACATCCTTCAACTGAAAAAAAAAATCTGATTAGCCTTGGAACTCTAGAAAATAGATGTTGTAGTTCCAAATCAAAACAGGGTTATCTTAATTTCATAATGAAAGGGATTAGGAAATCTAGTCTTGACTATTTGATTAGGGATGTTTTAGTTGGTGAAGCTGATACAACAACAGTTGATGAATCTACAACTTGGCATGCTAGATTAGGCCATATAAGTGAGACTAGACTAAATTAGTTGATCAAACAAAATCTTATTAGTCACAATGGAGATATTAAATCTCAGAAAGTCTGCGAAGATTGTATATGGAAAATAATAACAAACAAGCATATCCTGTTGGAAAACATTGTTCAAAGTTGGTTTTAGAATATGTTCATGCAGATTTGTGCGGTCCATCCAGGGTTCAAACGTTGGAAGGAGGAAGATATTTCCTGAGCTTGGTAGATGATTTCTCAAGGAAACTTTAGATATATATCTTAAAGAATAAGTCAAAAGGTTTTGATAAGTTTAAAACCTGGTGTAATGAAGTAACCAAGAAAGAAATGTTCCTGAAATGTTTGAGAACTAATAATGGATTGGAATTCTGTCAGAAGAATTCAATAGTTTCTGCCAATCAAAAGGAATCAAAAGGCACAAAATGGTGCCTGGTGATCCACAACAAAATGGTGTTGTAGAGAGAATGAACAGAACCATTCTAGAGAGGGTCTGATGTATGCTAATCGGCTCAGGACTTGACAAAAGATTTTGGGGAGAAGTAGCAGCCATTGCTGCATATCTAATTAACAGATGTCAATCTTCTGCAATTGAAAACTTGACTCCTGAAGAAAAATGGACTGGTCATCCACCGAAATACTCTCATTTGAAGGTTTTTGGTTGCAGAGCTTATGCTCACATCAAACAAGACAAGCTTGATGCAAGAGTACTTAAGTGCATAATGTTTGGATATCCAGTTGGAGTGAAAGATTATAGGCTTTGGTGTACTAAGTTTGGTGCAGGAAAATTGTTGCACTACAACATAAATGACTTTATGTAACACTTCGTCTGTAACACTTTCAAAATTTTGACTTTTATGTAACACTTTTGTAACACTTCCATGTAACACTTTTGTAACATCTGCGATTATGTAACACCTTCATGTAACACTTTTAAAATATGTAACATTTTGGATATAATATTTTTTAAATTGTAACACTTTCAAGTAACACTTTTAAATAAGTAACTATTTTACGTAACACTTTTGAATAAGTAACACTTTTATTTAATAAAATTATATATTTCTCTTTTATTCTAAACTAATAAAATATCTTTTAATTTATTTTTCTCATGTGACTTTTGAAGAATTAAAATCCATCAATCGCTTATATATTATAAAATGACTTTTTGTGATAAAGATTTATAGAGGACCTAAGAATTTTCTTATTAGTTATATAAAATAAATTTTATTAGTGAATTTTTTTTTTTTTGTGTGTGTGTAGATATACACTCGTTATATTTTAATAAACAATGAGAAAACGAGTTTTGTAGCTTGACATTTTGATTATATTTTTTAAGTAGAAAAACATAGAGTTGAAACATTATGTCAGGTCATTCATATTCGTAAGTTTATTTTCATTTATTTAATTCTATATCCTATAAAACACAATAAGAGTAATCAATTACTTAATCTTAAAGGTGACTTTCAGGTGTATTCTAAAATAATCTAAAAGTAGAAACATAAAATTATTGTAATTAAAATTACTGATATATAATGTCTTAAAATAAATATACAATAATTAGATGTAACAAATTAGTGTGATATATAATAAGTTATATATACATACATACATACATACATATATATATATACAGACATACACACACACACACACACATATATATATGTATATATATATATAAGTGGGCGAAATTGTAAAAGATAATTTATAAATTTTTTATATAAAATTAGATAGTGGAATAGCCTAAATAAAATCAAGTTAGGCTGTTGTTTGATAAGAATTTAATTAATCTTTTGAATAGAATATTGACGTTACAATAAAAAAAATTGTGTTATATAGTTTTTCTTATAAAATAAAACAAAATAGTTATTACAGTCTAGTGGTTTGTCTTTTACACTTAAAGATCTTGCAGGCTCGCAACCTGAGCTCAAAACCTAGCAATGACAAACAATCAACATTATTTATTTTTCTAAACAAAGTGTTACATTAATGGTTATATGTAACATTTTCTAGTGTTACTATGAAGTGCTACAATTTAAAATTTAATGTAATATTTATGAAAAGTGTTACCAAAGATCATCCAAAGTGTTACTATAGACTTTAGGTAGCACCGACAAATGAAATATCGATAAAGTGTTACCTAAAGTCTATTGTAACACTTTTTAGGTGTTACATTAGCTCATTTATGTTGTAGTGCTGGTTAGTAGAGATGTGGTTTTTGTGAAGACATCATGCCTTTCAAAGACTGACAACAAGTAAAGTTGTCATTTGGTTCAAGAGTAACAAGTCACTTGTCAAGGTGGAGCAAAATGAGGAAAATCAAGAGATTGAATCAGGTGGATCAGTAGATGAGGATAATCCTAACACTGAACAAAATTTGGAGGATTACCAACTTGTTAGAGATGGGGGTAAAAGAGTTATCAAGCCCTCAACTAGGTATGCTGATATACAACAAAAGAAATTGAGTATAATGAGCCAAGAGATCACAAAGAAGTAATAAGTAGTAGAGATAGAGATAAATGGTTACTGGCCATGAGGGAGGAAATTGATTAATTAGAGAAGAACAAAACCTGAATTCTAGTGACCAAGCCTCAGAAAAAAAAGTTAGTGAGTTGTAGGATTTCAAGAGAAAGGTAGAAGTTACTCACACTGAAAATGTAAGATTCAAGGCTAGACTAGTAGATAGAGGCCTTACTCAAAGTGAAGGAGTAGATTATAACAAAATCTTTTCTCCTATCGTAAAATACTGTTCTATTAGAATTTTACTGGCTTTGGTAACTCAATATGATTTGGAGTTAGAGCAGCTAGATGCAAAAACTGCATTTCTACATGGAGATCTTAAAGAGATGATATATGAGACACAACCTGAGGGTTTATATCGCCAGGAAATGAAAAAAAAAAAAGGTGTTTATTGCATATATCATTATCTAGACTAAAGCAAAGTCCTAGGCAGTGGTATATAAAGTTTGACACTCATATGACATCAATTGGATACATAAGGTCAAAGTATGATAGCTGTGTATATTTGAAATTTTTTGGGACATATGTGTTGGTGGTTCTACTTTTATAGGTAGATGACATGTTAGTTGCTAGCAAAATCAAGGAAGAGATCAGTAACCTCAAAGAAGAACTACTAATAGTGTTAGAAATGAAAGTGCTAGGTAATGCTAAGGGTGGCATGGACATTGAAAGAAATAGGACAAGTGGGGTTTTATGGTTGCATCAACAAAACTATGTTAAGAAGGTGCTAAGAAGATTCAATATGAATGAAGCTAGAGTGGTGTCAGTTCCTCTAGGCCAACATCTTAAGCTGTCAGAGCTTCAAAAGCCCAAGACAAGAGAGGAAGTAGAAGAAATGAGCAAGGTGCCTTATGCAAATGTTGTAGGTAGTATCATGTATACTGTGAATTGCACAAGGGCTGATGTAGCTCATGCCATTAGTGTAGTCAGTAGATTCATGACAAATCCAGGAAAAGCCCATTGGGAAGCTTTGAAGTGGGTTTAAGGTATCTTAGAGGGGCTAGTAACTATGGTATTCTGTTCCAAAGGTTAGAGGTAAGTAGTGAAGATGCTCTGAAGGTATTTGTTGATTCTAATTATGATGCTAACTTGGATTCTAGAAGATCATAGTCATGTCACATTTTCACACTATTTGGTTCAACAATCAGTTTGAAATCTATGCTGCAATCAGTGGTTGCTCTATCAACCATTGAAACTGAGTATATGGCTGCGACAGGGGCTGTAAAAGAAGCTATTTGGCTTAAAGGGATTTTGGACGAGTTTAGGATTAATAAGAAGTCTATTAAGGTGTTGTGTGACTCACAAAGTGCTTTGCATTTGGCAAACCACCAGGTATTTCATGAAAGAAGCAAACATATAGATGTTAAACATTATTTTGTAAGAGATATTACACAAAGGGTATTGCAAAACTGGTAAAAGTGAGGACAAAAGAGAAGGCCTCAGACATGCTTACAAAAGCATTGACTGCAGACAAGTACAAGTATTGGTTGCAGTTGGTGCAAGTTGCTCAGATGTGAAGAAGCTGAGTGTGTAGCCCTGTGATGGGCAGGGATGAGAAAATGTCAGTTTGAACCGAATTAACCGACCAATCCGAACCAAAATTCATTATTCGAATCGATTTTAGTTTTTAGGATTTTTGGTTAATTCGGTTTGGTTCGGTTTTATTTTTTACCAGATTAACCGAATCGAACCGGACCAAAATTTACAATCTTTTATTTTTAATATATTTTTTATACTTATATATATATATATTAATATATATATATATATATGTATGAAATAATAAACCTATATTCATTCATCTATATATATATATGTATATGTATATATATATTAAATTTTTATGCACATTAGTGGATATTTATATAGGTTTATTTTTTAGTTAATGTATTTTTTTTGAGAAAAAGTTATTTCGGTTTAATCAAAAATAAAAACGATCAAACCGATTAATTCGGTTTGGTTGTAGTTTGGTTCTTAAAATAATGGATTGATTTTTGGTTTAGATTTCTTAATTCGGTTTGAATTTTGAATTCACTCATTAAATTCGGTTCGGTTACCGAATCGAATTTTGCTCGCCCCTAGTGATGGGTTATGTGGTGGAAGGTGTTTTCTTTACTATGATGGTGAAGTCGTTAGGCTTCATTCTTTACCAAGGTGGAGACTGTTAAAGTGAGTGAGGTGGCAAAGTCATTCTACTAACATTTGGGAAAAGTGCAGCTTGAGGATGGTTCAAAGAAGCTGAAGAAAAGTAGTTCAAAACAGATTAGGAAAATCAGTTTCTATCTTGGGTCTTTGACAACATTTTTTTACTGTTTTGTTTAGCAAGTGTTTTGTGCAGTTTTTCAAATTATATAGCAATTAGAGTTTTGCGCGGTTTTCACATTCAATTCTTTCACTCTTCGATTGTTGACCGTAGTTAGGATATATTTAGATGTAACTAGCCTAAAAACATCAAGGAAAGGTAGAAAAAGAGAGAAGTACAAGATAGAGAAGAAACAAGAGAGGTGTGTAGAAGTTTCATAAGATTGAAACTTGCAGCTGTGTTTTCAAGTTTCTTGTAATCTCTTGATTATGATAGTGATGTGCTCGACCCCCGTGGATGTAGGCCTAGTGTTGAACCCCGTAAAATCTCTGAGTTCTTTTACGTTGAATTAGTTTGAATTTCAAATCACATACTTGCACACAAGGTGTTTGGTTGGTCTTCTTGGATAGTTTGATTGTTTTTGTTTGTTATTTGCCAATAGTATTGTAATAAGATATGATGAAGAGATATGTTGGAGAATAAAAAATTAAATTAATAATTAATACTAAATGAAATAATGTAATAAAGACACAGTAGATTACAAATAGCTTGTAAGTCCAAAACAAGCACGATCGCTGGAAAATCTTGAAATACAACCTAAACAGGAAAATATGCATCTTGGAAAAAATAACTCATGAGATATTAAATAATTTATTGTATAAAAAAATGTTAGTCTCGTATTTCATTTATTTTGCTATATGTTTTATGTACACTGGAAAAATAAAGTAATAATGTAAAAGGAAAATGAATTCATCCCAATTAAATATCATTATCTGAATGTAGGTTGTGGTTCACTTGGCCATTTTAACCATTGAAAGAAAATAAGAATACTAAGAAAGCATTGCCAAGTGATTCGATTCTCTATTTCAATAAGTATTTCATTTATTATCCAACATTACCAATATGCGTTACATGCTTGTTTGTAGTGTTACTGTAAAATCATTTTTTATAAGTGACGTGTATTGATGGTGTTGGAATATGAGAAGAAACATAGTTCGCACAGAAGATTTTATCCAGAGCATTGCAACATTATACGCCTTTGTTCTAAAACACTAGTCACTTTAGACTTTGTATTAAAATTTAAAAATTGTTGGAATGGACAAACATATCCCCATGCATTTATCTCTTTCACTCCAAATCTTTTTTTTTTTCCTATTAATTTTTTCTTTTTTCTTCTTCTTCCCTAAATTAGAGTCATTAAATTAGTTTGAACTAGAGATAATTCTTTGAATATAACTAGAGATATTCTTAATTAAAATAATACTGGACGAATTATGATTCTTTTTTTTTTTTTTGGTTAAAATAACTTATTTTTTAACAAAACTAATATTCTTAAAGTGATAAGTATTTTGGATCAAAGGAAATAATTTTATATAGTTACACACAAGGGTACATAAGTCAAAAATCGCTAGTCGGTAGATTGGCACCGCCTAGCGCCTAGGCCGCCTAGGCACCGACTAGTCGGTTCGAGTTTTTTTGCCTCTATAACTCTGCTATCAACATATATCCAACTCCACAGTAGTTAATCATTCACAAATTCATAAATTCCATTTTGTCATTTTCATAATTGTATCCATTGCCGCGTCTCTAAAAGATAGATTTGTATACAAGATTTACTGAAATATATACAGTATATATTATAAACATATTATAAAAAATAATACAAAAAATCAAAGGCCCGGTGCGCCGTCACTGCCTTAGTGTTGGCCCTATAAAAAGGACAAATATATCCATAAAAAATCTATTTAATTGGGATATATTTTTTGGAACAAGGAAATAGTGAATTAAATTAAGTATGTTTTTTTATGGTAAGATTGGAAGAATTGTGTTTTTTTTTGCTAAAGCGACATTTTTTTTGAAAAAAAAAAATTATCCTCTCTAAAGCGACATTTAAAAAAAAATGGAGGGAGTAATATTTCCCTTCGTACGTTCTTTTGATGTAAGTTATTCAACAACCATTCAGATAATAAGTAGGGCAAAAATTTAAAATCCACCCCAAGTTTAGGTCATTTAGCATTTTATTGTATCATGTTTAAAACTTCGCCGGTTACCATCCCATGTTCACGGAGTTAACAACTCAGTGAAATTTGTCGAATTTTTTTAAAAACTTGCCGGAATGCACATCACATGACTCGCTTGTGGGGGCTTTTTAAGGGTAAAGTTGGCATTTTGTTATTGGGACCGTGCCCCCAACAGTAATATTGAGACCCTCTTCTTCTCCACTCTATAGTCTCAATTCTCTAGCTAGGGTTCCAAAATCTCCAAAAAGAATCTCCTTCAACTTCTTAATTATCATTTTCTCTGTTCAACATGGACGAGTTATGTAGCTGTGGTACGATATGTAAACAGCTCACGTCATGGACGAATCACAACCCTGGGAGGAGATATGTGCTCTTCTAAAGATATTGGGTAAGACTAAGTTGTGTGAATTTACATGTTTCAAGTTAGTTTTTGACGATAGTGAGATGTAGGGATGATATCTTCACTGTGCCATTTTTTTTTTCCTGCGATATGCTAAATTTCTCTTGTTTCTCTTCAAATATGTGGTAGTGAAATTATTTGTAAGATTTTGGATAATGACAATTGTTTGTAAATTCTTTCAGTAATCTAGAGAGTGTACCTTGTTTGTTGGGTCGATCCACCTATGTGTGAAAGATCACGACGAGTAATCCTAGGGTTACTGAGGTGTGTAATAACGTCAAAGATCAACTGAGGATCAATAGAGAAAAAAGAGAAATATCTCTGGGCTGCTTTGCTTGTTTCTTGGATTGTAATTCCAACGGGTTTATAAAAATTTTCGGCAAATTTTACTGAGTTGCTAACTCCGTGAACTTGGGATAGTAACGGGCGAAGTTTTAAACATGATATAGTAAAATGCTAAATGACCTAGACTTGGGGTGGGCTTTAATTTTTTAACCGAATAAGTAATTAAATAATCAATGATGTAATTGTGAATATGCGATCCTTAAGTGGCTCTCGAAATATGATTTATTTGGAAAAATTACGATTATGTAGCTGTATTAAAGGTAATCACTTATCCACAATCATAATTTATTTGTAGAAGGGAGAGTGACGATGTAAAACTTAGAAAGGGTGATCGATCTCGTGATGGGATTTTTGTAATGATATGACTCAAAATGAATCGTAGCGATCAATAAAGTTGGGGTCAAGTCATTTTTCTCTTTCATTGTTTTTTCCTCTCTTACATTTTTTTTTTTACTCTCATGATTACAATATGATTTTACATAGAATACATGGAGGGGTATTTATAGAGGTAATGTTATTCTTGCATGTTTGACACGTGTCTGCCAGGTGGCAGGTCTGAATGGCACGTGTCTGCTACCTGGCCTGGATTTCTGCCGACGTGGATCACACGTGTTCCCCATGTGGCAGAAATGTAGGGTTATTATTGGAAGAAGATGGAGGCCATGCAGGCCTACCCACATTGTTGCAGGCTCCAGGCTGGCGAACGGTCTTGCTCTTAAGTTCTTTAGGCTTCCTGCTGACGGACGGTCTAGCGATTGTCACTACTCGGCGTGAGGGGTTCCAGAGAGTGATCGAGGAGGAACGGTCTTAGGATGTATGATCTCTCCAGTAGGGTCATTAATTGCCTGCTAATGGCGATTAGCGGTCTAAGATCCGGCGATTACGCGGTGTACATCCACAGTAATAAAGCAATTGAAATAATTAAAAAAGTTAATAGCCAAAGAAAACTTTACTCCCTAATTATTGGAAATAAAATGCATTGAAGGCGAATAAGCAATATATATAAAGAAGCACAAGGATGTGTTACTAGAAAGAATTTACAATAAATATTCTCACATACCAATATTTCCTATGAGTATGATAATCTTCTTTTTTTCGAGTGTCCACTTCATTTGTACAAGAGGTTTGTTTGTATTATTGATGCAACATGCATATTGTGAAGTTGACTTACATAATGCACTGGGTAGCACTAGAATCAAACACCTTTCATGGGCAAACTGTTGTTTTCCTCTCTCATAAATAATAATCTTAATCCTCGAGCATGATGTAGTCACATGGTAAGGCAAGTTATTTTAGAGCGATTGGATGGTTTTATGGCCTCCTTAAATTAGCCATTATTGTTTTCAATGGCCTCAGTGTCTAATTTAGATGGTTTTGGATTGGATCATAGACCGTTGTGTATCACATTGCACCATTCAATGTGAAGGAATTATATCTATTATAATACTCTTGTAGAAAGTAATATAATTAATCCCTTTCCCTAGGACTCTTCTTGGTTGTCATAATTTGTATCTTTATTAATTAACTCTAGAAATGGATCTATAAATTTATATAAACCCTAACATGCGCCTATAACACATAGGAGTTAAGGGATTCGACCTGATAGTTGTTTACACAAGAGGTCGATTTCTGATTGAATGATTTCTGACTCCCGTCTTAACCTTCTGGACTGTATCCCCTACTCAATCCTCAACGCCGGATGGACAACGAACTTTGAAGAATTCCAAGTGGGAAGGAACACCTTAAACCGCCGCCGCCTACTCTCTCTTTCTCTCTATTCAGTGATCTTTTTGAGTGTTAATTCTTTTTTTCACAGAATGAGCGACCATGTATTTATAATGCATGGTTGAGTGTCGGCCAAGCCTGGTAGTTTAATTCCTTATAGGATTAGGAATTTAATTCCTTATTAGGAATTTAATTCTCTATTCCTACTTGGACTAGGAGTCTATATGGGCCAGTCCAGGGATCAAATACAAGAAATAAAGATGGGCCAAACTATGAATTAATTCTTCCTAGTTCAGCCCAGAACATAATTAATTCATAAATATTAATTCATTCCACTAGAGAATTAATACTGACTTACCCCTTTATTCCCGAGTTGAGTCGGGGCTTGAATTAGACTTAATTAATCCCCGTATTTAAGATATCGAATATCCATTAATTAATTAAAGCCTCTGACATCTTAAATCAATTAATTTCTTATTTATTCCTTAAGTAGTACCACTCAACCTTATTATTGTACCTGAACTTAATCAACCTGCAGGGTTTAGTACAATAAACCTTTTGAGCTCCTTAAGGGGATATCATCATCCTAAACGGATACGGTTACTTAAATACAAATTACCAATTATTATATGCAGTTTCCTGTCACCCAAAATACATAGTATAAAAGTTATATCTTAACTCTTGCCCATAGTAAATCAAAGTGACACACAAACAAGCATTCATAACTGCAATCTTATTTAGGCTTTAGATTATTATAAGTCACCGAGATCTCTAGTTCTTCACTAAGGCCAGGCAGAAGAACATATCTCACTGTGATCCTGTCAATACGTAAATACATACCAGTATAAGTAAATAGTCAAGATAAACTATTTCTACTTAATACTGCAGCCTAAACCAACAACTCGTCCTCAAGTTGTCTAAGCTGTGATTTACATTTTATATCTCTTTAAGTTTAACCAATCATATGATTTTCTGTGATCTTCAACACACCATAGGATCTACTTATTTGCAAGAGATATGGGGACACATACATAGTGAAAATGCAAATATAATCAGATAGGAGATAAACAGTGAATCACTGGAAACATTGTATATAAAAAGTTTTGCTTTCAGTATACAAATCCAACAATCTCCCACTTATACTAAAGCAAACTTTTAGTATACTCGGTGTCTAACTATCTAGCTATTACACAATGGGTGCGGCACATATCATGCACCAGCCACAGTTTTTCTTTAAGCATTCCTGGCTCTTGGAATCGAATTCCATGGATATCTCTTTAAGTTTAACCAATCATATGATTTTCTGTGATCTTCAACACACCATAGGATCTACTTATTTGCAAGAGATATGGGGACACATACATAGTGAAAATGCAAATATAATCACATAGGAGATAAACAGTGAATCACTGGAAACATTGTATATAAAAAGTTTTGCTTTCAGTATACAAATCCAACAATCTCCCACTTATACTAAAGCAAACTTTTAGTATACTCGGTGTCTAACTATCTAGCTATTACACAATGGGTGCGGCACATATCATGCACCAGCCACAGTTTTCTTTAAGCATTCCTGGCTCTTGGAATCGAATTCCATGGATTTACTGAAGGATTTTTAGACCGGGGTTGGCAGCAACATGCCTTTATTTACCAAATTGCGGGATATTCAGGCATTCTTGCGGCAGTGTTTGTCTTCACGGTTTGGCAGCCGTAGGCGTTTTGTTGATGGTGTGCGTCGAAGGCTTGATAGTACTCATCATCCTGATTCGGATGGGATTGAATCGAAAGTGGTTCAGGATTTGCAATGTGAGTTGGAAGTTCTTCTTACAAAAGAGGAAACTTATTGGCAACATTGTGGTGTGGGATTCCCTATGTGCTTTGATGTCAAAGCTTGGTTTCGGTTCAGAGCGGGTTTATCTGGTAGATGATACTTCTCATCAGTCTTGTATGCTTTCAACCTTAAAGGTGAAGTAGCCGGTGAGGTACACCCGTCTTATGAGTTGAGGCAAGGTGACCCCCTGACCTCTCTTTTGTTTACTTTGTGTTCACTGGGGCTATTAATATTACTGCGCTCAGCTCAAGAGTGTGGGCTTTCTAGAAGGGTTCGGATTGCTCCTACCTGCCCGGTTATCTCTCATTTTTTCTTTGCTGATGATAGCCTTTTATTTTTTCAAGCTACTTTGGATGATGTTGCTCAGGTAAATTCGATCTCAAGCGGTATGAAAAAAACATCTGGTTAGCTTATTAATTATGATAAGTCTATTATTACGTTTAACCCTAACGTTTCTTTAGGGGCGATCTCTGGAGTGAAAGATTTATTGTCAATTTATGTGGTCAAAAGCCATAACTTGTATCAGGGTTTGCCTACTTCCTCCTACGGGATAAGAAGATGCATTTGAAGTTTCTTCAGGAATGTATGTTGCGACGGGTGGAAGGTTGGAGTAATAGGATGTTTTCTCATGGAAGGAAATAAGGTCATGATCACATTGCAGGCAATCCCAATCTATGTTAGGTCTTGCTTCAGAGTGCTAGCTTCTATTTGTCGACAGTTGTAGCAACGTTGTGCTAATTTTTTTGTGGAGGTCCTCAGCCTAGGGCACAGGGAATGCATCGGGCAAATTGGGAGAAGATGTGTCAGCCTAAAGAGGTGGGTGGTTTGGATTTTTGGGTCTTTATTGCTTTTAATAAGGCCATATTGGCCAAACAAGTATAGCGTATTTTCTAAAATTCCAATTCTCTTGTTGCTTGGCTGCTTAAAAGAAGGTATTTTAAACATGGTTATATTATGGAGGCGAATGTCGGCTCCAACCCGTCCTATATTTGGAGATCTTTATGTTGGAGTCGCGATATTCTGTCTAAGGGATTGATTTGGAGAGTTGGAAAGAGAGATTCTAGTGCTCCATTTTGTGATGTCTGGGTCCCTGGATTGGCATCTAGCCGAATTTCTTAAAGATTTTTGTCTCGTCTACTAGTGTGTCGAATTTCATTACACCGGGGTGGCTCTGGGATGAGCAGTGTCTGAGAGCGGTGTGTTTGTCTTATGAAGTTGGCTATAATGGATATCCCTCTGGGGCAGGAGGTAAGGCCTGATAGGTGGTATTGGCATTATGAGGGGAATATGAGTTACACGGTGAAGACGAGTTATAGGCTGGCGGTAGGCGGTTTCGACCCCCAGCCTCGTCTCGTGCTCTAGATGGTGGAAATTTATGTGGGCTCTTTGTCACTCACCAAAGGTAAAAAAATCTTTTAGTGGAAAGCCTCATCAGATTTTACTGCTCTTTCTTTTAATTTATGTCAGCATCATGTTCCTACTTCGCCTCTACGCAAATTATGTTCTGCTTTGATGTGTTCTACGATGCATGGTCTTGTGTTTTTTAAACTGGTTAAATGCTTTTGGAAGGATACATGTTTTAGCCTTCTTTAAAGGTGATGAAGAGGTCTTCATTTTTGGAGTGTGGGGAGATGATTGGAAAGCTATTTGGTACCGATCTTTTTTGGTTATTTGAGGTTGCCATGTGGAGTGTATGGAGGTTGATTCGCACATACAATCATAGTGGGGAGGCGAAGTGGAAAAGTTAAACTTGGCTGGAGGTGGAGGTATATTTGGTAAGTTTGATCGTGCCATGGTAGCTAGTGCAGTGTACCCGCAGTGACATCCTTCAGGTGTGGTATCGAGACCTACATTTAGATGTCGATGCAGCGCATGACAACCGGGGAATATATGGTGTGGGACTTATCTTTCGAGATCATAAGGGCAAGGTGGTGTTGGCAGCCTCTGATGGAATTAGGCGCCCTATATTGGTTAAAGCGGAAGAATTTGAGTGTTTGCTCAATGGTATGCGGTTTTGTGTTCAGGTGGGTATGGACGGATTACGGTGTATTCCGATTCTTTTTTCACTATGCAAGCAGTCATAGAGCAACAAAATTCTTTGGAATATTGCGGAGTCATGGTGGATGAAATTCATGATCTTTTGCTGGGGGGCCAAATTTCAAGGATTCCACATATAAATCGAACATGTAATGATGTGGCGCATAATTTGGCTCGTTTTTTCTTTTTTCATATGTCAATCAGTCTGTTTGGATGAGGAAAGATGTTCCTTTATGAAATAGCAGTTAAGTAATAATATTCTTGGTTGGCTAAAAAAAACATTAGATGAAAATATAAGCAGGACTACAAAATTGCTAACATATATATGCAGACTACCTTTTTTGTTTCATTTTTACCTATCGCACTTCAATAACTACACGGACACTCATTCTTGATTTAGACTGTCGACATTTTCGAGTCCAAGACCAGATAGTTGGGATAAACTTGCGATATATCAACATCGACTATCGTTATCCACTTTTTTATCAAGAGAACAATGTGCTTTTAGACCATGATGCATGTTGTATACACATGATTACTACCCTTATCAGAAAAAATAGCAAAACATATAATGAAAGGCATCATAGAAAAGATAGTTTGAGCTCAAAATTTTTTTAGTATTTCAAAATGTCAATGTCATACAATAGTAGGAACTATTTATAAGACTAACTATACATATCCTTTTTACATGCAAAAGCATTCAAATAACATAAGCTCAATATAACAATTAATCCTAACCATAGGAACGGTCTTTGATCCACTGGTTCTTCAATGGTAAAGCTGCAACGGTGTTTGTCTTTTTCTTTTCTTTCCCAATTTGTACATCTGATGCATTAATGAGCATGGCTGTGGGTTTGACCTACTGTAGAAGGATTCTTGGAGAATAAGTTCTCACACATGGCTATTGATTAAGATGAAAGCTTGGTGATGATAATGCTGCCACGTAGGCTAAGGGTGCATGAGTTGCATAGGTTGAATGTTTGTTATCATCCCCTCTAAAATCGAGCTAGGTGTAAGGAACAACTTGCAGTTTATTTTGAAGCTGAGTGAAGAATTGTTTGCTCAGCGGTTTGGTAAGAATATCAGCAATTTGATCTTGTGATAGGAAGTGTAAAACTTGTAGCTTTCCCTTAGAGACTTCATCTCGAACAAAATGCAAATCAAGCTCGATATGTTTTGTTCTAGCATGCAAAACAGGATTGAATGCCAAAGCTATGGTGCATAGTTTATCCAGCCAAGCCATAGACGTGTTAGAAGTGGGGATTTTTAATTCATGAAGGAGTGATCGAATGCTCATAACTTCAATAGTAAGATGTGCCATGCTTCTATATTCAGCTTCAGTGCTGGATCTAGATATACTCTGCTGCTTCTTAGATTTCCAAAAAACGAGATTACATCCTAAAAAAAAAAACAGAACCCTGTTACTGAATTTCTGTCATCAACATCCGTGGCCCAATCTGAATCACTAAATCCAATCAAATCTTGATTTTTCGAAGCTTAAATGCGCATCCCATAATCTATATGCCTGCTAAGTTTCTTAGAATTTTGTTTCCAGCTTTCCAATGGGAATCAAGGGGAGCAACCATATATAAACTCACTTTGTTGACAACAAGGGATATTTCAGGCCTCGTGATGGTTGCATACTGCAATCCTATAACCATGCTTCTATAAAGGAAACCATCAGGGAAAGGATCACCAATTGTTTTAGAAAAAAGAGGTGAGGGGATCATAGGTGTGGTCCGCTCTTTAGCTTCAATCATATCCACCTTCTTCAAGAGTTCCTAAATATATTTTCCTTGACTGAGATGAAGTCCCTCTTCTATTTTGGTCACTTCAATGCCCAAGAAGTATCCATCCCATATATTTGAGAGAAATTTGATTGCTCAGTTGTTTGATTACTATAGAAATATTTGTTTCATTATTTCCTGAAACCAAAATATCAACATAGATTAGTATATAAATAGTACACGATCCATGGATCTTGTAGAACAAGAAATTATCAGCCTTCGAGTCTTTGAAACCACACCCCGCAACATATTTTTTACGTTGAGATACAACCTCCTTGAAGCCTGTTTAAGGCCATACAGAGTCTTGGAAAGTTTGAACACAAGTTCAGCTTTATTGGGACACTATTGCTCGAAGCTAGGGGGCTGTCTAAAGTAAATTTTCTCGTTCAAATCACCATTGAGGAATCCATTATCTATATCCAAATGTCTAACATCCATCATATGGAAACAACAACAGATAAGATGACTCTTATGGTAGTTGGCTTAACAACTGGACTAAAGGTTTCATAGAAGTTCAGTCCTACTGCTTGAGAAAAGCCTCATGCCACCAACTTGCCTTATACCTTGCAATGCTACCATCAGTGTTCCTCTAAATCTTGAATATCCATTTGTTTCCCACCAAATTCTTTCCAGGAGGCAATATAGTAAGTCTCCAAGTTCTGTTTCTCATGAGAGCTTCATATTCAACTTCCATGGCTCTTCTCCATTTGTCATTGACAATAGCTTCTTTAAAATTCTCCGGCTCTTTCTCTTTTGCCAACTCAACTACATAAATTTTGGGTTTTACCAGCTTTTGATCTTGTAACTGTGTGGTGTCCAGTGGGTTGAGAAACATGTGTATGGGTGGTGCTGTTAGAGTTATCAAGGTTGGTATTTTGAGTGTTGGTAGGTGAATGGTGAGACAAGTCAGGTTCCGCGTGACTTTGATGATTTGGTTGGAATGATGTGTGAGAATCATCAGAATTGCTTCCACCATCATTTCAACACAGAGATGTATGAGTGATTGGAGGATTGGGTAGTATGCCTTGGTAGTGGGTAGGTTTGGGTAGAGGATTAAGGCTTTTGTCTGAAAAGAGAAACTTACACTCATCAAAGTTGACATCTCTATGACCCTTTTGTCAAGCAGTGGAACCTTATACCACTTGTGTTGGTTGGTGTAGCCAACTAAAATATATGGGGCAGATCTGAACTCAAGTTTATGTTTATTAAAAGGTCTGATATGAGGATCACAAATGCATCCAAAACCTTTTAGTCTGTTATAATCAGGTTTGCTTTTGTAAAGGGCTTCCAAGGAGCTTTTATAATCAAGGGATTTCATGGGTGTTCTATTTATGATGTAGACAGATGAGGTAAAAGCATCATCCCAAAAATGGAGAGGTAAGTGAGACTGAGCAATTAGAGATAATCCCATCTATTCTATATGTCTATGTTTTCTTTCAGCAACACCATTCGGCTGAGGTGTATAGGGACAGGACATCCTATGTTCTATCCCATTCTCCTCTAAACTTTCTTTAGACCAATGAACTCTCCTCCTACACCACTTTGCAAACACTTAAACTTAGCAGCAAACTAGTTTAACACCATTTTTCTGAAGTGATCAAAGACAACAGTAACTTCACTTTTTAGTTTTAACAAATATATCCATGTGAATCTGGTAAAGTGACCAATAAAACTAACATAGTAGCTACATCCATTTCTTGATCTAGTGGTAGTAGGTTCCCACAAATCACTATGCACAAGTTGAAATGGGGCATAATATGTGGTAGAGGAATCAGGAAAAGGATTTCTATGACTTTTAGCAAGAATGCAAGATTGACAAATGTAATCAGTAGATTCTTTAATTGAAAAGGAAATATTACAACTTTGTAAGACCTTTTTGACAATGTCATAACTACTATGGCCCATCCTCCGATGCCATAATTCTAAATCAAGAAGGAACACAAAATATACATTGGAATCTAAAGTAGAACTAAGGAATATGAAATTTGAAACTGGAGCTTGACACGACTTGGGCTTGAAAGGTTGTAAATTGAAGTCATAAAGACCATCTTTAAGTGTTCCTCGGAGTAAGACATCATGCATTACTTGGTCCTTGACAAAACAAACAAAAGGATAGAATTTAAAACTAACCATTATCAAGAGCAAATTGCGAGACACTTAACAGCTTTTTTGTAATGTTAGGTACATGTAGAAGATTTTTAAGAAATAAAAGCTCTAGAATGATCAGAGAAAGTGAGAAGAGTGTTACCAATGTGTGCTATGTACTTGCCTGCCCCATTTCCCATTTGCACTTTGAAATTGCCATGGTCTTCACTCATGCTACTAAGGTTGAGGTTGCTGAAATCATTAGCAACATGATTTGATGCCCCAGTGTCTGGATACCAACTTGCTTTAGACCCATTTTCAACAACATAATTTAGAATTAGCACCAGGTTGAGTGAAGGATTTCGGGGATTTTGCTGATTCCTTTCTATCTGTTAGTTTTTGCCTCCTCCAGTGTAATTGAGATTAGCTCTGTACCAGCATTTGTCAGTTGTGTGTCCTGGTTTAGAGTAAATTTGGCAGATTCCTTTTTGTGAGTGTAGCTACCACCTCTTCCTCCTCTAGATGCACCTCTACCATTTCAGCCACCATTGTTGTTGTTAATGTAGCCATTTCCTCTTCCACCACCTTGGTAATTATTGTTGCTGTTGGGAAAATTTCCTTTGTTGGACTGAGTAACAGTATTGATACTCATTTGAAAAACCATCAATATTAATCAAGACACACTGGTTGCTTTCAATTCTGGACTCAAAGCTGAGGAGGAGAGCCTGAAATTCTTATAGTGCCTGGCTCAGCTCTTGAGGCTATGGTAACCCTAATAGAATCATATATGTTCTGAAACCTCCAAGGATGTAAAGTATCTGATCTGGCTCAGATATAGGTTGACCTGCTGATGCAAGGATGTCAAAGCAACATTTCATCTTGCTTAAGAATTCCCTCATAGTAATTCCAGCTTTCTTGAGGTTATGTAGAACTTTATATTGCATCACCTTAGACTTGTTTTTGCTTGAGAAATTCACATGTAGAGTCTCCTAATATCCTTTGATGAATTAAGATGAACCATAAGAGTTGGGATACTGTCTGAGAAGGCAGAATCCAAGAGGCCAACAATTGGTCTTGTTTGTTCCATAGAATATATTCAGAGGTGGATTTTGGTGGTTGAACTTCTTCTTCTGTGATATAAACTTCAAGGCCATACCCTCGGATAGCAGTCAAGATTTGATGCTTCCATATTAAGTAGTTAGATTCATCCAGCTTTAAGGAAATAAGCTGGCTTTGCAACTGAACAACATAGTTTGCAATGCTACTGGAAGCAGGGGTAGCAGACACTGTGACAGTAGGTGGAGTTTCAGTAGTGATTGGTGGTGGTGTTTCTCCAACCATGATGATTTAAAGAGTAAGAAGAAAAATACAGAATTAATGGGCAAGAAGTGAAATTAGAAGCTGGCCCTAAGACATGCTCTGATACTATATCAGAAAAATAGGAAAACGTGTAATGAAAGGATTCAACATGAGCTCAAAACAACATATAATCCTAGCCATATTGGTCTTTGATCCACTAGTTCTTCAAATGTAAAGCTACAACAATGTTTGTCTTCTTCTTTTCTTTCCCAGTTTGTGCATCTGATGCATTAATGAGCATGGTTATGGGCATGACCTTTTGCATAAGAATTCTTGAAGAACAAGTTCTCACACATGGCTGTTGATTAGGACGCAAGCTTGGTGATGATAATGCTACCACGTAGGCTGCGGCCACATAGGCTGAGGTTGCATGAGTTGCCTGGGTTGCATGTTTGTTAACAACCCTTTCTGAGGAAGGACAACCATTTTACACCCTAATCTTAAATAAACGTGGTTTCTACTCATTTCACCATGATATTTAAAATATACATCAAAACTTATAAGCATTGAGATATGTTACAAGCTTTGAGGAGTACGTGAAAACCTCCAATCGGGAATACGTAAGGGTCACATTATCTTGAGGGCATCGTTCTACTTCACAGTTTGTTGCCGGATATATACAGTAGGTCATCATTATTTTTAGCTTATATGTGAAGATGAGAAAGATCTTAGAAGCATATGTCACACCATGCTTGTTACCCTAACTGTAATTTACTACAAATAAAGCCGGTCCCGACCAAGAATGTCAAAAGAAAGATGTACTCCATTGTTAAAATATGAATCTTTAAATCATCTTAATTACATCTAACAAAATGGAAAACCGCTTCAATATGCTAAATCAACAGTCAGAGTCATCTTCATTCACTCTAAATAACAGGAGAAAGGATCAACCTCTAATCAAGAAGACTTGCTTGTCTAAACATGGAGATATCCAATGTACCAATCAAAAAGTAAGAGAACATGACCAACTACTTATGCGATCTTTGCGGGAATGGTGGATTATTTTCTTTGCACTATACTAATCTTGGTTGTTCTCAACTTATCGCTTTGCCTCTGCTGCTACTTCATTCACCAAATGGAATCCGTTATCTTCAGACAATAGTAGCCTCTGTATATCCATTAACGCAATCTCTCCCGTGTTTGTTATCTTCCTCATCTACTCCTCTACAAATGGAACTTTTTCCATCCTGTACTCCATCGTATCATCTTTTTTAGTCTGAAAAGCAGATGATACATAGGAATAGATAGATTAAAAGCTTTTAAATACACGAGCAAAGGAAAAATTGCAAAACACCACTCAAAATAGAATCTTGCATATTGACAACATATTAACTTCCCAATATAATAGAAAGAATAAAATCCAAGGAACATTAAGCAAAATTACCACATGAGAGCACTAAGAAAATCAATCCATCTGATGCATTAATGAGCATGGCTGTGTGCTTGACTTGTTGCAGAAGAATTCTTGGAGAACAAGTTTACACACATGGTTGTTGATTAAGATGCAAGCTTGGTGATGATAATGCTGCCACAGGCTGATTAACAACCCTCTCTATGGAAGGACAACCATTTTACACCCATGTCTTAAACAAATGTGGTTTCTATTCATTTCTCAAGGATATTTAAAATATACATTAAAGCTTATGAGCATTGAGGTATGTAAATATCTTACAAACTTTGAGGAGTGTGTATAAACCTCAAATCGGGAATATGTAAGGGTCACGTTATCTTGAGGGCATCGTTCTGCTTCACAATTAGTTGTCGGATATATAAAGTAGCTCATCATTATTTTTAGCTTATATGCGAAGATAAGAAAGATCTTAGAAGCAGATGTCACACCATGCTTGTTACCCTAACTGTAATGTACTACAAATAAAGTCGGTTCCCACAAAAAATCTCAAAAGGAAGATGTACTCTATAGTTAAAATATGAATCTTTAAATTATTTTAATTACATCTAGCAAAATGGAAAACCGCTACAATATACTAAGTCAATAGTCACAATCTTCTTCATTCTCTCTAAATAACAAGAGAAAGAATCAACCTCTAATCTAGAATATGGGTTACATGTTTGTTGACAACCCTTTCTGTGGAAGGACAACCATTTTAAACCCATATCTTAAACTAACCTGGTTTCTACTCATTTGTCCAAGATATTTAAAATATACATCAAATATTATGAGCATGAAGATATGTTACAAGCTTTAACGATAGTGTAAAAACCTTAAATTGAGAATATGTAAGGGTCACGTTATCTTGTAGGCATCGTTCTGCTTCACAAATTATTGTCGGATATATACAGTAGGTCTGACCGTGCTGTCGAGGCACGTCAAATTAGTTATTTATTTCCTAACCTTCTTTCCTAATAGTAGGTTTAATAAGTCATGGTCGATCCCTCAGGGAACAGGAACTAATTGTATTATTGTACTAATCAATTTATATAACTAATTATAATAATATAAATATAATATGGGGGGAGTTTTAATTAGATTTAATTAACTAATGCAAATAACTAAAGATGAATTAACTAGTGAATAAAAAGTATTCCCGCCTTTAACCCAGTATCCCCCTAGCCTGAATATCCATGTAACTAATGCAATTACTTAACTAATTAGTTCATGTTCCCTGAGGGATCGACCCTGACTTACTCTACCTACTATTAGGAAAGAAGGTTAGGAAATAAATAACTAATTTGACGTGCCTCGACAGCGCGGTCAAATTTTGGCGCCGTTGCTGGGGAACGGTTGAAATTAATTGTGTTTCTTGTGTTAACCATATTCTCTACTATTTTAGATACATATTTTCTTATGTTAATTAGTATTAATTATTTTCATTACTATTCGTAATCTTTGGGTCATCCTATGTGCTTGTCGAAGTGCTACTTTCTGCAGGACTGTTATTATTTCTTTTGATGTCATGTCGGAACAAAGTTCCAATATGTCATTGGAAGATATGGTGAAAATCTTGGCTTCTAACACTCTACAATTTCAGGAGGAGACACAGTTGATAATAAGGAACCTTGAGACTCAAATTAGTCAATTGGTTACCGTGGTATGTAGGTTAGAAAGCCAAGAAAGAGAAAAATTGGCATCCCAACCCAAGGAAAATCTAATGAACGAACATGCCGTGATTTTGAGGAGTGAAGAACAGCCTAGAGAGGATGAAAAGTCCGTACAAGTGCTGCAGAAAGAAGAGAGCATTGAAAGTCAGGCTGAACAGACGCACATTGGAGGCGAGATGCACACTGGGTCATCAAGTGCTGACAGACAGTGTATTGAAGACGCACATTGAAGTGTCCAGTACCCTGACATATGTTGAGTTCATGACACATACTGGGTTATCTAGTGTGTTACAGACAGTCTGTGAAAAAGAATTAAAGTGCGGGTACAATTTGAACATGGCTCCAAGTGCATACCTGAGAAGGAAACGGGTCAGAATGAAAACTCATACGGTAGTGGAGGAGCCACAATTGTTAAGACCAGCCTGGAAACCTCCTTGGGATGTTTTATAAAAGGAAAGAACCGGTCGAGCCAACGACGTAAAATAAAGGCGCTTGTCGGGAGGCAACCCGATGTTTATCGTATTTTTGCTTTTAAATTGTATTATTTTTTCTGTTTGATGCATTTTATTTTCGTTTTTGAATAGTATGTAGGAACTAACATGACTCGAAATCAAAGAAGCAGTAGAGCAGGATGGATATAGCAAGACATCAGTGGGGCGCAATAGCCGAATATTGGAGCATGCATAGCTTCCAACCACCAGCTCAGCAGTAGAACTGTAAGTAAGCACCAAGACGTACCACTCTTTACTCACAAACATAGGGTTTCAACCAAGTTTGGAAAGGGGATGTGAGTGAGATGACTTGGCCGCTTCTGAATTTATTTTCTTGTATATGTGCTTTCTGCTAGTTTCTTGCTCATGTATTAAGTGTTGGCCTGTGAGCCATTAGTTGCATGGCCTGTGAGCCATTAGTTGCATGGCCTGTGAGCCAATTACTTGGTTGATCGTCTGGCCTGTGAGCCACTGCGTTTGCGAGTTAGGTCATGTTTAGTTGTTATGTACTTTACGTTTTAGTTGAGTCTAGGATTGGGTCAACCCGAGATTGTATCTTGATTGTAGCTGCGTGTTTTTAGGGCAAGGTATGGGACAGTTGATAAGTGTGCAACTAATTAATGATAATCATGATTTTTCCTTAAAATTTGAAAAATGACGTATGATAGAGCATGACATGTAATGAAGATAAAATTGAGCTTGTACTTCAGACTTGTGATCACCTATAACCTTGTGAGTTTTTTAGCCAAATTTTATACTCCCATCTTTGGAGTAATATTTACATTCTTTCGGTGTGAATTCATTGGTTATATGTGTCGTCTCTAGAACTTGCCCAGAGTCTTTATTGTGAATATGTCGGACATGATGTGATGTAGGAAATGATATTAGGCGATTTTTTATTTTTACCCTATTATTCAGCCTTTAAATGTTGCCCTTGTGCCCAACAAAAAAAATTTTCCATTGTTAGCCCAATTGAGCTTTGTAGCATTTTCATTGATAGCCTTATTTTACAAGCCATATTCTTTCTATATGAAATATTTGGCCCATTTGGACTAAGAGTGAGTATGAGGGAGGAGGATTGGAAGGTAGTAGGGAACCTTTGGGATTGATATGGATGAAAGATGGGAAGTTTTAAAGGAAGAAAGGGAAATAAAAAAGATAGGTCACGAAATTGAGACTAAAATAACCTCTCCTAAGTGTTATTTTTTAGAACCAATTCATCCCACTCTTTTCCCCACAAACGTTGGTTTACAACCAAGTTTGGGGGAGGGGGTGTAAAGTGGTATTGGTCATTGTTTGAATAGATATTCATATGGAAAGAAAAAAAAAAAAAACAAAACAAAAAAAAAAAATAAAAGAAAGAGTTCGTTGTACATAAGTGTTATTATTTTGTTTAAAGGAGAGGTTAGGAATCTAAAAGTGCTTAATTGCTGGAGTTTATGAAAATTGGGTAGTCCCAATTGTGGTACCCAAGTGAAGCGTGAAAAAACACTTAGGTTATTGTAAGTACTTCTGAGGGGTGAAGAAACTTCTTGCGGGAAGGTTTGCTGAAATTGGAGAGTGAGGGTTGAGTGATTGTTTTGATGGGTGGTTGAGTAGAAAAAACTCTATTAGTCCAAAGATTAGTCACTTTTATCCAAATATTTCCCACCTTACCTTAAGCCTACATTACAACCTAAATAAAGACCTTTTTGATCTTATATCACACATGTCAAGTACGAGGTCTGATTTAGATAACGGGCAAGCATATGGTAGGCGCTGCATGTAGTCCAATGTGAGTGAATTGAATTTACCTTATACACTTGAGAGATGAGTGATACACTTAACCGGTAAGGATCACTTGTTGAAAGTATCGAGTCTCGAAAGTAGTCTAAATTTCTATGTTGGATATGCTCGGATTATCGTATTGTCTTTTTATATAAAAATGTGTTCTGAAACTTTGTTTGCCACTTAAGTCACCCTTAACATGTGTATTTTGTGTTTTTCTTTGCTTTGTTTTGTTCGGGACGAACAAAGGTTTAAGTTTGGGGGAATTTGGTAAACGTGTTTATGCATGCATAATAGGTCGAGTTAAGTGTTCATTTAATGATATTTGCATGCGTAATTGACCGTGTATTGCTCGTATTTGTATTATTGGGCAATTTGATGTTTGTGACTTGTTTTGAAGTTATTTGGGTGAATTTAGACCAAAAAGTCGAACTCGACTAAGAATGGATGTTGAGAACAAGTCCCACAAGTCAAAAACCAAGAAAAATGACCCCAAAAGCTGCAGGAAACTGAGCTCGGCCGAGCTAGTTAGTCTCGGCTGAGGCAGAAGGTCAGAAAATACGGATTTCTGGCTGCAGAAGAGTCTCGGCCGAGACATTCATTCTCGGCCGAGACATATTGATACATCTCTAGTATTTTGGCCATATCTTGAGATCTTCAACTCCGATTGAGGTGCAATTGGTGGCGTTAGAAAGCTGATTCAAAGAGCTACAACTTTACATGAAATAAGAAAAACCCAAAAATGATCATAAGACCCTCAAAAACAGATTTGAAGTTGGAAAAGGAATGCAGTGTCGGCCCATTACTTGGCCCACAAGCTCAAAAACGAATTTTAGACTTATTTTCCTATTCCAATTAGGTTTTATCCCTCTTTATCCTAGAGATGTAATCCTATAAATATCTCAAGGCTCTAGACATCAAGGGAGAACTTTTACATTGATTCGAGAGCGCGGACTTGGAAATTCTGAAGAACGAGAAGACTCAAGATTCAGCAACTCAGGTTTTATAGTTTTATAGTTTTATGTTTTCTTTTATTCGTTTGTTCTTAGCGATCGCTATGATCGGCTAAGAATTTATTTAGTCAAAGACGGGAAAATAAACGCTTAGCCGATCATAGCGATCGCTAAGAACAAACGAATAAAAGAAAACATAAAGCTATAAAACTATAAAACCCGAGTTGCTGAATCTTGAATCTTCTCGTTCTTCAGAATTTCCAAGTCCGTGCTCTCGAATCAATGTAAAAGTTCTCCCTTGATGTCTAGAACCTTGAGATATTTATAGGATTACATCTCTAGGATAAAGAGGGATAAAACCTAATTGGAATAGGAAAATAAGTCTAAAATTCGTTTTTGAGCTTGTGGGCCAAGTAATGGGCCGACACTGCATTCATTTTCCAACTTCAAAGCTGTTTTTGAGGGTCTTATGGTCATTTTTGGGTTTTTCTTATTTCATTTAAAGTTGTATCTCTTTGAATCATCTTTCTAACGCCACCAATTGCACCTCAATCGGAGTTGTAGATATCAAGATATGGCCAAAATACTAGAGGTGTATCAATATGTCTCGGCCGAGAATGACTGTCTCGGCCAAGACTCTTCTGCAGCCAGAAATCCGAATTTTCTGACCTTCTGCTAGGCCGAGACTAACTAGCTCGGCCGAGCTCAGTTTCCTGCAGCTTTTGGGGCCATTTTTCTTGGTTTTTGACTTGTGGGACTTGTTCTCAACATCCATTCTTAGTCGAGTTCGACTTTTTGGTCTAAATTCACCCAAATAACTTCAAAACAAGTCACAAACATCAAATTGCCCAATAATACAAATACGAGCAATACACGGTCAATTACGCATGCAAATATCATTAAATGAACACTTAACTCGACCTATTATGCATGCATAAACACGTTTACCAAGGTCATCATTATTTTTGGCTTATATGTGAAGATGAGAAAGATCTTAGAAGCATATGTCATACCATACCTGTTACCCTAACTACAATTTACTACAAATAAAGTCGGTCCAGACCAAGAATCTCAAAAGGAAGATGTACTCGATTGTTAAAATATGAATCTTTTAATCATTTTAATTACATCTAACAAAATGGAAAATTGCTACAATATGCTAAATCAACAGTCAGAGTCGTGTTCATTTTATCTAAATAACAGGAGAAAGAATCAACCTCTAATCAAGATGACCTGCTTGTCTAAATACGGAGATATCCAAGGTACCAATCAAAAAGTAAGAGAACATGACCAACTACTTATGTGGTTGCTGAAGGCATTGTGATTGATTTCTTTGCACCATACTCATCTTGGTTGTTCTCAACGTAATACTTTTCCTCTGTTGCTAATTCATTCACCAAATGGAATGTGTTATCTTCAGAAAATAGTAGCCTCTCTATATCCATTCTTGTCTCTGTTATCTTCCTCATCTACTCCTCTACAAATGGAACTTTTTCCTTCCTGTACTCCATCGTATTATCGTTTTTAGTCTGGAAAACAGATGATACATTGGAATAGATAGATTAAAAGCTTTTAAATGCACCGAGCAGAGAAGAAATTGCAAAAGATAACTCAAAAGAGAATTTTGCATATTGACAGCATAATAACTTCCCGAGATAATGGAAAGAATCAAATCCAACCAACATGAAGCAAAAAGGCCATATGAGAGCACTAACAAAATCAATACATATGATGCATTAATGAGCATGGCTGTGGTCTCCAAGATATTTAAAATATATGTCAAATCTTATGAGCATTGAGATATGTTACAAGCTTTGATGATAGTGTAAAAACCTCAAATCGAGAATATGTAAGGGTCACGTTATCTTGAGGGCATCGTTCTACTTCACAAATTATTGTCGGATATATATAGTAGGTCATCATTATTTTTGGCTTATATGTGAAGATGAGAAAGATCTTAGATGCATATGTCACACCATGCTTGTTACCTAAACTATGATTTACTACAAATAAAGCCGGTCCCGACCAAGAATCTAAAAAAGAAGACGTACTCGATTGTTAAAATATGAATCTTTAAATCATTTTAATTACATCTAAAAAAAATGGAAAACTGGTACAATATGCTAAATCAACAGTCAGAGTCCTCTTCATTCACTCTAAATAATAGGAGAAAAGATCAACCTCTAATCAAGAAGACTTGCTTGTCTAAACTCGAAGATATCTAAGGTACTAATCAAAACGTAAGAGAACATGACCAATTACTTATGCGATTGTTGAAGTCATTGTGATTGCTTTCTTTGCACCATACTCATCGTGGTTGTTCTCAACGTACTACTTTGCCTCTTTTGTTAATTCATTAACCAAATGGAATCTGTTATCTTCCGAAAATAGTAGCCTCTCTATATCCATCCAAATAATCTCTCATGTCTCTGTTATCTTCCTCATCTACTCCTCTACAAATGGAACGTTTTCCATCCTGTACTCCATCATATCATCTTTTTTAGTCTGGAACACAGATGATACAGAGGAATAGATAGATTAAAAGCTTTTAAATGCACCGAGCAGAGAAGAAATCACAAAAGACAACTCAAAAGGGAATTTTGCGTATTGACAACGTAATAACTTCCCTAGATAATGGAAAGAATCAAATTCAAGCAACATGAAGCAAAAACACCATATGAGAGCACTCAGAAAATCAATACATACGATGCATTAATGAGCATGGTTGTGGTCTTGACTTGTTGTAGAAGAATTCTTGGAGAACAAGTTCTCACACATGGCTGCTGATTAGGACACAAGCTTGGTGATGATAATGCTAAAATGTATGCTGATGCCACATAGTCTGAGGTTGCATGGGTTGCATGTTTGTTAACGACCCTTTCTGTGGAAGGACAACCATTTTACGCCTACATCTTAAACAAACGTGGTTTCCACTCACTTCTCCAAGATATTTAAAATATACATCAAATCTTATAAGCATTATGGTATGTTACAAGCTTTGAGGAGTGCGTAAAAACCATACATGGGGAATATGTAAGGGCCACGTTATCTTGAGGGCATCGTTCTGCTTCGCAGTTTGTTGTCGGATATATACAGTAGGTCATCATTATTTTTAGCTTATATGTGAAGATGAGAAAGATATTAGAAGCATATGTCACACCATGCTTGTTACCCTAACTGTAATGTACTACAGATAAAGCCGGTCCCCACCAAGAATCTCAAAGGAAGATGTACTCTATTGTTGAAATATGAATCTTTAAATCATTTTAATTACATCTAACAAAATGGAAAACTGCTACAATATGCTAAATCAACAGTCAGAGTCGTGTTCATTCTCTCTAAATAACAGGAGAAGGAATCAACCTCTAATCAAGAAGACCTGCTTGTCTAAACACGGAGATATCCAAGGTACCAATCCAAAAGTAAGAGAACATGACCAACTACTTATGTGATTGTTGAGGGCATGGTGGATTACTTTTTTTGCACCATACTCATCTCAGTTGTTCTCAACGTACTGCTTTATCTTGGCAGCTACTTCATTCACCAAATGGAATATGTTATTTTCAGGCAATAGTAGCCTCTCTATATCCATTTACATAATCTCTCCTGTTTCTCTTATGTTCCTCATCTACTCCTCTACAAATGTAACTTTTTCCATCATGTACTCCATCGTATCATCTTTTTTAGTATGCAAAATAGATGATACATAGGAATAGATAGATTAAAAGATTTTAAATGCACTGAGCAGAGAATAAGTTGCAATAGACCATTCAAAAGGGAAATTTTCATATTGACAACATAATAACTTCCCAAGATAATGGAATGAATCAAATCTAAGCACCATGAAGCAATAACACCACATGAGAGCACTCAGAAAATCAATCAAGGCTGCAATATTTTCTTAAAATTATATAGCCATTTAATAACATGAAACAAATACAACTTCTTGTATCTACAAAGGCGAAGGTAAAAGTGATCCACTGGTTTGATTGTCATAGAATGCTAAGAATAATGTGTAGAACCCAGAATATACGGTAAAGAGGATTTTGGGTTGCCACATTCCCAACTATATTCTCACTAGACTCACGTGGAATATGTATATTGGTGAAGCCACAACATATGATTGTGGTATGACTTGGAAATACGAGATGAAATGTTATTTGGAATGGTGGCTCATGTGTTTCTTCAAAGCAGTTGGATTCCTGTATTGCAGATGATTTCCATCTTGTATTCCAATATATGAATTTGGTAGCCTAGTATAAGGATGATGTTACAAGGGGTGCTAAAGCTCTTGAGATTCTACATGGAGGAGTGCACCATGTGTAGCATCCACCAAATCAATGAAATACTACACGTTATGTTCTCCACCAGGAGTAGCGGGTGGTAAAATGGTAATTAAAGATGTTAACACTATTTGAACAAGAGGAAAGCATGGAATTGATTGATGATTTCATTTTTCACATTAGGTATTCAATATTTTTCAGAACAAATAATCGGAATTTGTTATTCAACATAATATCTACATTAGAGTAAATTAACAAAAATCAATAGCCCCAATGTAACCAAAATATTAAGGTTTATAGAATCATAACGATTTTCTCCGCCTCAACACTTGCTTTTACTGTGTCTTGAATTTCTCAGACCATCCTGTCACTCAAAATCTGCACTCCCTCTCCAATAGTTTGCACTAAAAAAGTATTCCTTAAAATTCATTTTTTGCAATTTATATTACTTATTTATAAATTATATTATGTATGCAATAATTTATTACATATGAAATCTTATATTTATATTTTTACTTTTATATTTTCTAAAATAATCAGAGTTAACTGAACAAGCAAAATAAATTAAAAATCATAATAATATTACAACCGAACATACATTACACTGCTTAAAATGAAGAATTACCTAGTCAGGCTCATAAATGATCAACTAATGCATAATGAAGTATATAGTGAGCTTTTGCATTTCTAATTTCTCTAAATTGATTAAGAAAACTCTGAAAATGTGCATAATCATTTTTAGCTAATCCAATGTTCGGAGCTGGCAATTCCCTTGCTTCGTCAATTGGAGCATTAAGTTCTCCTTCATTTTCTATTATCATGTTATGCATTATTAAGCACAAAATCATAGTATCTTTCAAATCATTCTTGCTCTAAAAACGAGCTAAATTTGCCACAATCACAAATCGGCTATGGAGGACTTCAAATGCACTTTCCACATCTCTTCTACACTCTTTCTGTCTTTTTTGCAAAATGTTCTTTCTTTGGACCAGTTGGATCATGGATAATTTTCACAAGAGTTGCCCATTTGGATATATTCCATCTGCTACGTAATACTCTATGTTGAACTCTTTTCCCTGAATGACATAATTGGTAGAAGGAGCAACACCTCTGGTAAGGTTCAAGAAAGATGGGATATCTCGAGCATCTTAATGTCGTTGTTAGATCCTGAAGTTCCAAAATAAGCATGCCATATCCATAGATCATAATATGCAATAACTTTAAGAACGATTGTTGGATGTCCACTACGACCAGAATATCGCCTTGCCCATGTTGTTGGGCACTTTTTCCACCTCCAATGCATGCAATCCAAACTTCCTAACATTCTTGGGAAGCCATGTTGCTCTCTATAGAGTAATCTAGCAACATCATTAGCAATGGGCAATCTTAAATAGTCTTCCTCAAATATTTCCGCGATAGCATAATTTTCTTTTTAACACATTCAATTGCAGTAGACTCAACAATTTTGATATATTCATTAGGTGCATCTGCTGGAACTACATACGATAGGATTCCAAATGCAGCTAATATCTTTTAGAGAGTAGACAAACCAAGTTTTCATGTTGCATTCCTTTGGTACATAAAATATTGATCATGATTTTTTATAGCGTCAACAATATGGAGGAATAAACTCCGTGACATTTGAAAATGCCTGCGAAACTGATCATTATTATATGTTTGGCTTTCAGAGAAGTAGTCTCTGAAAAGGTTTCTGGCTATTGCTTTTCGATCACGCATATTATTCTACGACCCGAAACTGAGCCTCCATGAGTTGGTCGAGCATTTACCCACGCCTAAGATATTCAGCTAACATGCGATTGTTATTGTTTATTTGTTGAACAATAACTTGTTCTTCCATATCTATATAGATATGGAAGAACAAGTTTAGGGTTTAGGGTTTAGGGTTTAGGGTATAAAGCTAACGTGATGACAATAAACTCTTGAAAAGAAGAAAACCTTGCAGGATAGTATGTGAATATCTGGTTGGTTTATACTCAATACATAGAAACTTGAAATCTCAGCCTTGCAGCTAAAGTAGAAAGCATAATCTATGTGCTTTCACACCTAGCCGTTAATAAATCTCTAAAACATTAAACCTCAGCCTGCAGCTAAAGAAGAAAAACGCAATCCAAGTGTTTTCACAACTCGCCTTTGATAAATCTCCTAAGCTTTAAATCTCAGCCCTATTGTTAAAGTAGAAAGCACAATCCATGTGCTTCCATAATTAGCCATTGATAAATCTCCAAAAATTTAAATCTCAGCCCTACAGTTAAAGTAGAAACACAATCAGTGTGTTTTCACAACTAGCCATTGAGAGATCTCCACAATTGTATCTCCTTCATTTTTCTATAAATGTAAAACATACCATAACAAGGTTCTACACCATTATATCTCTTACTGCTAGGCATTCTATTTAAAAATACCTCCTAAGCCACTCAATACTAATACACTAATCATGAAGATCGGCTTCTTGCTAGAATGTTTCTTGACATCTCTCAAGGTCCAATTATAGGTGCATACCAATCAAAAAATGAATTCTGGAGACGAATTTCAGAGAAGTAACATGCTGAAAAATCAACCAGGACGCAATGCCACATGCTAACCATTCTCAAAGATTGTAGAAAATTCAACGGATGTATACGTCAAGTTGAACTACGTAATCCAAGTGGTGCAAATGAACAAAATATAGTAAGTTGTTTTTTTATGTTTCACTTTTTGTAGTTCTTTTTCATCAAATAATATATTCTATTAACACTATTTTTTTTTTTTTTTTAATTTTGTAGTTAGAAGAAGCGAACGTTATGATAAAAGAACGACCAAAATATAAAATAGGCTTCAAATTTGACAATGTGTGACCCATTATGGAAGTGTTTGTGCATCCTGAAGATGTGACTGGAGAAAATAATATTGAGACTCCCCTCTTTTCACCTAATCCATCTTTATCTTCATTTTCTTTAAATTTGAGTGATGACAATTGCAACGGTGGTGGTGGTGGTGGTTCGTCATCGCAACGACCCGAATGTGAGAAAACGGCTAAATTGAAGAGGAAACAAGATGAAAGCGATGATGATTTTGTGCAAACACTTAAAGAAGAAAATGTTGCACTTAGAGATGTATTATTAACGGGTCAAAACAAAAGGGTTGAAGCAAATAATATAAAAGAAGAAAACAAAACTTTGAGGATGTAGTTGGAGAACATTGATGATCCCGAACTCCGTGAGTACTTCCGTATGGAGCAACAATAGATTTTACAAAAGCAGAGAGCAACACAAGCGGCAAAACAAAATGAATCAATTTAATATGTTTGGAAATTATTTTCCTGATGTTGGAGGAGGGTCTGGAGGTGGACTGGGGAATTACTAGAAAAAATATTGTGTTTCTTATTTTAGTAATTTGTATTTGTTTAAGTGTTGCGTTTTTATTTACATTTTTGTAGTAATTTTATGATGTGTTGGAAATTCATAACAATTATTTTATATTATTGGAATTATATATATATATATATATATATATATATATTTATATTTATATAATTAAAACAATCATAAATTAAAATTAGATAAATTAGGATTAATTACATAATAGAACCTAAAGTACGGGTTTTTTCACTTTGCAACCTAAAAATTTATTTTTTTTCCAATTGCAACCTGTATAAATGCGATTTGTTGCACTTTGCAACTTCGGCCCTATTTTCCGGCTATATAGTATACGCCATGTGCCCCTTACATGACCCTATTCTGTTTTTATTTTATTTTATTTTGATCACTTAATATTGATTATACATTTTAGAAATATTTTTATTTTTATTTATATAGAATATTAAAATAATTTATTAAAAATATAAAAGTTATATAAAAAAAAATTAGAAATATGAAAAAAATTCAGAAAATAAATATAAAATTAAGAAAATTAATTTGAAATTTGTAAAATTCATTTAAATTTAGAAAATAAAAAGCATGATGTCAAATTGCATAATAAAACACATAATTATTGTTTTTTTATTTTTTATTAACGATGTCAATGTCCTCTTATTATCTACATCTTTGAAATCTCTCTAGCTACGATTCTTCAAAAACCCACCATACCGCTGCCACACAGCCGCCCTAGCACCATCCCCATCCACCATCATGTCTTTCGGTAAGATACAAAAAACTAAAGAAGATTTTCACAGCAAATGTTGATACTGGATTTGGGCCTGAATCAATAAACATGATTTCTTTCCCTTCATCACCACCAAGTCATGCCCGAACATATGGCATGCGCCGCTCCACATTGCCGACCTTAAACCTAACAATTGTTGACGACGGTGTTTGCCACAAAATCATCATCGATGCGCCATGCATTTCCTCAACAAAACCGTCGACAGATGTGCCCTCGATTTTGCCAAAGGACAAATAATTTTCGATCGTCAATAGTTTCATCGCCGATTTCGTATATTTCCTCAACAGATTAGTCGTAAAATGTTTAGATCTCATCTAACCATGGATTGGATCCTAAGACAGGACAGGGAAATTTGAAAGATGTGTTGAGGAAAGTCGTAAGAGATGATCTTCTCTAAATTTTTGGAATATTCGAATTTCTGAATTTTGAATTAGTTTTTAGAAATTTTAAATGATATGTAGAAATAATTTTTTTTTAGATTTTAAATGAATTTTAGAAATTTTAAAATAATTTTTGGAAATAATTTTTAAAATTTTTCAATTTTTAAATGGAATTTAAAATTTTCAAAATAAGTTTTTTGAATTTATATTTACTTTTTGAATTTTTTATATTTCTGATTTTTAAATAAGATTATTTAGAGTTTTATTTAATCTTGATATTTTTAATAAATTATTTTAATTTTTTAAATAAATGAAAATAAAAATAATTCTGAAATGTAGAATATAATATTAAGTGTTTGAAATAAAAGGAAAATAAAAAAGAGAAAAGGTCATGTGAGGGACACATGACTTATATAGCCGGAGTTGCAAAGTGTAACAAATTGCATTATACAGATAGCAATAAAAAAATATAAAACATTTTGTAAAGTGAAAAAAACTCGTATAGTTCGGGTTGCTTTTCTGTAATTAACCCGATAAATTATTAATAGGAAAAGAAAAAAAATATATACATCATAATTAAAATAAACATAAAAGATTAAACAAAAAAGAGGGGAATGGGGTAGTAGCACAACGCATTGATTGCGCCACAAGTGCAACAATTCGGAGGGCAATGACAATATACAAAACAATTGGCGAAAACTGCTGGAGGAAAAATATCACAAATGTATATATAGAATACAGGCCGCTGGAGTTGATGCTATTTTCAACTTTCACTTCGATCCTCTGCACATGTATATAACAATATCAGCAAATATGACTAGGCAAATAAGCAGATAGGTAAACAGAAAAGGGAAATGCATTGTTATAGGTGAATATTGCAAATATGAGGAACAATTAAAGGTTGCAGAAAATAGTGCCATGGCAGAGGTTCAAGCTTATTTGTTCCATATTTCTTTATTTGTGTTTGTTACAAATTTCGTAAAATTATACAAGAAGCGAGCCTCAATTTTGGACTTCTATCCAATGTCGTCTAATTATCGTTTCCTATAACAACTTACTCCTCTATTTTTTTTTTTTAATTCTTCTTCTTCTTTCTTTCTTTTTGATGTTACAATGATCCAATTAGGATTGGGGACGAATCCAATTACAATATTTATATTATCTATTATCTAATTCTTTTAATATACTGTATTTATCACTTTTAAGAATATTTTAACAATATTTTTAAATTTTATAACTATCCTCAAACTAATTGTAGCTTTAAAATCCATACAACTATAGATTTATCGTGCACCTCTCCAACCATAAATAAACATATTTTAAAACTATTCACTTATTTATTATGATTACATTTTTATTTTTATTATCTAATTATGTGTCAAAAATTGCTAATAACAAAATAAGAGCACATAAATGCGTGTCTTTGGAGCATACACATAGTTCTCATTACTAAAATAAAAATGGAAGAAGAAAAGGAGAAAGATATCAAAATTGAATGTATTTCAATATATTTTAATCTTCAATAAGGTTTCTTTTAAAATACATGAAACCAAATTCAACAAAAATGGATCAAGCCAAACATAAAATAGTGCACCAAAAGACATTATTTGCACGATTATAGTTAATAATTAATTGAATTTTAGGCCTTAAAAATACTTTTTAGGCACTTCAACTTTATTTATATATTTTTCTTATGTCTTTAATATATATAAATGTACATATATATATATATATTGGTTATAACACCAAACAATGATGTGTATAGGATTAGATAAACAATACCATTATAACTTCATTCAAGAACTTTTGGACAACTTTGGTGTGCAATAAATATGTATAGGATTAGATAAAACTGGACCAAGATTGCAGCAAGGCCGAGTCGATATTGGACCTCTCTTGATATAACGAAATATGTCACGACTAATTTTTTATAGTTAAAGTATCTTTTCTATAATTGACATATCATCCCCAATATACACACACTCACTCACACACACACACATACTACACACACACATATATATGTGTGTGTGTGTGTGTGTGTGTGAATGATTTCTTGGGCCAATTTACTTTAAGGACCAAAGTTTGATCCTGATCCATGTATATATGATTATTTGGTTAGATTTTGTGAGATTTCAAGAGGCTATCCAATCATACAATCAATGTATACATTTCAATTTCTTGATTAGTCCTGGTACTAAAAAGAGTATCATCACATATTTACTTTGTGACTCATATCTTGGCAATATAGGGATTTACTGTAAGGCCCTTATTTTATCAATATGCTACAATAACATCATTTCTCCCGTTCTGCCCATGGCATTTTTCTTGTTCCATTTTCATGGCTGTATAAATTAGAAAACTTCCATCTACTGGGGAAAAAAGGAGTAGCAGGTCCTGGTGGATGAGAAATGACGCAAGATTTGAATAAATGGAATCAATTCTAGACCGAAATGAGGGAATTCAGAGAAGAGGAACATCACTATCTTGGGTCGGGACCTAAAGAAGACCGCCTTCCTGGACAAGGTGGATGCTGGGGAAGATCCTGATCCTTCGTTCTTAGAGAATTATGCTCAGTGTCGGTCCCCTGAGTGAACAAACTCCACAGACCTTCCATCTTATATGTAGTCTACGATGAAGGTCCATGCCAAGAGTTAGACCTCCTATCTTCTTGATACCGAGGGGAGATGGGGGTCAACAAGAAGTTGAGGTCGCGACTGTCCCTTTGGGAGAGGCCTGTATTTTTTTGATGTTGGCAAACGCTAAGACAACTTAGGACTCCTTCGTCAACCCAGCCATTAAAAGGGCTAGGGAGCTGGTTATAAAGGAATGAGGCAGAGGCAGGGATAGCTCGTGAGAAGGAGCTGGTTGCGGTGGCTAAGGAGAAGTGGTTTCAGACTGAGGCAAAAAAAGAGCGAATGGCAGTAATGGTTAACTCGGTCAAAGCCCAGATGGTGGAGGCTTTAAGGAAAAAAGATGAAGAACTTTATGCCAAGGATGCAGAGATGAGGCCGCCATCAAAGGGTATGCTGATGGTGATGGGCTTAAGTTGTCAAACACTGGGTATGTTCAAGTAAACCTTGATATTACCACCAAAGTTAAAGACAAGAGGGTTGATGTCTCGTTCCTTCATCGTTCTTTAGCTCGCTAGATATGTCCATTAAAATGAGCATTTGGAGACCTTAGGGGAGAAGAGTGGGCCTTTTCGGTGGCCCACCGACCGCCAAAGATCTTGAAGGCCTACCACCGAAGAAGGTTGGACCGAGTGAAACGGGCGAGGTCGTTTCGGTTACGGAGGAGCCTCCGCCTCGGTGACTCTCATTTTTTCTTCTTTCTTCTTCTCTCTTTTCTTTAAGTTCGCGATCATTAGACCACTTTATGTAAGGGCTTTTGGCTTTCTGAACTTAATGAAATTTACTTTCTCCTTGTCCTTATTGTTCACTCTATTTATGCTTATCGATCTTTCTTTAAGTTATATACTTCTCATTGTTATGATCCTTGCTCATTCTTTGGGATGGGGTGTGATACACGTTAATTATGCATGTATTTAGGTCGAGTTAGGATAGTACTTTATAGCATTTACATGCGTATTTGGTCAAGAATTGTATGAATTTATGTAATTTAGACCATTTCACGTGTATTGGTTCATTTTGTAGTGTTTTCATAGTTTTCAGGTCAAAATGAAGACTTTGTGAGATAACACGAAGAAACAGGTCGAAGAAAGCATGAAATGGGCCAAAAAACAAGGCCTAACGAGTGAAACAGGGGATGCGGTCATGTTGGAGCATGACTCGGTCGCGTTGAAAGGGCTGAGAAGGCGAGTCCAGAAGTAAGTGACATGGTCGCATCACTGATTGACTCGATCGCGTCAATAGGTGGATAAGGGCAATTCCAGAAGCACTTGACGCGGTCGCGTCAGTGCTTAACTTGGTCTCGTCGAAATGCTCGTTTTTTAAGATTTTCCTATTTCAAGTAGGAGTTGGATTCCAAAGTCCCCCAGGATTGTTCTGAAGTTTATAAAAGGACAAGAGATGCTCGTTTTTCAGAGGAAGATCATAGAGAACACATCCTACACACGTTGAAGAATACTTAGAGAGTAATTGAGGAATGAGAAGACGAAGATTGAAGCGTCGACATAGCTGGGTTTAATTATTTCTTTTTTAGTCTTTATTTCTTTATATTGTATTCTATGAATTATTGTATTGGATTAATACTAGGCATGATTAGCTAAACTATTCGTGTCCTAAGGTTATAGAGTAGTGTTTTATGACGATATTTGATTTAAGGTTTTGATTTATAAGGTCCAGTTTTAAGTATTTATCTATATGTTTGTTTTATTCCATAACTGAGAAGAAATTGATCACTTAGACTTACTTTACCCGTTTAACATTTCCGCTTCGAGAGGAGAGAATTGTTAATAGACGCACAACATATAGCGTAGTTGTCTATGACTGCGTAGGTAAGATTAAGGGTCTTTTGAAGTTGTTAGGATTAATTGACTCGAGAGGGTAGTTGTCCTAATCAATCCATGACTTAGTCGCTTCGAGAGAAGGACTAAGCTAATTAAGTGTCGTTTAATATATACTAAAATTGGTTTAAAAGTCTATAAGTTAAACTTAATCAATATTGAAGTAATTCACAAAATCGACGCCCTAGGATACATTCTCGTTAACTGAAATTTACTCGTTAGTCAAGTTAGTAATTAGTTGAATAATTTAGTTTATTAAAATCAATCTTGCAATTCGAGTGTTAGGATAATCCTAGAAAATTAGGGTATCGAGCTGCGTTAACCTGTTCTCTGAGGATCGACCTTGACTTTCGCTATACACATCTACACCCGTATACTTGTGATATTTAGGGTTAGAAATTAGGCCTGTTAGGATGTATTTTTTTTATCTTTCTTGACTTTCCATCATTGGATTTTACCAATCATGTTCTTTTATTGTGTATGTTATTCCACGAGACATGCTTGTATTTGGACATCCTTTCTTCACATAATTGAGCTCGTTATGAGCGTCGTTTTACATTCATTTGCATGTGAGTTTTTAGTGCTTGTTTGAGAATGTTTTTTGTGCTCCTTCAAGAATGAGTCATTCGTGCTCGTTTGCGTTCGAGTGTTTCGGGCTCATTCGCGAATGAGTTTTTCGTTCTCTTTCGCGCTTGTTCGTGAACGAGTCTTCTCAAACTAAGACAATCATTTTCTAAGAGACTTCATTTATTCATAGTGTATTTACATCTCATTACAACCAAATATTTACAACTATTAATAGTACTTCTTCAAATGTTGGGCGTTTCATTGATGGGTGAACTTATCTTAAAAACTCCATCAAACCGATTGAAATTAAGAAAGGGTCTTCTTATCCTGCAAATGTATGGGAAAAGACAGAGGTAGTAAAAATCGATCCACAGGAAGGACTTCTGTGTGAATTATCCATGTCATGGTTCTATAAGTTTAGCTAATTGGAATTTTGAAATTGATTAAGATTAAAATCGTAATAATAACTCAAAAAGGCAAATGATGGAAAGAGTTCCCAGAAACTTAGTTTCAACCAAGCAATTAAGGCCAATCTTCAAATAATGATTGTCAATATGAAGTAGGGTTTATAAAGGTTAAAATACTACCGAACTAGTGTCCCAACTAGGTAATAATTCTAGAATATGGTTGAGGTGCCGTATTCCCCTAGAATTGGTGGGTACACAGGGTTCTATGTAGACTACCTACACGGGTAAGTGTTCTAATACAACCCAGGCCCCGAGATTCCGGTTACGTAATACTAGGAGAAGATAACCCGACTTGTCATGTGCTAGAGACCAGCGTAGGGGTGTAAAACCTACACATGCGACTAAACTTAATTTCGCCCATCGCAATCGCCCCTAGACACTACTGCCCCTCTCAGTAGAGCTTCTCCACCATAGGTCTCTCTTCCACCAATTGGGTCTCGATTAACATAAATTTCCGGAATTGATTCCCCACCCGACCATTATAAGCCGTCGTAATTATTTCCTAAACTCAATTAAGATCTAGTCAGCAAGCCTCAGAAGGGTAGCAATCCCAGGCCTAGGAAGCCAACTACCATCTCCTAATTGCACAACCAATCAAAATAATTCTAAGCCACCGAAAGTCGAGCGACTGTAATGCAAGCATGTGAACTTAGTCTTGATTTCTATTAGAAATTACTAAATATTAACCAAACCCTAATCCTAGGTTACCAAACCCATATCAAATCAACAATCAAACATTAACCCCGAAGCATGTGCTACTCCCTTGCTTTGGGAAATAATAAAAAAATACTCACAACTCATCAAAATAACCCCAACAATTACAATCATTAGGCAATAATCTCTAATAAATAAAAATAGAGAGAGAAAGGGATAAGAAATGCTTATTGATGATAATAATCGGAAATTTTTTGGTAAATCTTCAAGGTTATCACCCCCTTGGAGTATTCTTACAATTTTCAAGCAAGAACCCTAGTTCTTCTCTTGAAGAGAGAAGAACTTTAAGAAAATGCTGAGAATCTTCTAAGAGAAGTTTAGAATGTGAAAAATGAAGTAAAAGTTAGGAAATGGGGTGAGGGAGGGGGTATTTATAGACTCCCAATCCTCACCAAGTGCCAAAAGACTAAAAAATCTTCCTAGGAGCTCTTTTAGTAAGAGCATAACAGTAAAATTACAAATAAGAAAGCAAAGGGGTCATAAGTTGTTGAGTCGAGCCCCTTATATGCGCTTAACTCGGCCTTCTCACAAAATCTGGGAATTTTCTATATGGAATCAGCTCTCAGCCTGAACATAAAAGTTGTAGATCTTCATCTCATCTCATGTGGCATCTTGAATTGCTCACATCAGAGTTTGGATGAGGAAGTTATGACCAAAATACAGAGAAAATGCACATAAACGGGGCTAAAGCGGCCAACTATCGGCCGGTATGGGCCGGTACCGGAGGATTCGAGCAGCAACTGGATAAACTACTGGTGGTGGCCGGCCCGACTCTGGAGGTGCTGCTCTTCACCCATTCCTCAGTCTTCTCAACCCGACTCCTTCACCACTTTTGTTTGCCACTCAACAATCTTCGAGTTGGGCTTTGGTAGAGTCTATGAGGACCCATTGGGCCTTGTTTTATGGGCCGAAATGGGGAAGTGCATGCATTTGATCTCCACTTCTGTTCTTCACCTTTTTTAGGCCTTTCTAACCATTTTCTCGACCCGACTCCTTCACAAAATTTGTTTGTGACTTGACAAAATTCAAGTTAGGCCAGACCGGGGCCTAGGAGGGGTCTGTTTAGGCCTCGGTATGTGGGTCGAGCTAAGGTAATGAGTGCAATCAACCTTCTCGATCTCCTGGATTTGCCTAACCTTCAAAATACAACTCAAAACACCCGAAAGTGCATTAAATAATATCATAAATGAAATTGAACCCAAGAATGCAATAAAACATGAAATCACTGATAACACGTTGTTTATGCATGTATTTAGGTCGATTTAGGATCATATTTTATATCATTTACGTGCATATTTGACCGGCATTTATTTATATTAATAATATTTGGGTCATTTGACGTGTTTCGACTTGTTTTAAGGTATTTTGAGCATTTTCAGGCTACCGGACGAGGAAACAAGTTGGAAAAGAGTGAAAACCGGCCCAAAAGAGTGAGAACCGTCGAAGAACCGGTCCAAACCGGCCTGAACCGGTCCAGGAGCAAAACCGGGCAAGAACCGACACGGCCGCGTCACAACGCAACACGGCCGTGTCAAAAGTGGTCCACAATGTGCTGTTGATTCTGGAACAGAACACGGCCGTGTTACAGATGCAACACGGCCGTGTCAAATTGTTGCTGGAAAAGTGGATTTTTGCAAAGCAACACGGCCGTGTCACTTAAGCAACACGGCCGTGTCAGAAGGGTTTTTATGCGAAGATTTCCTATTTTTAATAGGATTTTGAGCCTATCTTCCCCAAGATTCGTCCCCAACTCTATAAAAAGGACCCCAAGCTCTAGGAAAAGGGGATCAATCATCAAGAACATAAATTACATCACCTTGGAAGACAAGGAAGACGAAGATCATCGAGACGGAGTCATCCGGGTTTAATTGTTCTTTCTTAGTTTTAATTCTTACAATGTTTTTCATAGAATTGTGTATTGGATTATTACTAGGCATGGATAGCTAAGCTATTCGTGTCCTAGGGTTAGAAAGTAGGGATTATTATAACAATGTTTTGATTTATGATTTAATCTATTAATTCCGTTCTTTATGTGTTTTATCTCTATGTTTGTGCGTAAAACTGAATTTAGCTTGATCACCTAGATTTAGTAATTTAGTTTAACAATTCCGCTTCAAGAGGAGGGAATTGTTATCAGACTTAGAACATAGAGCGCAGTTGTCTATGACTGTGTAGGCCGTGGCTTAAGATCGTTTGGGAGTTATTAGGTTTAATTGACTCGAGAGGGTAATTAGCTTAATTAATCAACGGTTTAATCGCTTCGAGAGAAGGATTAGATTATTGTCGTGCCGCCTAATAAACATTAGAATTGGTAAATTAATAGGTTAATCATATTCCACATTGAAATAATATCCTGAAATCGAAGCCCTAGGATACCTTTTCTCTTTGATTGTTAGTTTTCGTGTTTCCTAAGTTTGAAGTTATATTTAATTGAGTAGTTTAATTAGTAAAATCAACCTTTAAAACTTAGTATCTAGTTAGGACATTCCTAGAGTATTAGGGTATCAAACTACCTAAAACTATTCCTTGTGGGATCGACCTTGACAATAGTACTACACCTACATCCGTACACTTGCGGAACACTAGGTTAGAAACCGACGTGTCAATCACACGTACACATGATAAATATTCGCAATTCAAACAAAAACATGAACGTTAATTGTATGAGAAAAACGAATATTTTCATGTTCATCAATGGGCAAGCTTTTTCCCATATGGGTCTTGCAACTCGTAAGCTCCATCTGCTAAGCATCTGATCACTTGATAGGGTCCATCCTAGTTTGGACCAAAAATATCAAATATCATAGGTGGAAGGACCTTCCTCATGACAAGATTGCTCGCCTGGAATCTTCGAGTCTTAACCTGTGTGTTGTGGAATCTTTCTACGTTGCTTGTAGGTTACATTCTTATTTTCTACATTAGATCGTTGCTCATCTAATAGATCGAGCTGACTTCGTATAGAGATATCATTATCTTGTTCATTAAAATGAGTGACTCGCAGAGTCGGGGCTCCGATCTCTACAGGGATTACCGTGTCCGTGCCATAAGTTAGGCGGAATGGGGTTTCTCCAGTAGGAGTTTTACAGGTCGTTCAATATGACCATAGAACGCCTAGAAGCTTCTCTGCCCAATAGCCTTTTTTCCTCAGTTAAGCTAGTCTAGAGTGTATGCTTTAATACTTTGTTGACCGCTTCTACTTGGCTGTTGGATTGTGGATAGTAAGGAGTTGTGAAATGAGATTTTATGTTGAGATTGCAGAACTCTCTGAACTTTTGATTGTCAAGTTGTTTTCCATTATCAATGACGCACAATCTTGGTACTCCAAATTAATAGACGATATTTTTCCAAGCGAAGTCGACGATCTTCTTTTACGTGATATCAGTCAAGGGTTCGGCCTTAGCCCGCTTGGTGAAATAATCCACAGCGATGACTGCTTGTGTAACCGCCTTTCTCTTTGGAGAACAGTCCTATCAGGTTAATCTCCCGCTTTGCAAAAGGGCATGGACTGCGAATGGACATGACATTCTCCGATTGCATCCTGATGAGCGGTGCGTGTTTTTTATATTTCTAGTAGGATCTGGCATACTGGATCACATCTTTCTTCAATGATGGCAAAAAATATCCTTGTCTTAAGATCTTTCGCACCAGGGCTCCCCCTCTCTCCTCCACCCCCCAAGTATGATTTCCATAGACTCCTTCGTGCACCTCTACCGGGATATACCTTTGTTCGCTCTCCTTTACACATCCCAGTAATAAGACTATGTAACCTCTTTTGTATAGGATGCCATCGATCAACATATAATGAGTTGATCGCATCTTTAGCTGGAGTGCCTCTATTGGACTCTTTGGGAGCTCATTGTGTACTAGATAGCCTTGGATCAGCGTTATCCATCCTTCCTCTTCTGCTTGTTTGATCTGCATGCATTCTTCTTGTTGGATCGATGGGGTGGTCGCTCGTATCAAGGTGAAGGTTGTGAAGTTTTCTACTCCTTCGGATGTAGCACGTCTTGCTAGTGTGTCCGCTTGAGAGTTCTTTGACCTTGGTATTTGTACAAACTCAATTTGGCTAAAGCCCTGGACCGCTTCACTTACCATCTTCTGGAACTTAATCATTTTTCTTTCTTCGCTTTGTAACTCCCGTTTATTTGACTGATGACTAGTTGTGAATCATTATGAATGATGACGTGCTTGATCCCAAATAATAGGCCTGTGGTCATACCTAGAAGGATCGTTTTGTACTCTGCTTCGTTGTTTGTTTCCATGAAATCAAAACATACCATTAATCTCTGGTATTGTTTCTCTGGCTTTAACAGCACGATACTTGCTTATGCTCACAAGGCGGTTGACGTAAACTCAATGTACATTTCCCATGGTGAAACGGGAGGCATATGTAACTCAATCGGCGGTGTAAACTCTAGCACAAAGTTCACTAATGCTTGAGCTTTGATCGCTGTCCTTGGGACATAGGTGTTGTCGAATTGCCCCAATTTGACCGTCCATTTTAATAGTCGTCCAACAATATTAGGTCACTGCAACACTTGACACAGTGGATAGCCCGTAAGGACTTCAATATGATGTTGAAAAGAGTATGGTCGTATCTTTCGCTCCACCATTGCCACATAGTAAGCCAATTTTTCCATGGCGAAATATTTGACCTTGACATCATGTAAGGCTTAGCTTACATAGTAGATAAGGCTCTGCGATCCTTCATATTCTTAAATTAGTACTGTGCTCATCACTTCATTGGAGATCGCCAAACATAAAGACCATGGTTCTTTGTGAAAAGAATATTTGAGAATCAATTTCTTAAATGTATTTCACTCATATTTGTTGTATAAGATGATAAAGGGGTAAACCACATCATCATTTGGCTCTATAACAAAACACATTGTTTGGTTCCATATCAAAGTTCGGAGGAATCAAATTAGTAGCATTTAACTTGCACTTTTAGGAAAGACAATTGCATAAATATATATAGATTGGAGTCTTCCACCTCAGCCAAAATAATATGTTAGAGTGAGCCGGGCAGTGGACCTCTCACACACTTAGGAGAATGAAAATTAAATGACAACTGTGCTTGATTATGGGCAACCGAGTTTGCCGTTCTTCTAGCTGGTGACAAACTAACAAAATAAAAACTAGACAGTAAATTAAAAATGCCCGCAACATTAATGGACCCAAAATATGAAAGATCTTGCCGTATTTTAGTTACGCTAGAATAAAGCGTCGTATTGTCCATCTAAAAAACTACATCCATCAACCGCCACATCTTTGCAATTCTCACTCCTTCAAGGCATGTTAGTGCTTCAACATTATCAATTAAGGACTCCCCCTCCATAAGTCTTGAGCAGGTGGATTACTTTCCCCCTCTAATATCGAGTCCAACCCAACTACCTTTACTAGCGACACATCCATATTAACCTTCTCCTTCCTAACCTCTATATGATGCCTCTTTGCTGATTGGAATTGACTGACCAGGTCCGCTACCATATCATAACACCAAGGATGCATAATCTCCTTCTCGCTAAACACATTCATTTCGCGAAAATAGGGGTGGCGAGACGAAAAGCAGGGGGAATGGCTTGGTGTCCCCATTTTGCTGAGATCTCGCGATAAATCGCGAGAATCTCGGCGCCCACTAGTTATCGACGCGTGGGCTGTGTCTCTTACCCAACTGGCGGCGAGAAATCGCCGATTTCTTGCCAAAATATCGCCCTTTCTTCAGCAAAAATAAATTCAATTCAAACCCAAATTCGAACCTAGGACCTGTTAAATGAAGGTCCAAACTTTAACCACCAAACCAAATCAACAACTTGTTATGGTTTCTACCCTTTTTGATTTTATTTAGTCTTAGCTTTTAAATATTCCTCATTTATTTTGGCTTAGCTTTTAATTAGTGTTGCTTTTGAATAAAAAATGTTATAGCTCAATCAAGAATTTTTTTATATATTGTAAATATTCTCGATGCTTTAACTTACATAATATTGAAATAATTTTAATAAAGACTTTAATTTTAGTTTATAACTATTTCTCTTAGCCTATTTAATCAAACGTATGCATTGTTTCTTATCTACCAACTAAATGTATATGCGTGAACTTGACTCAATTTTTAGATTAAATATTTGAATTAAAGTAGGTTTATAACAATCTATAAAATATCATGATAAATTATCTGTTTTAATATATTTTCCGGCATTTTTAAAAAAATTGCACCAATATTTCGATATTAATCGAGATCTCACCGATATCTCCGTAAATTGAAAAATCGATATCTCCGTAAAAACCGATATTTTTGTCCTTAAGCCCCACAGCATGCCCATAACATCGTAGAAAACTGGAAATGAAACTCTTTATATCTAACAACTTCTACTTTCTCAAACCAGTCCATTATTGACGCCTCACGCCGCAAGTAGTTATTGAAGCCCACTCCAAAACACTTCACATCAATTGTAATCTCGCAACGCATGCTCAACGGGCTCAAGCTCCACTCACATCTTTTGCAATTAGGATCCAACCAGACGCCACATTTCACAAATCTTGCTTTTGTAGGGAAAATATTCCGAGCAAACTTCCAAAGAAAAATCTTTACCTTAATACTTAAGTCTTATGAGCTTATCCTACTAGATGTCCTTCCGAACGATGCACCTGATAAAATATTGAATATTATATTATGTTAGAATTATGTGATTAAATTTCAATATTACTGTAAAAGCATTATATATCGTACATAAGTCAGTGTATATAGTATATTTTAGTTAAATAAATATCAACATTTATTTATTTTTATGTAGGGGAATATGAGGCTTGAATCTAATTTCATGAAATGTAATTTAAATTATTTTCATTATGCATCAATTTTCATTAAAAATATATAACCCATATTTTAACAAATATAACTTTTTATGCGATTGGTCATTAATGTAAATATGACAAATTTAAGTCATTTTACAATTTTTAATCAAAACAAAATAATACTGAAATAAAAGTTTATATTTTTTTAATTCCCAAGTTTTGTATGCGTTTTATTCTAACATGTCGTATATAAAATTATGTATGTATATACGTACACATATATAGTTAAAAGGTAGTGTATCGTTATATAAAGATGAATTTAAAAAATATTTTATATATTTCTACCGACGACGTAAGATCTATTGGAATGAGACTTAAAAAGTACGTATATTTTAGAAAATATCGAGAAATTTTTTTAGCTAGAAATAAAAACAAAAGAACAAATAAAAATATGAGTGAGAAATATACTAGAGATGACATTATTCTGTTTTCATATTAACTATGCTCCTTAGTTAGCTATTATTTGATTTAACTATTGGAATTCATAATCCATTTGAGTTGGCATGATGATAGTCGAGATGTTAGAAATGTTATGAATCCAATGTAAGGTTAGAGACACCGATAAACTAAAACGACGCCGTTGGGAGAGGAACTGACACGAAGATTTTTCCCTATATTTTATACCCTCTGTACCATTTTAACTTTGCTGAAAACTTAAACATATGTACTCACTCTCCCATCTGGCTGAAAATCCACACAGTACACGCACTAGCAAGCAATAAGAACTTCGCGGATAAAAGCCGAAAATATCGGCCACTAAATTCAAATACTGCAGTTTGAGATCACATTTATTCTGAATCGTACTATCAGAACTCAAACAGAAATGGTGAATCTTTGCCATAAGCGAATTTTAGTGGGGAGAAGGAGTTGAAAACCATTGCTTGATTTTGTATCTAAACCCTAATTTCCTCTGCTTGTGGGCTTCCTCTTTCTCCACTGAATCTTGGATTGGATTTTGAATTATCGTTTTTGTGAAAGTGAAGAATCGCTCATGGAGAGATCGAGATCTAAGAGATACTATTATGACCAGGACTATGAATCTGAAACCCTACACTCGCGGAGCAAACCGCGCTATGGCAACAATTCACACGGCGGTGGTGGAGGAGGTCACCATTATGCTCCCAGTTACCGCCGGTCCTCTTCTGGTGGTGCTGGTGGCGGTGGCGGTGGCGGTGGGGCTGGTGCTGGTGCTGGTGCTGGTAGAAAAATGCAGGATCCTACGCTGATGGTGACCACGAGCTACCGGATTTTGTGCCATGATGTGAAAGCCGGGGGTGTTATTGGGAAATCTGGGAGTATAATTAAGGCAATTAGGCAGCACACTGGTGCGTGGATCAATGTACACGAGCTGATTGCGGGGGATGAGGAGAGGATTATCGAGATTTCCGATACACGGAGGAGGGATCCTGACGGTAGAATGCCTTCTTTCTCGCCTGCACAGGAGGCATTGTTCTTGATACATGAAAGAATTTTGGAGACTGATGTGGGAGGATATGGGCATAATGCTGGCTATGGTGAAGACGACAGTGACGAGTATGGCAACCGAGGAGGTGGTAATGGTAATAGAGTGGTGACAAGGCTGGTGGTTTCGCGGATGCATGTTGGGTGTTTGCTAGGGAAAGGAGGGAAGATAATCGAGCAAATGAGGATGGAGACTAAGACTCATATTAGGATTTTACCCAGAGACCACACTTTGCCTCGATGTGTTGCGATGTCTGAGGAGATTGTTCAGGTTTTGATTGCACCTTTCCCTTTGGAGCTTTGAGTATTTCTTCACATTTGTGAATTGGAGTTCAAGAGACTCCAAAAGCAGAAACCTTGAACTTTTGATTCCTGAACTGCAGAAACCTTTGAACTTTTCCTGAACTTATATGACCGTGTTAAAGAATTTCACTTGGAGTTTGAAATATGCACATTTGAACAGCTGAGACATAAATGTGCAATTCTGAGAAACGTGATGAACACCGAAACAAAGACCCCTACCCTCATGCAGTAGGTTTAAAGATTTTTTATGATGGGATTTAGTTCATCTCTAGCCAGTTCATGGACTCAACTTTTGGGATGCTGAAATGAATTCTAGAATCTGATAGTATGCTGATAATCTGACAGCATTGATTGGACTTGATGATCAATGCAACAAAAACTATCGTAGATTTGAATCCAAATCTGCCAAATTTCTGTGGTCCAAGTATTCTTGTTTATTATGAGATTTTTAGCTTTCCTGCCTCGTGTACTACATGCCACTAAAATTTTGCATTACCTCTTCATTTTGCGGAATATAGATGCTCCTCCATAAGTTATGATCTTCATTACTAGTTTGAGTCATGTGAGGTTTTTGTTTGTTGATCGCTCTCATATAATTGGAAAATGAGCACTTCGAGTGCCCTGTTTAGTTTGAATCACACACCTTTAAGGATCATAGAACAAGAATTATATTTACCAGCCCAGAAGTTTGTTACACAATTTCATGAGCAAATAATGCACTTTGAGTACTGAAGATTATGCATTTAACTGTTGTTGCGTTTCTGCCAGTTGGAATGTGTCCCACCCTGGTTGGGAATAAGTTTTTCGTTTGTGCAGCATTGCATTAGAGTTTATTTCTTTATTACAGGTGGTTGGTGATATGAATGCCGTAAAAAATGCTATAGCAATCATTTCTTCGCGCTTGAGGGAGAGCCAACATCGTGATAGAAACCAATTTCACACTCGAGTACATTCCCCTGATCGCTTCTACTCCGCTGATGATGATTTCCATGTAAACAGAAGATCCTCCGTGGAAGGGCCTAGTTTTGGATCAAGGTATTCTGGTGGTTCCAGGAACAACAACTATTCATCACGTTCATCTGGTTTTGCCATTGAGTCCGGACCTGGCAGTGTAGCTGACAATGCTACATCATATTCTGGTGAAGATCTTGTATTTCGCATACTATGCCCTGTTGATAAGGTTGAAACTGTTGTTAGCGAGTCAGATGGGATTGTGGATTTGCTTCAAAACGAAATAGGCGTCAATATTGAGGTATCTGATCAAGTTGATGGAACTGATGAGCATATAATAATCATATCATCCGATGAGGTAAGCCTCCCTCCCTACTAATCAATTTGTTTCATGGAGCTCGTTGGATTAAGATTACTTCCTTATCAGAATAGAAAAGGATTCTTTCTTTAACAATATGGTTCCAGTTCTTTTTGATCCTTCGAGAAAACAGATTAATTCCCTATAAAATAATTGGAGGAAGGTTCTTCACTTTGCATATTAAGGGCCTCCACTTGTCCTGAAGTTGTAAGAATTATATGCAAATGTTGTGTGTTACTTGTTCAAACTTGACGTGAATTTATATATCAGGGGAATTGATTAGGATGTCTTCTATCTATCTCTTCCTGTATATTTTTAACACATTGTTTCAGCTTTATACATCGATTATGAACCTCTTCAGTAGTTTTTAGTATGTTTCTGGAAGTCTTCTAAGCCAATTTACTTGTATGCACTTTAGGGTCCTGACGACGAGTTGTTTCCTGCCCAAGAAGCGTTGTTGCATATACAAACTCGCATTGTTGATCTTGCTCCAGAAAAAGAAAATATTATTACCACTCGATTACTTTTACAATCAGATGAAATTGGTTCTTTAGCTGAGCTGGGTAAAATAGGTGGTGCAAATGTGGAAATCCTGCCAAAAGATCGACGTCCTGTGGGTGTATCAGGGACCGATGAGATTTTGCAGGTTTTTTTTTTTTTTTTTTTTTATATATATATATGTATTTGTGATTTTTTAAGATTGTTGACCTCAGTGGCTGCTTACATGTAACTGTCTGATAGTCAAAGGAAAAGAATATCTGCAGCATTTACAAATAATCTCCCTACCCTCCTCTTAGCATATGATATGGTTTACCAATTAAAACTTTTAGTTATGATTATAATTTTGTACAGGATGTATTAATGAATGTTCTTTGGTACCTATGGATTTGGATGTACCTTGTTTGTGCTTTTGCTTATTTACAGTTGCTTCTTTCTTGAAATATTTACAACGGAAGATTACACTATGCCATAGTTACGTGATTTTCGTAAAATCACTTAATGGTGGAATAATACAATTCTGGCAATCTTATCTCTCCCTCTCTATCTTCCTGTCCCTTTTTTTGGGAGAGGGAACTTATCTTCGATTCTCTTTCATATAGATTGTTGGGGAGATCAAAGCTGCTCGAGAGGCTCTGGTGGAGGTGACATCAAGAGTTCGAAGTTATATATATCGAGAGTTTCTCGAAAAAGATGAATCTGTTACTCATATTTCTGCTCCTAGCGCCGTTGACGATGCTGTGGAACCAGAGGCAGCTTCTAGAAACCATGTACCTCCATCAGCTGAAGCACAGGCTGGAAATGGTCCCCTAGTTTCAGCTCCTCAGAGTTCATCAACTGCTTCAGCACCACAGAAAGTAAAGGTCAGTAGAATGCATCAGCCTTTTTTTCTCCTCATGACCCTCGACTAGGTGTTATTATGTTGGTTAGAATTGTAAAACGACATGGTTTAAGATTGTCGGTTTTACATCTATTTCACAATTTTTCCTCTTGAACATGCAAATTTTGTTTGTGCTGGGCTTTAGTTTTGTTTGTTATATCCATCTCCAACTTGTGAACTTTTAGCCTCCTATATTCTTAGTTCATCAATAAAACAACAAGAACATACTAAGCCTTATCCCAGTAAGTTGAGTCGGCTATATGGATCATATCTCGCCATAGTTTCCGGTCTATGCACAAGTTATCATTAGTAAATAAATGTTTTTATTAGTTTTTGTTCAGAGTTCTTAGGCCTTCCTCTTCCCCAGTTAAATATTATCAAATTTCTAAGCATTGTATTGGGGCATGTGGAGGTCTCCTATGCTTGTGGTAAAACCATCTTAAGTGTGTTTCTGATTGTCTGATTTGTTGGTGCTCCCCCCTCCCTTCTCCTTTCAAATGCATTCAATATATTTATCTAATCCAGTGAGTCCATACTTCCAGTTCCAGCTTAACATACTCATATGTATATTCGTCTTGTTAAGTTTAGTTCTTCAATGACATAAACTAAAATTTCAGGATGTGGGGCATCCGAATGTTGAGCCAGTGAAGCAAAATGAGATTGAGAAACGCGAAGATCAGCCCAGCGTGTTGAATAGGTAGGTCTATCCCAGTTAGTTTTTCTCATAGTAGAAGCAATGTTAATCTGCACGTGTCCTTTTCTTCTTTCCAGACTTTCTGTACCACTCGTCACCAGAAGCACACTAGAAGTTGTTATACCACCTCATGCAGCAGCTGAGCTGGCAAAAAAATCAAGAAAGCTCACTTTGATCAGTGAGGTGAGCTCCTCATACTCTGATACACTCCATCTTTTGTTATTCGAGTTTGCACGCCTTGTTGACATGTAATTCATGTATGCAGCTATCTGGGGCAACTGTCAAACTGATAGACGATAGACCAGAGTCAACAGAGAAGATAATTCAAATATCAGGAACTCCAGAGCAAGCCGAAAGAGCTCAGAGTTTGCTTCAAGGGTTTATTTTGAGCAGTAAGTCTCTCTCTCTCTCTCACTCTCTCTCTCCCTCTCACATGATCCCCAAAATTTAAGCAACATCACTGTGACTTTGGTCAGCCGAAGAAGATGGCTAGATGTTGTGAGATTATTAGTTGCTCCATGAAGTCAGGATGCAGCATCAATTTTCGTGGATTATATTGAGTTGCTTAAAGGTAAGGGAAGGCAGGAAATGTGTTAATCCTATCCTTCCACTAGCGAGTGTGTAGAATTAAGTCTGTATGGAATGGGAACTAGTAGTAAGCCATTGTCTACGGAACCTGATGTTTAATTATAGTAATCATGTGATGCTTTTCTGCCAATGGCTCTCGGATTGTATGCCTTGTTTGGAGTTATTTTGAGTAAATATTTCTGTTCCCGGAATCCTAGAAATGAATTGGGGAGTATGTAAAAATTTAACGATATCCATATTTCAAATTGTCAAATTATGGTTAAGAGAAAAGTTTAGTTATTTATCCGGAGTTCAAATAGTCGTTTATGACAGCAGACGATTGACGTGCAGTTGAAGTTCCCCCTTCTAAACGTATATGATAGTATTTTCCTCTATAAGTCTATGGGGTCGAAGTAGTTCTTTCGACCTTACTTTTTCTTTTTTCATGTAAGTGTATTTTTATAGTAGCGTATTTATGTTGGTTTATAAGTTTATTTTTTTAATTTAACAAAAAACAAATAATATATAACACTCTAATTTCTTTAAATTTTCTTCTTAATTACCGAGAACATTCATAATTCTAATTGTCCTTTTCTACTAAAATTCTGTTAATAAAAAGAAAACATGCCTATTATACATATATAAAAACTGTACATGCGGATAATTGAGGATAATTGAAAATACTCTTATTTGCCGTACAAAATATATACTTATTACACTAATCTATACTTCTATATATACTTTGATTAAAAGTTTTAACAAATATTTTTCAAAAGCAATTAAATTGGTACAAGTATATATTGTGTAAATTATAAAATTTCACTCATATTTTTTAAAATTTGAAAATATTTTTTTGTATATAATTAAAATTCTTGGATATTATAGATATTTATTACATGTAGACAAATGGGTAGTGGTTAATTTGATCATTTTTTTTTTTTTTAAAGAAGCCTACTTTGATTGTCATGTTGAGCGAGAATCATTTTGGATTAAAGGAGTGTCTCTCCCTTTGTGCACTAAAAAACGGAAGAGATTATGCTGATGTCATATTTGCCAAGTAGTATCCTTGTTTATAGTGTTATATCAATATTTTACTTGGATAGCCTGCTCTTCAAGTGGTAGGTTAGTAGATTAAACGATTGTGATTAAAAGTTCAAAATAAGATGATTGAAGTACATTGGAGTACCAGTACACCTAGAGCACCATAGAAGTCCTCTTCAATAAGTGGTGGTAAAAACGCATTATCAGCACTTGCATTATCAAAAGAAATTAAAAATATTTTTTTAACTAACTTGTATTATTAAAGAATCGAAATAATTTTATCACATATTAGATGTTGTATGCTTGGAATCAAGCTCCTTATAGTCTATTGATTTTGCATTGTAAAGAATCATCAATCCAAATTGCAAGTGATGCCCATCTAATGATGATTTTGCCAATGATAATCCCATATATACGGACAAATTGAAACCTTTTATTTTAAAGAAGCAAACATATTTATCAAAATAAGTTTAAACTCACTAACTATTTTTGCAATATCACGTGTAAGTGTGCTTCTGAAATTTTCCTACTTTGTGGACCAAAATAAAGTCTAGAAAAATCCTCATAAAAGGAAGATGTTTGACCACCAAATTTATTAAAAGTTTTAGAAATGCGTGCATCTCCCAGGAGAAGATTACCTGTGCCTAAATTGATAAGGTTTTGAACAATAGTTGCAAGTGACGATGTATTCATTGATCTTTCATGGGTTTAGATTATTTGAAAAGTGTACACTAAAAATAGTAGAACACAATGCCGGTTGTGATCCTTGTGATTGTCAACCGCTTGCTCCACGTCCTCTCCCACGACCCCTTCTTCCTCCTCCGTAGCTTTAACTTTGGCTCTTGTAGCGCCCTAATCCCGAGGGGTAAGAAGCATTATTAATGTGATGTTAAATTCCGTTAAATATAACAAGGATTCATTATACATAAGCCAAATAACATGATACAAATCCCAAATAGCGTACATCAGTCATAGATAGTCTCAAATCACCATTACTTAATACAATTCTTGAACAAAAACATAACACAACTAGAATATTAAGAAAAGTGCGGGGGGTCTGGAAAAGATGATGGCGAGCGGGCAGCGGGCGGCAGATCAGTCGTACTTCAAATCAGCAATACCTGAAAATGGATTTTGAAAAAATATGATTTTTTACTCAGTGGATAAAGTCTATAAACTATTCAAGAAATATTTATTTCATATGGCGATACTGTAAAAGATTCGAAGATTTTGCTGTAAAAGATCCGAAGATCCCGATTCATCGAACTCAATACCCGGGCCCTGGGGTTAAGTCGCACTCATACTACATAAATAGTTCAAGAATAATAGATAAAAAAGTTACCCTCTTTTGTAGTCTGTCCTTATCTGTCAGGTAGCAGTACCGAAGCCGGGATGTTAGTGTCCTTGACCTTCATTCAAGATTTTATTAGCCGTGTATTTTATTTATTAACTTAAGTACGTCAGTCATCTTTCTTGTTTTACATAATCTCAAGTTGGGGGGTAAGAATCTTAACATTCAAATTGTACATTTCATTTATATATATTCGAATTTTATACACATATACAAATATATATCTCCATGTTTTATTCTCATACATTTACACTTATTTTATAGTTTCCTTTATCCAATATCCCTCTCTTAAGACTAGTCTGATCATCTGCTATCTTTAGCATGTTCGGCTGGTATGGGCCGAACATTCTTCACAACGTTTGGCTGGCGTGGTCGAACAAACTTCAAAGCGTTTGACAGCTATGGTCCGAACAACCTCTCCTATCTCATTATCTCTCTCTACTGCCGAAGCTGGGGTCTACCCATGAACCTGATTTTCTTTAACTCCTAAGAATCCTTTCTTCAAGTCCCCATGCATGCAAATATATATATATATATATATACACACACACACACACATTCATTTTAATACATAAACAAATGACTTAGCAACACATACACTCCTACTCTTCTTCATTTAACAACCCTCATACGTACACACACATACAGTAACACACATAAAATTAACACACCCTAGCATGTATTAACACACTACACATACACATGTATACAGAACATATATATACACACCCACATGGAATATCCTCCCTCATTTTTATAACACATATACATGTATATATTTGTTGTTTTATCTTCTTGTTCTTCTTCTTCTTCATTAGAAAAATACATACACTCATATATATTATCATCTCCTTCTTCATTTGTACACGCATTAACACACTCCAACACACCTTAACACATACACATATGCACTAAGCTTCTTCTTCTTTATTCAACAAACCCATGCATATATATATTTATATACAACATTTGTTCTTCTTTTACAAGGATTAACACACATCATCTCACACCCACATGCATATATATATATATATATCATTACACATATGTCTCCTTATTTTACACATGCACAAAAATACTCCCCTTCATACACCAATGCACATATATATGCATATATATTCACACCCAGAACTTATACATACATCTACACATACATAAATATATTTTCACATAATATGAAGTCATATGTGCATACAAATTTTACACTAATGTACACCACATATTTACTCTCACAAACATCTATACACCAGCTGCATACACACGTATACCCCTATATTTTCATACACACCGTCGTTACATGTGTATATATATATATGCACATTATCTCCTTTGATTTTAGAAAGCACATGCATGCACATAACTTACATTATCAATACCCTCACACACACTTGTCTTGTCCATATATGGTATAGTAGCTTGAATGATATTTGGATCTAAGACATTTTTCCACATGCATAGCTCATTTAGTGCTTAAGAAGGAAAGTTATTTCGGAAGGGTTTCGTACCTTGACTCGATGTTGAATTGGGGAAGAAGCAGCAACTTCGAAGGTGAGGCACTTTGTGTTTGATATTGTGCAAAGAATGAAGATGGTGGAGGAAGAAAGGTGAATTAAATGAAGGAAAAGAGAGAGAGTCTTTAGTGTGTGTATGTCTGTAGGTTCTCTCGATTATAAGCCGAATTAAGAGAGAAGGGTTGGGCATTAATGCAATAGGAAATGTTAGATTAACTAATGATTAGAAGTGGATATTGTATTTTCTTTCCTCTTTTTTATTGTGTGGTTAGGAGTTGACTTTTGCTATTTTAAATGGTGTTTTACTAATGTGTGCAGCCTTGTGTAACTCATGCGACTGTTTTGAGCTTGGGTCGGATCCAGGCATTTTTGTCCGGGTCCTGCTCGACCGTCTCGAGTTGTAATTAATTAATACTATCTATTTAAATAAATTATGAGCATCTCGTGTATATATGTATGTATATATATATTCCGGACTTTATTATTACTAGGTCAGTTTACATGTTATAGGATATTATGATTACTTATTGTCTTTATCACTATTATTGTTATTTCTATTCACATAACCAGTTGTTTATTTTAATGATACAGGTTACCTTATTCCAAGTGGTTCTGCACTACCATAAAAATATAAGTCTCGAAATTTTATTTAAGTTTAGTCGTGATGATATGCATGCCAATCATGATTTAAAAAAAAATTAAAATAAAATAAAATATTTCGGTGACAAATATATTTGGAGTGGGGCACTACAGCTCCCCCCTCCTAAAAAGAAATTTCGTCAGGTGTTTTTCTTTGTAGTCATGAAAAATGTAAGTCATGCACGATTAGCCACCCCTACAATACCAATTTGATAGTCTTACTCCTCATGTGTCGCTCTTTGTAGTCCAGAATAGTGTGGGGTCATTCTGAGTATGTCAGTCTTGCGTCGACATCTAGCTCTTTATAGTCAATGTGGTGTAAGGGGTCCAACACGTACTTCCTCAATATTAACACGTGGAAAACGTCATGTACTCCAACTAGTTTAGGGTATAGTGCCAATTTGTATGCTACACGTCGATTCTTCTCCAGAATTTCGAACAGTCCGATACATCGTGGCTTCAACTTACCGTGTTTCTCGAAGCAAGTCACCATTTTGTGAGGTGATACCTTCAAAAACACCTTCTCCCAAACTTGGTACTCTGCATAAGTGTGTTTAGTGTATGCATATGCCTTTTCTCGAACTTGCGCCACTTTGATTCTGCCTCGAATTATCTTGACTGCTTCAGTGGCTTCATGTATCAGCTCGGTCCCAATAACTTCCTCTCGTCCACTTTATTCCAGTTGATTGGTGCGTTCTACATCGTCTCCCGTACAATGCATCAAAGGGTGCCATTCTGATCGTGGCTTGGTAGCTTTTGTTGTAGGCGAACTCCGCTAGTGCTAGATGATCTTCCCAAGTTCTCCCAAAATCTAAACAACAGGTTCTTAGAAGATCTGTGAGTGTTCGAATGGTACATTCGGATTAGCTGTTAGTCTTAGGGTGTTAGACAATACTGAAATTCAGTTTGGTTCTGAGTGCTCCTTGTAAACTTTCCCAAAATCGGGACATGAACCTTGAGTCCCGGTTTGATACGATGCTCACTGGTTCACCATGTACCCTTGTAATTTGCTCCACGCAGAGTCAGGCTAGCTTCTCTATCAGGCAGGTTTGTGGTATTGCCATGAAGTGTGCCACCTTGGTGAGTCAGTCAACCACTACCCATATAGTGTCATTCTTTCATGCCGTCCGAGGCAGATTCATGATGAAGTCCATCTTGATGTGCTCCCACTTCTGCCCAGGTATCTCCAATGGTTTGAGTGGTCCTTGTGGTTTCTCTCAAACGGATTTTATTTGTTGACAGGTGAGGCATCGTCGTACATATTTAGCTATCTCTCTTTTCACATCGCCACCAAAACTTCTGCCTCCGTTCAGGATACATCTTGGTGCCACCGGGATGTGAAGTAACATAAACATGGCATGATGGATCACAGATAAGATTATGGACATATGATTTATGAAAGAAAATACGCTTAATGTCCATAATAGATGCAAGTTTTTTAAATTTTGAAATGAATGACGAATCAAAACTTGCATCCGACCACTAAACGATGCCTCAACAAATGGATCATTAACAAGAATGCGATCATAATCACACACTTTGTTGAGACATTGAGATTGCTCTTCCAAAGACAATGCATTGTCTTCATTGGAAGAATTGTCACTTTTTTTCAAAGATGGCTCATGAGAGAGGAGGTTTTCAATCTCCTTTTCTTTCTCCTCTTCCCTCAAGTGCACACTTTCATTTTTATTTCTCTCCAAAACATGTTTGAAGAGAAGGGCTTCCATAACCTTTTGTGGGTCAAACGTGCATCAAACTTTTGATTGAACATATCCTTGTCTTTCTTCATTTCTTCTTTCAATGCATAGCTAGATTGAAGAAATTTGGTAAGATTCGGATGACTCAAAGGCTTGATGACTTGAGGAGGGAAAATTTTGATCGACCTCCCATCCCAATTCAAAATTAGTTGAAAAAAGAATTGTAAACCATGAATTGAGACGGGTGGGTGAGAGGATAATGCATTTGTGAAGAAAAATGGTGGAAAAAAGTGTCAAAATCCATAGATATGTAACCTTTCTCCCCACATATTTCACAATGCACTACTTCCAAATTTTCAAAATTGGGAGAAAGAAGAATCATCATTATGCACAAAGGGCAATGCCTTCACTTCAGAAGGATTGAGAGCATAACTCTCAAGCAAATATTGATATTGATCGGGGTTCATTTTTTTTAGATTTTTTTTAATAATAAAAAGAAAAAACGACCTAATCTAATTCTAATCATGCTTAAACTAAATCCAAAAGGAAGAAAATCCTCCCCGACAATGGCGCCATGAACTTGCCACGAAAATTGCTCTAAATCGATGTGATTAGAATGACCTTCTGAAACCGCAAGCATACGATTTGTGACAGAGGTAGTATACAAGATATCGTCTCCACATGGAGGATTATCCGTGAGAATCGGCTTAAGCACTTTCGAATTAATTAGGTCAAATGGAAAATGAGAGATGAGGGCTAATATAAACAAAAAAAAAAAGTGATAAATAAAGGAAGGAGGGAACCGATCGATGGGGAGATATTCCCCAAGCTCGGTTTTGCATAAGCAAAATGGAATTAACAATTCGAAGAAGATTAAAGGAAACTAGTTTGAGCTCTATGTGATTGAATTCTCAACCCAATCGATATCCTAATTGGGTGATAATTCCGGAATACGGTTGAGGTGCTATATACCCCTAGGATAGATAAGTAATCGGGGTTCAATGTAGACTACCTACATGAATGAGATTTAAAAAGTCAACCCTGGGCCCCGGGTTACCAACTACGGAGAACTAGAAGAGGTGATCCCGACTTGTCCTACGCTAAAGATCGGCGTAGGGGTGTAGTTCCTACACACGGGACACGCAACTAAACCTAATTTCGTCCATCCTGGCCAAGACCCCTAGGCTCTACTTCCCCTTTCGGTAGGTGTTCTTCTCCGTAGGTCTTCCTCCTACAAATTGGGTTTGCATTGATTCACATTTTCGGATTAAATTTGCATTCTCTTACAATCTAAGGCACATAAATTCAATCCTAAGCTCATTTAAGATCAAATCGAATTTCCTCGAAAGGGTGACAAACCCTAGCCTAGGTTCCGATTATCCTTTCTTAAATGCACAACTATACAAAATAAGGCTAAATTATCGAAAGCTCAAGCCACTGAGTCAAGCCCTAATTTCATATGAAAATCATAATAAATCAATCAAAACCTAACCTCGGTTACCACAACCGACAACAATTGCAATAATCAATCAACTAATCATCAACCCCGAAGCTTGGGCTACTCCCGGGCTTCGAGAAACACGAAAATCACACAAAAATTATCAAAGAAATAAAAGGCATCATCAACATCAAGCAATAAAAATAATTAAAACTGAAAATAAAGAGAAAAGATAGGAAATGCTTAATGTATTGAAGAAACCCTCGAAATCCTTTGATGAAATAGTCAGGTGTCATAATCTCGCGAGTAATCCTCGAGTTCTCCTCCAAAGATGGTTTCCTCCTTGAAGAGGAGCAAGAAAAAACCCAAGTTTTCTAAGCTAAAATCTAAAAATGTAAAGAGAAGAGAGAAGAAGAGTGTAGGAGAAGATTTTTATACAAAGAGGCACGACAAAGTTGAATTGATAATGGATATATTTACAAATGAGAGGGGAAGGGTCATATATAGGTCCCACCAACCCTCAAAATCAGCTGAAACTTGACCTAATAGTAAGGACGTAAAAGTAAAATACAAATAGAAAAGCAAGGGATCATAAGTTGTTACAAATAGAAAAGCAAGGGATCATAAGTTGTTGAGTCGAGCCTCTTGTGCGCACTCGACTCGGCCTTCTCGTCATTTTTGGGAAATATCCATCTGGAATTAGCCTTTGACTTCAACTACAAAGTTGTATATTCTCATCTCGGCTACATGTGGCAACTTGAATCACTCGAATCGGAGCTTGGGCAAGGAAGTGACGATCGAAATATGGAAACAGAGCGCTGAAAAATTGGGCGTGCGCGCGAACAGCTGGCGGATTGGCAGCCGGGCCGGCTGACTGCATGGGTTGTTCTAGACCAACTGCCGGCGGTCCTACCGGTCTGGTAGGTGCTGTGGCGGGTTGGTCCTGTTCAGCCCCTGCTTTGCGCCTCCGTCTTCCGTCGTCGTTTCTCGTTTTCTCGACCCAACTCCTTCACGGCTTTTATTTGTGAATCGACGAGCTTTGGTTTGAACTCTTGTTAGGTTTGATTCGGGTTCTTTTGGGCCTCGATTTGCGGGCTGAAACACGAAGCATGTGTGATTGCCCTTTTCTTTTTTCCTTCTCAATTTGGGGCTTTTCTATCCATCTTCTTGACCCAATTTCTTCACGAACGTTTCTCGTGGCTTGATGATCTTCAGTTTGAGCCTGATCTTGACCCATTTTCGGCCTGTTTGGGCCTCGAGATGCAGGCTGGAGTGTGAAAATGGACTAGAATGATCTTCTAAATTCTTTCGAGTTTTCTAACCTTCAAAATACGATTAAAAACACTTAAAAGTGCATCAAATCATATTAAAAAGGAAAATCAACCCGAAAATACAATAAAGCACAAAATCGCACATAAACATAGCAATTACACGTAATTCTCTACAAAATATGAACGTGAAAAGTGCAAGAAAAACGATAATGTTTACGTTCATCAGGTATGGGCTCTATTACGTGTTCAAGGTCGCGAGTTTGGACCCTTGCAACATCACCTCAATAATTATTGTTTTATTTTTTATTTTTTATTTTTTTTATAATTTGAGTTTTTTTAGGCCTGCCATGGTGTGAGGAAGTGTTCAATATCATCAAGTGAGCTATACTTTGAAATAGGATGAGTTGGGAATGTGGAACCGGGATCATGAAGTGAAGAACCGGGTGGATAGACCGGGTTTTAGCGTGTAGAAGTGAGTCTGTGCAGAATAAACCGGGTTCAGGGTTGTTGGGGGGATAACCGTCAGTTGTGACGAGTTTGTTACAGTTTTGTGACGGAATAAACCGTCACATTTGTCCGGTAGCAGCAGTCATCTTCAATCAGTTAGAATTTTTTGGTCAGTTACATTCGAGCTACAAGACCTATATCATTGGAAAGCTCTCTTCCAAAAGAACAACACTACGTCGAGCAATTTCCAGTTTTCATAGATTACAGAGAGAATTGAAAGAGTGATTGTTTTCTGCCCTAATTGGTTCCAGATTTGGGCATTTTTCATTTCTGAGTGTAATTTCTGTAATTGATTGGATATCTTAGTGGATTGAGGTGTGTCTTGCCTCCGTGGATGTAGTTCATCTTGAACGAACCACGTAAATCGATTGTGTGATTCATTTTTCTTTCAGTTCTGCGCAAAGTTCATTTCGGCCACAACTCTGGCCGAACAGTTGTGTGTTTTTCAAACTGATAATCTTCGAACTCATTTCAGATTCTTAGTGTTGTGTGGTTAGGAGTTGATTTGTCTAACAAGTGGCGCCGTCTGTGGGAATCAACTCGCACAGTTTGAATAAGAGGAGGAATGGCTGGTATGAAGATGGATTTTGAGAAGTTCACTGGAAGGAATGACTTCACATTGTGGAAGATCAAGATGAACGCAGTCCTGGTTCACAATGGCCTTGATCTTGCACTGATACCTCTGGAATCATGGGAAGAAACTGAGAAACCGAAGTTTGCATCAGTGGATAAGAAGGCCCTAAGTCTTATCTTCTTGTGTTTAGGTGATAAACCGTTGAGGGAGGTTTCAAGATGCAAGAGTTCCTTAGAAGCATGGAGGAGATTGGAAGAACTGTATCAATCAAAGTCAGTATCCAACAAACTGTTCCTGAAGCAGAAGATGTTGGCCTTCAAGATCACAGAAGACAAGGTAATTTCTGATCAACTTGATGAGTTCATTAAGATGATTGAAGAATTGGAAGATCTGGATGTGAAACTGGAGGAGGATGACAAGGCATTGATGGTGTTAAATATTCTTCCAAAATCCATGGAAAGCTTTAAGGATGCTTTGATGTATGGGAGAGATGAGCAGCTGTCCTATGATGGAATAGTGAAGGCTCTGAGATCAAAATGCTTCCAGACTCAAGGAGACAAAGGCATGGTGCAATCTGGAGAAGGTTTGAATGTCAAATTCAAGAAACCGTGGCAAGGCAAGAAGGGTCAGAATGCTAAGGATCCAAAGTCAGGGGATTCAAATCCTAAGAAGGGGAATGACTGGGTTGAAAAGAGGAAATGCTTCAAGTGTAAACAGCCAGGTCACCTGAAGAAGGATTGTCCTAAGAAGAATAAGAAAGCTGGAAATCAAGGGGCAGAAGCTGCTGCCATTGATCATCAACAAGACCCTCCAGAAGTATTAAATGTTACTGATTCAAGAATGGTGAAGGAATGGGTCCTGGACACAGGGTGTTCTTTTCATATGTGTCCTCGTCAGTCATGGTTTAATGAACTGAAGAAAGAAGATGGTGGAAATGTTCTCCTGGGAAATGACCAATCATGCAAAGTCAAAGGGGTTGGATCAGTGAGCATAAGAATGTTTGATGGGGTGATCAGAATCATCTCAAATGTTAGGTATGTTCCTGGCCTTAAAAGGAATCTTCTATCTCTTGGCTCATTGGTAACCAGTGGATGTCAGTTTAGCTCAGTAGAGGGATTCTTGCATATCACAAAACATGGAAAAATGGTGATAAAAGGAAGACAGCATAATGGACTATTTATCCTGATTGGTTCACCTATTGTTGGAAGTGTAGATGTGGTCTTGAACAATTCTGAGATTGCTAAATGGCATAAGAGACTTGGACACATAGGAGAAAAAGGACTGAAGGAATTGGCAAGGAGTGGAGTAATTGGAAATCTGGGAAATCAAGAACTGGAGTTTTGTGATCAGTGTGCTCTGGGCAAATCCAAGAAGATGCCCTATGGAAAGGGAGTTCATACAACTCAAGAACCATTAGATTATGTTCACTCTGACATATGGGGCCCTGCAAGAACAGAATCCCATGGTGGTGCCAGATATTTCATGTCCTTGATTGATGATTACAGCAGAAAAGTATGGATCATGTTGCTGAAGAACAAGAGTGATGCCTTTCATAAGTTCAAAACATGGTTGATCCAACTGGAAAATGTCAAAGGGAAGAAGCTGAAGCATCTGAGGACTGATAATGGACTGGAGTACCTCTCTACAGAGTTTACAAACTTCTGTGAAGAAAGAGGAATCAAGAGACACAGGACTGTGCCCATGAATCCTCAACAGAATGGAGTTGCAGAAAGGTTTAACAGGACTCTTCTTGAAAGAGTGAGGTGTATGCTTTTGGATGCTGGGTTGCCAAAGGTGTTTTGGGGAGAAACCATTGCTACAGCATGCTATCTTATTAACAGGTCACCCTCATCAGTAATTGGGTTCAAAACACCTGAAGAGGTGTGGAGTGGACAGAAACCAAGGTATGAAGGGTTAAGGGTGTTTGGGTGTCTTGCCTTTGCTCATATCAAGCAAGACAAACTAGATGCAAGGGCTCTCAGATGTGTATTTCTTGGATATCCGGATGGGATTAAGGGTTATAGATTGTGGTGCCTAGAACAAGGAAATCATAAGATAATCACAAGTAGAGATGTGAAGTTTAATGAGAATGTGATGGCTTATACTTCTACAGGCTCTAAAGAAGAATTTGATGCTGCTAAAGAGACAGAGGAGATATCAATTCAGGTGGAGCAACCTGCAGAAGATAATCACACACCTCAACCACAAGCAGATGAACAAGACAGTGACTCATCATCTGAAGAAGAAGCACAAACTGGACCTGCACAAAATATCAGGGAATACAGCATTGGAAGGGATATGCCTAGAAGAAAAATCAACAGACCTGATTTCTATGGCCAAGCTGGGAGTGTATATTATGCCTTAAGTGTTGCTGAAGACCTGGAATCACAAGAGCCTAGCAGTTTTCAAGAAGCACTAGACTGTGAAGAAGGTGAACACTGGATACAGGCAATGACTGAAGAAATGGAGTCTCTGGAAAAGAATAAGACCTGGATATTGGTGGAGAAACCAAAAGGGCAGAAACTTGTAAGCTCCAAGTGGATATACAAGAAGAAACTAGAAACTGCAGGGTCCAAACAGGTGAGGTTTAAAGCAAGGTTGGTAGCTAGGGGCTTTACACAAAGAGAAGGAATTGATTATAATGAGGTCTTCTCTCCTGTAGTAAAGCACTGCTCAATCAGGTTGCTTCTATCAAAAGTCACACAGGAGGATATGGAACTACAGCAACTGGATGTAAAGACAGCATTCTTACATGGAGAACTCAATGAGGAAATATATACGGAACAGCCAGAAGGCTTTGTTATTCCTGGGAAAGAAGACAAAGTATGTTTACTGAAGAAGTCACTATATGGACTTAAACAAAGTCCTAGACAGTGGAACAAGAGGTTCAATGACTTCATGATCAGTGCTGGTTTTGTAAGAAGCCTTTATGACAGTTGTGTTTACTTCAACAAAGTTTCAAAGCAAGATAAAGTGTTTCTTCTATTGTATGTGGATGACATGCTAATTGCCAGCAGAAACAAGGAGAGGGTACAATGGTTGAAGGATAGACTTAATGCTGAGTTTGACATGAAGGACCTGGGAGAAGCTAAGAAGATATTGGGAATGAACATTCTAAGAAACAGAGAAGCTGGAGTACTTTGGTTATCTCAGAGACAATACCTACAGAAAGTATTGGAGAGGTTTCATATGCATGAAGCCAAACCTCTCTCCACTCCAGTTAATCTACAGAAGAAACTTTCCAAAGAACAATGCCCAAATACTGAAGAGGAGATCATACAGATGAGCAATATTCCCTATGCAAGTGGAGTTGGAAGTCTTATGTATGGAATGATTTGTAGCAGGCCTGACTTGGCATATGCTGTATCTTTGGTAAGCAGGTTCATGTCAAATCCAGGAGTGGAACACTGGGAAGCTTTGAAACATGTGATGAGGTATCTAAAAGGATCAGTAAACATGTCACTGAAATTTGAGAAGAAAGTGGATGGAAGTACTGTTGCATTGGAGGGGTTTGCTGATTCTGATTTTGCAGCAAACGTGGACACAAGGAAGTCAATTTCTGGATTTGTGTTTACCTTATATGGGACAGCCATCAGCTGGAGGAGTGCACAACAATCTGTTGTGGCACTATCAACTACAGAAGCAGAATATATCTCTTTAACTGAAGCTATCAAAGAATCAATCTGGTTGAAAGGGGTGTTGAGAGATTTGGATATCAAGCAAAAGTGTGTGGTAATCTACTGTGATAATCAAAGTGCTTTACACCTTGTGAAACACCAAGCATTTCATGAAAGGTCAAAACACATTGATGTGAGGTTACACTTTGCTAGAGATATCATAGATTCTGGGTCTGTGGAGGTGAAGAAGGTGCGTACTTTGCATAATCCTGCTGATTTTCTTACAAAGGGTGTACCTGGAAACAAAGTGGAGCATTGCTCGAGCTTGCTGCAGCTTGAGCAGTGTCATGAAGAGCATTAACAGATAAGCAGTGAAGAGGCAGGAAGAGGCATACTTGATTCATTGGGGTGGAGATTTGTGAGGAAGTGTTCAATATCATCAAGTGAGCTATACTTTGAAATAGGATGAGTTGGGAATGTGGAACCGGGATCATGAAGTGAAGAACCGGGTGGATAGACCGGGTTTTAGCGTGTAGAAGTGAGTCTGTGCAGAATAAACCGGGTTCAGGGTTGTTGGGGGGATAACCGTCAGTTGTGACGAGTTTGTTACAGTTTTGTGACGGAATAAACCGTCACATTTGTCCGGTAGCAGCAGTCATCTTCAATCAGTTAGAATTTTTTGGTCAGTTACATTCGAGCTACAAGACCTATATCATTGGAAAGCTCTCTTCCAAAAGAACAACACTACGTCGAGCAATTTCCAGTTTTCATAGATTACAGAGAGAATTTAAAGAGTGATTGTTTTCTGCCCTAATTGGTTCCAGATTTGGGCATTTTTCATTTCTGAGTGTAATTTCTGTAATTGATTGGATATCTTAGTGGATTGAGGTGTGTCTTGCCTCCGTGGATGTAGTTCATCTTGAACGAACCACGTAAATCGATTGTGTGATTCATTTTTCTTTCAGTTCTGCGCAAAGTTCATTTCGGCCACAACTCTGGCCGAACAGTTGTGTGTTTTTCAAACTGATAATCTTCGAACTCATTTCAGATTCTTAGTGTTGTGTGGTTAGGAGTTGATTTGTCTAACAAGTGGCGCCGTCTGTGGGAATCAACTCGCACAGTTTGAATAAGAGGAGGAATGGCTGGTATGAAGATGGATTTTGAGAAGTTCACTGGAAGGAATGACTTCACATTGTGGAAGATCAAGATGAACGCAGTCCTGGTTCACAATGGCCTTGATCTTGCACTGATACCTCTGGAATCATGGGAAGAAACTGAGAAACCGAAGTTTGCATCAGTGGATAAGAAGGCCCTAAGTCTTATCTTCTTGTGTTTAGGTGATAAACCGTTGAGGGAGGTTTCAAGATGCAAGAGTTCCTTAGAAGCATGGAGGAGATTGGAAGAACTGTATCAATCAAAGTCAGTATCCAACAAACTGTTCCTGAAGCAGAAGATGTTGGCCTTCAAGATCACAGAAGACAAGGTAATTTCTGATCAACTTGATGAGTTCATTAAGATGATTGAAGAATTGGAAGATCTGGATGTGAAACTGGAGGAGGATGACAAGGCATTGATGGTGTTAAATATTCTTCCAAAATCCATGGAAAGCTTTAAGGATGCTTTGATGTATGGGAGAGATGAGCAGCTGTCCTATGATGGAATAGTGAAGGCTCTGAGATCAAAATGCTTCCAGACTCAAGGAGACAAAGGCATGGTGCAATCTGGAGAAGGTTTGAATGTCAAATTCAAGAAACCGTGGCAAGGCAAGAAGGGTCAGAATGCTAAGGGTCCAAAGTCAGGGGATTCAAATCCTAAGAAGGGGAATGACTGGGTTGAAAAGAGGAAATGCTTCAAGTATAAACAGCCAGGTCACCTGAAGAAGGATTGTCCTAAGAAGAATAAGAAAGCTGGAAATCAAGGGGCAGAAGCTGCTGCCATTGATCATCAACAAGACCCTCCAGAAGTATTAAATGTTACTGATTCAAGAATGGTGAAGGAATGGGTCCTGGACACAGGGTGTTCTTTTCATATGTGTCCTCATCAGTCATGGTTTAATGAACTGAAGAAAGAAGATGGTGGAAATGTTCTCCTGGGAAATGACCAATCATGCAAAGTCAAAGGGGTTGGATCAGTGAGCATAAGAATGTTTGATGGGGTGATCAGAATCATCTCAAATGTTAGGTATGTTCCTGGCCTTAAAAGGAATCTTCTATCTCTTGGCTCATTGGTAACCAGTGGATGTCAGTTTAGCTCAGTAGAGGGATTCTTGCATATCACAAAACATGGAAAAATGGTGATAAAAGGAAGACAGCATAATGGACTATTTATCCTGATTGATTCACCTATTGTTGGAAGTGTAGATGTGGTCTTGAACAATTCTGAGATTGCTAAATGGCATAAGAGACTTGGACACATAGGAGAAAAAGGACTGAAGGAATTGGCAAGGAGTGGAGTAATTGGAAATCTGGGAAATCAAGAACTGGAGTTTTGTGATCAGTGTGCTCTGGGCAAATCCAAGAAGATGCCCTATGGAAAGGGAGTTCATACAACTCAAGAACCATTAGATTATGTTCACTCTGACATATGGGGCCCTGCAAGAACAGAATCCCATGGTGGTGCCAGATATTTCATGTCCTTGATTGATGATTACAGCAGAAAAGTATGGATCATGTTGCTGAAGAACAAGAGTGATGCCTTTCATAAGTTCAAAACATGGTTGATCCAACTGGAAAATGTCAAAGGGAAGAAGCTGAAGCATCTGAGGACTGATAATGGACTGGAGTACCTCTCTACAGAGTTTACAAACTTCTGTGAAGAAAGAGGAATCAAGAGACACAGGACTGTGCCCATGAATCCTCAACAGAATGGAGTTGCAGAAAGGTTTAACAGGACTCTTCTTGAAAGAGTGAGGTGTATGCTTTTGGATGCTGGGTTGCCAAAGGTGTTTTGGGGAGAAACCATTGCTACAGCATGCTATCTTATTAACAGGTCACCCTCATCAGTAATTGGGTTCAAAACACCTGAAGAGGTGTGGAGTGGACAGAAACCAAGGTATGAAGGGTTAAGGGTGTTTGGGTGTCTTGCCTTTGCTCATATCAAGCAAGACAAACTAGATGCAAGGGCTCTCAGATGTGTATTTCTTGGATATCCGGATGGGATTAAGGGTTATAGATTGTGGTGCCTAGAACAAGGAAATCATAAGATAATCACAAGTAGAGATGTGAAGTTTAATGAGAATGTGATGGCTTATACTTCTACAGGCTCTAAAGAAGAATTTGATGCTGCTAAAGAGACAGAGGAGATATCAATTCAGGTGGAGCAACCTGCAGAAGATAATCACACACCTCAACCACAAGCAGATGAACAAGACAGTGACTCATCATCTGAAGAAGAAGCACAAACTGGACCTGCACAAAATATCAGGGAATACAGCATTGGAAGGGATATGCCTAGAAGAAAAATCAACAGACCTGATTTCTATGGCCAAGCTGGGAGTGTATATTATGCCTTAAGTGTTGCTGAAGACCTGGAATCACAAGAGCCTAGCAGTTTTCAAGAAGCACTAGACTGTGAAGAAGGTGAACACTGGATACAGGCAATGACTGAAGAAATGGAGTCTCTGGAAAAGAATAAGACCTGGATATTGGTGGAGAAACCAAAAGGGCAGAAACTTGTAAGCTCCAAGTGGATATACAAGAAGAAACTAGAAACTGCAGGGTCCAAACAGGTGAGGTTTAAAGCAAGGTTGGTAGCTAGGGGCTTTACACAAAGAGAAGGAATTGATTATAATGAGGTCTTCTCTCCTGTAGTAAAGCACTGCTCAATCAGGTTGCTTCTATCAAAAGTCACACAGGAGGATATGGAACTACAGCAACTGGATGTAAAGACAGCATTCTTACATGGAGAACTCAATGAGGAAATATATACGAAACAGCCAGAAGGCTTTGTTATTCCTGGGAAAGAAGACAAAGTATGTTTACTGAAGAAGTCACTATATGGACTTAAACAAAGTCCTAGACAGTGGAACAAGAGGTTCAATGACTTCATGATCAGTGCTGGTTTTGTAAGAAGCCTTTATGACAGTTGTGTTTACTTCAACAAAGTTTCAAAGCAAGATAAAGTGTTTCTTCTATTGTATGTGGATGACATGCTAATTGCCAGCAGAAACAAGGAGAGGGTACAATGGTTGAAGGATAGACTTAATGCTGAGTTTGACATGAAGGACCTGGGAGAAGCTAAGAAGATATTGGGAATGAACATTCTAAGAAACAGAGAAGCTGGAGTACTTTGGTTATCTCAGAGACAATACCTACAGAAAGTATTGGAGAGGTTTCATATGCATGAAGCCAAACCTCTCTCCACTCCAGTTAATCTACAGAAGAAACTTTCCAAAGAACAATGCCCAAATACTGAAGAGGAGATCATACAGATGAGCAATATTCCCTATGCAAGTGGAGTTGGAAGTCTTATGTATGGAATGATTTGTAGCAGGCCTGACTTGGCATATGCTGTATCTTTGGTAAGCAGGTTCATGTCAAATCCAGGAGTGGAACACTGGGAAGCTTTGAAACATGTGATGAGGTATCTAAAAGGATCAGTAAACATGTCACTGAAATTTGAGAAGAAAGTGGATGGAAGTACTGTTGCATTGGAGGGGTTTGCTGATTCTGATTTTGCAGCAAACGTGGACACAAGGAAGTCAATTTCTGGATTTGTGTTTACCTTATATGGGACAGCCATCAGCTGGAGGAGTGCACAACAATCTGTTGTGGCACTATCAACTACAGAAGCAGAATATATCTCTTTAACTGAAGCTATCAAAGAATCAATCTGGTTGAAAGGGGTGTTGAGAGATTTGGATATCAAGCAAAAGTGTGTGGTAATCTACTGTGATAATCAAAGTGCTTTACACCTTGTGAAACACCAAGCATTTCATGAAAGGTCAAAACACATTGATGTGAGGTTACACTTTGCTAGAGATATCATAGATTCTGGGTCTGTGGAGGTGAAGAAGGTGCGTACTTTGCATAATCCTGCTGATTTTCTTACAAAGGGTGTACCTGGAAACAAAGTGGAGCATTGCTCGAGCTTGCTGCAGCTTGAGCAGTGTCATGAAGAGCATTAACAGATAAGCAGTGAAGAGGCAGGAAGAGGCATACTTGATTCATTGGGGTGGAGATTTGTGAGGAAGTGTTCAATATCATCAAGTGAGCTATACTTTGAAATAGGATGAGTTGGGAATGTGGAACCGGGATCATGAAGTGAAGAACCGGGTGGATAGACCGGGTTTTAGCGTGTAGAAGTGAGTCTGTGCAGAATAAACCGGGTTCAGGGTTGTTGGGGGGATAACCGTCAGTTGTGACGAGTTTGTTACAGTTTTGTGACGGAATAAACCGTCACATTTGTCCGGTAGCAGCAGTCATCTTCAATCAGTTAGAATTTTTTGGTCAGTTACATTCGAGCTACAAGACCTATATCATTGGAAAGCTCTCTTCCAAAAGAACAACACTACGTCGAGCAATTTCCAGTTTTCATAGATTACAGAGAGAATTTAAAGAGTGATTGTTTTCTGCCCTAATTGGTTCCAGATTTGGGCATTTTTCATTTCTGAGTGTAATTTCTGTAATTGATTGGATATCTTAGTGGATTGAGGTGTGTCTTGCCTCCGTGGATGTAGTTCATCTTGAACGAACCACGTAAATCGATTGTGTGATTCATTTTTCTTTCAGTTCTGCGCAAAGTTCATTTCGGCCACAACTCTGGCCGAACAGTTGTGTGTTTTTCAAACTGATAATCTTCGAACTCATTTCAGATTCTTAGTGTTGTGTGGTTAGGAGTTGATTTGTCTAACAAGTGGCGCCGTCTGTGGGAATCAACTCGCACAGTTTGAATAAGAGGAGGAATGGCTGGTATGAAGATGGATTTTGAGAAGTTCACTGGAAGGAATGACTTCACATTGTGGAAGATCAAGATGAACGCAGTCCTGGTTCACAATGGCCTTGATCTTGCACTGATACCTCTGGAATCATGGGAAGAAACTGAGAAACCGAAGTTTGCATCAGTGGATAAGAAGGCCCTAAGTCTTATCTTCTTGTGTTTAGGTGATAAACCGTTGAGGGAGGTTTCAAGATGCAAGAGTTCCTTAGAAGCATGGAGGAGATTGGAAGAACTGTATCAATCAAAGTCAGTATCCAACAAACTGTTCCTGAAGCAGAAGATGTTGGCCTTCAAGATCACAGAAGACAAGGTAATTTCTGATCAACTTGATGAGTTCATTAAGATGATTGAAGAATTGGAAGATCTGGATGTGAAACTGGAGGAGGATGACAAGGCATTGATGGTGTTAAATATTCTTCCAAAATCCATGGAAAGCTTTAAGGATGCTTTGATGTATGGGAGAGATGAGCAGCTGTCCTATGATGGAATAGTGAAGGCTCTGAGATCAAAATGCTTCCAGACTCAAGGAGACAAAGGCATGGTGCAATCTGGAGAAGGTTTGAATGTCAAATTCAAGAAACCGTGGCAAGGCAAGAAGGGTCAGAATGCTAAGGATCCAAAGTCAGGGGATTCAAATCCTAAGAAGGGGAATGACTGGGTTGAAAAGAGGAAATGCTTCAAGTATAAACAGCCAGGTCACCTGAAGAAGGATTGTCCTAAGAAGAATAAGAAAGCTGGAAATCAAGGGGCAGAAGCTGCTGCCATTGATCATCAACAAGACCCTCCAGAAGTATTAAATGTTACTGATTCAAGAATGGTGAAGGAATGGGTCCTGGACACAGGGTGTTCTTTTCATATGTGTCCTCATCAGTCATGGTTTAATGAACTGAAGAAAGAAGATGGTGAAAATGTTCTCCTGGGAAATGACCAATCATGCAAAGTCAAAGGGGTTGGATCAGTGAGCATAAGAATGTTTGATGGGGTGATCAGAATCATCTCAAATGTTAGGTATGTTCCTGGCCTTAAAAGGAATCTTCTATCTCTTGGCTCATTGGTAACCAGTGGATGTCAGTTTAGCTCAGTAGAGGGATTCTTGCATATCACAAAACATGGAAAAATGGTGATAAAAGGAAGACAGCATAATGGACTATTTATCCTGATTGGTTCACCTATTGTTGGAAGTGTAGATGTGGTCTTGAACAATTCTGAGATTGCTAAATGGCATAAGAGACTTGGACACATAGGAGAAAAAGGACTGAAGGAATTGGCAAGGAGTGGAGTAATTGGAAATCTGGGAAATCAAGAACTGGAGTTTTGTGATCAGTGTGCTCTGGGCAAATCCAAGAAGATGCCCTATGGAAAGGGAGTTCATACAACTCAAGAACCATTAGATTATGTTCACTCTGACATATGGGGCCCTGCAAGAACAGAATCCCATGGTGGTGCCAGATATTTCATGTCCTTGATTGATGATTACAGCAGAAAAGTATGGATCATGTTGCTGAAGAACAAGAGTGATGCCTTTCATAAGTTCAAAACATGGTTGATCCAACTAGAAAATGTCAAAGGGAAGAAGCTGAAGCATCTGAGGACTGATAATGGACTGGAGTACCTCTCTACAGAGTTTACAAACTTCTGTGAAGAAAGAGGAATCAAGAGACACAGGACTGTGCCCATGAATCCTCAACAGAATGGAGTTGCAGAAAGGTTTAACAGGACTCTTCTTGAAAGAGTGAGGTGTATGCTTTTGGATGCTGGGTTGCCAAAGGTGTTTTGGGGAGAAACCATTGCTACAGCATGCTATCTTATTAACAGGTCACCCTCATCAGTAATTGGGTTCAAAACACCTGAAGAGGTGTGGAGTGGACAGAAACCAAGGTATGAAAGTTTAAGGGTGTTTGGGTGTCTTGCCTTTGCTCATATCAAGCAAGACAAACTAGATCCAAGGGCTCTCAGATGTGTATTTCTTGGATATCCGGATGGGATTAAGGGTTACAGATTGTGGTGCCTAGAACAAGGAAATCATAAGATAATCACAAGTAGAGATGTGAAGTTTAATGAGAATGTGATGGCTTATACTTCTACAGGCTCTAAAGAAGAATTTGATGCTGCTAAAGAGACAGAGGAGATATCAATTCAGGTGGAGCAACCTGCAGAAGATAATCACACACCTCAACCACAAGCAGATGAACAAGACAGTGACTCATCATCTGAAGAAGAAGCACAAACTGGACCTGCACAAAATATCAGGGAATACAGCATTGGAAGGGATATGCCTAGAAGAAAAATCAACAGACCTGATTTCTATGGCCAAGCAGGGAGTGTATATTATGCCTTAAGTGTTGCTGAAGACCTGGAATCACAAGAGCCTAGCAGTTTTCAAGAAGCACTAGACTGTGAAGAAGGTGAACACTGGATACAGGCAATGACTGAAGAAATGGAGTCTCTGGAAAAGAATATGACCTGGATATTGGTGGAGAAACCAAAAGGTCAGAAACTTGTAAGCTCCAAGTGGATATACAAGAAGAAACTAGAAACTGCAGGGTCCAAACAGGTGAGGTTTAAAGCAAGGTTGGTAGCTAGGGGCTTTACACAAAGAGAAGGAATTTATTATAATGAGGTCTTCTCTCCTGTAGTAAAGCACTGCTCAATCAGGTTGCTTCTATCAAAAGTCACACAGGAGGATATGGAACTACAGCAACTGGATGTAAAGACAGCATTCTTACATGGAGAACTCAATGAGGAAATATATACGAAACAGCCAGAAGGCTTTGTTATTCCTGGGAAAGAAGACAAAGTATGTTTACTGAAGAAGTCACTATATGGACTTAAACAAAGTCCTAGACAGTGGAACAAGAGGTTCAATGACTTCATGATCAGTGCTGGTTTTGTAAGAAGCCTTTATGACAGTTGTGTTTACTTCAACAAAGTTTCAAAGCAAGATAAAGTGTTTCTTCTATTGTATGTGGATGACATGCTAATTGCCAGCAGAAACAAGGAGAGGGTACAATGGTTGAAGGATAGACTTAATGCTGAGTTTGACATGAAGGACCTGGGAGAAGCTAAGAAGATATTGGGAATGAACATTCTAAGAAACAGAGAAGCTGGAGTACTTTGGTTATCTCAGAGACAATACCTACAGAAAGTATTGGAGAGGTTTCATATGCATGAAGCCAAACCTCTCTCCACTCCAGTTAATCTACAGAAGAAACTTTCCAAAGAACAATGCCCAAATCCTGAAGAGGAGATCATACAGATGAGCAATATTCCCTATGCAAGTGGAGTTGGAAGTCTTATGTATGGAATGATTTGTAGCAGGCCTGACTTGGCATATGCTGTATCTTTGGTAAGCAGGTTCATGTCAAATCCAGGAGTGGAACACTGGGAAGCTTTGAAACATGTGATGAGGTATCTAAAAGGATCAGTAAACATGTCACTGAAATTTGAGAAGAAAGTGGATGGAAGTACTGTTGCATTGGAGGGGTTTGCTGATTCTGATTTTGCAGCAAACGTGGACACAAGGAAGTCAATTTCTGGATTTGTGTTTACCTTATATGGGACAGCCATCAGCTGGAGGAGTGCACAACAATCTGTTGTGGCACTATCAACTACAGAAGCAGAATATATCTCTTTAACTGAAGCTATCAAAGAATCAATCTGGTTGAAAGGGGTGTTGAGAGATTTGGATATCAAGCAAAAGTGTGTGGTAATCTACTGTGATAATCAAAGTGCTTTACACCTTGTGAAACACCAAGCATTTCATGAAAGGTCAAAACACATTGATGTGAGGTTACACTTTGCTAGAGATATCATAGATTCTGGGTCTGTGGAGGTGAAGAAGGTGCGTACTTTGCATAATCCTGCTGATTTTCTTACAAAGGGTGTACCCTGAAACAAAGTGGAGCATTGCTCGAGCTTGCTGCAGCTTGAGCAGTGTCATGAAGAGCATTAACAGATAAGCAGTGAAGAGGCAGGAAGAGGCATACTTGATTCATTGAGGTGGAGATTTGTGAGGAAGTGTTCAATATCATCAAGTGAGATACTTTGAAATAGGATGAGTTGGGAATGTGGAACCGGGATCATGAAGTGAAGAACCGGGTGGATAGACCGGGTTTTAGCGTGTAGAAGTGAGTCTGTGCAGAATAAACCGGGTTCAGGGTTGTTGGGGGGATAACCGTCAGTTGTGACGAGTTTGTTACAGTTTTGTGACGGAATAAACCGTCACATTTGTCCGGTAGCAGCAGTCATCTTCAATCAGTTAGAATTTTTTGGTCAGTTACATTCGAGCTACAAGACCTATATCATTGGAAAGCTCTCTTCCAAAAGAACAACACTACGTCGAGCAATTTCCAGTTTTCATAGATTACAGAGAGAATTTAAAGAGTGATTGTTTTCTGCCCTAATTGGTTCCAGATTTGGGCATTTTTCATTTCTGAGTGTAATTTCTGCAAAATTGATTGGATATCTTAGTGGATTGAGGTGTGTCTTGCCTCCGTGGATGTAGTTCATCTTGAACGAACCACGTAAATCGATTGTGTGATTCATTTTTCTTTCAGTTCTGCGCAAAGTTCATTTCGGCCACAACTCTGGCCGAACAGTTGTGTGTTTTTCAAACTGATAATCTTCGAACTCATTTCAGATTCTTAGTGTTGTGTGGTTAGGAGTTGATTTGTCTAACACATGGAGCAACCTACTTTGGAGGAGAGTTGGGAGACTTGGCAAGCGAACTCTTCTGCAATTATAAAGAACCACTTTAGTGCATATTTTTTTTTTTTTATTTACTTTATATTTTTCTTATTATTTTTTATTTTTATTTTTAATATCATTGATATATACTGCTATAATTACAAATTAAGAACTTATTTGCTTTATAAATGTATATGGGTAAAATTACTTGTTCTTTTTCTTTTCGCAATCAAGTAGTCATTGAGATGAGGATACCATTTATGTTTGTGTTGTTGCATTCAAGGTGAGCGTTCCGATCTAACTACAAATGTAATTCATGGTCTAGAGTCACTTGAATTAGGTAATTGATTGCCAAAATAAACATCCAGATGCATGATTCAACATCCTATAGAGATATGTTGCTGCATTTCCAATCATTGGGAGAGTGTCTATGTGTAGTCACTCTAGCAATGTTGTGAGAAAATTGTGCTTTAAGGTGAGTTTTGTATTTCATGATTTTATTATTCTAACTATACTTGTTGACAAAAACTTGCTTATATCCTACAAATTTTACATTTGATGAGGCTAATACTACATGACCAAATAATTCATTTTGTCATGAAATTAGGTTCTGACCTAGATTGAGTCTTTCTAATTTAGGTCAATATACTATTGCTACTAAATTTCAACAGAGTGTTGTTTGAGATCATCGTATTCTATGATTCCTTGAGGAACAACGTATACACCGTCAAGTTGTGGAAGATTTTTTTCCATCACTCATTGCACTCTCATAATCCATTGAGATTTCTTTGTTCTCTAGAATCTATTGGATGTGGAGCCTAAACTGACGCAGGGGGTGTCACGGCTGTGATGGGTAGTCGCGACCGCGACCAAGGGAGCGAAAGAAGGGACCTTGGTCTGATAACTTATCGCGGGCGCGAAGGCTGGTCGCGGGCGCGAACGTCAAAATTGAGATACGCCTCGCGGGGGCGAATCAGGGTCGCGGCCGCAACTCGTAGCACCGACTGAAACTTGGGGGACAAGTTTTAGAGTTATTTTGACTATTATAAATAGTGGTATCCTTCTCCACTCATTGTATTCCGAAAATCATCAATATTAGTGCATATCCTGACTTGGTATCGTCCCCAGACGTAGTTATGCTTCGTAACGAACTGAGTTACCAAATTCTTGTGTTCTTGTGTGATTGTTTATTGTTTTCTCTTTCGATTATCTTATCGTTTCGCGGTTGTGAGTGGGTCTAATTCTCAACAAATGGTATCAAGAGCATCAGTTTAGTTTCCTGGGAGAATTCACAACGAACTGCAGAAAGATTTCGATTTAGAGGTTCGATGGAACTGATTATGGCTTTTGGAAGATGCAAATTAAAGATTACCTCTATGGTAAGGGTTTGCACTAGCCCCTCAAGGAGAAGCCCGAGAAGATGTCTCCAGAGGAGTGGGAGTTATTGAACATGAAAGCGATGAGTGCGGTGCGTTTGTCGTTGTCCAAGGAAGTGGCTTACCATACCACAGGCGCGAATTCTACACGGGAGATGCTAAAACCTTGGAGGAGATGTATCAACAACCATCGACGACGAACAAAGTCCATCTGATTAGACGACTGTTTAATCTGAGGATGGTGGAGGGAACACCGGTACAACAACACCTGAATAAGTTCAACATGCTAACCTCACAGTTGGACTCGATCGAGATTAAATTTAAAGATGAAATTCGGGCCCTAATTATGCTATCATCGCTGCCAGACAATTAGACCGGTACAGTGACAGCCTTTAGCACCACAGACACTAAGCTAAAGTTTGACAAGGTGAGGGATTTGATGATCGGGGAAGAGATTCGTAGGAATGAATCAGGATCAGGATCAGGATCGTCCTCAAGGTCAGCGCTGAACACCGAGAACAGAGGCAGACCGAAGGAAAGACAGTTTAGGGGGAGGTCAAAATCCAGAGGGAAGAGTCAGACAAAGAAGGACGTGAGTTTGTGAAGTTCTGTGAAGTGCTAGAATAGTTCTTCAAACACCAGTGCAAGGCGTCGAAGAAGAACAAGAGGGAACAGGCAGACAGGAAGATAGCGAACGCAACCACGGATGAAGATGATGGCGATGCGTTGGTCTTGAGAGTGTGCAGTCCCATGGAGTCTTGGGTCTTGAATTTCGGCGCATCATTCCATTCTTGTAGTAATATTGGTGTTTTGCAAGATTACGTTTCTGGCGATTTTGGACAGGTATATCTAGCGGATGATAAACCCCTGAAAATCGTGGAAAAGGGAAACGTAAAGGTTGAGACATCAAATGGATCAAATTTGATGTTGAATGGAGTGAGACATATCTCTGGATTAAAGAGAAATTTACTTTCAGTTGGACAACTTGACAAGGAAGGTTGCGTGGTAACTGATGAACGTAAAAATTATCGTTTTTCTTCTACTTTTCACGTTCATATTTTGTAAAGAATTCCATGTAACTGATATGTTCATGTGTAATTTTGAGCTTTATTGCATTTCCTGGTTGAATTTCCTTTTTAATATGATTTGATGCACTTTTATGTGTTTTTTAGTCTTATTTTGAAGGTTAGGAAACTCGGAGGAATTTAGAAGATTATTCGAGTCCATTTTCACACTCTAGCCTGCATCTCGAGGTCCAAACAGGCCCAAAAGGAGTTGGGATCAAGCCCAAATTAAATATCATCAAGCCACGAGAAAAGTTCGTGAAGAACTTAGGCCGAGAAGATGGATAGAAAAATCCCAAATTGAAGAAGGAAGAAGACAAGGGAAATCGCACATGTTTTGTGTTCTAGCCTGCAAATCGAGGCCTGAATGAACCCAAATAAGACCTAATAAGAGCCCAAATTGAAGTACCTTGAGTCACGAACAAAAGCCTTGTAGGTGTCGCAGGTCAGAAAGGGCTCCAAGACGGCGACGGAAGACGAAGGTGCAAAGCTGGAAAGCTAACCGGACCAACAGCCGGACCGCCTACCGGACTGGCAGGACCACCGGTAGTCTGTCCAGAGTGAGCCCAAGATCCATCCGGACCGGCTACCGGTCCAGCTACCAGTCCGACAGCGCTACCGGTAATTCTCGAGTGCATCCCCTTTTTCATGCAGTCTTTGTTTTGTGGCCATAACTTCTTCATCTGAGCTCCGATCCAAGTGATTCAAGTTGTCACGTGTAACCAAGACAAATATCTACAACCTTTGTGTTTTGACTGAGAGCCAATTTTGAGCCAATTCTTCTTTGAATTTGCATAAAGTTTGAGTCGAGCGCACGAAGGAGGGTTCGACCAACAACTTACAGTCCTTTGTGTTCCAATTTTCTTTTAATTATTTTACCCTTACTTTTAGGGGACTTTTCAGCATATTTTTCACTTTTGTATGTGTGGGGAGTGGGTGTGTATAAATACCCCGTCCCCCTTTATTTCAAACAACTCATAAACCATTTTCCAATTTTTCTCTCCATGCTCTCTAGAATAGAACTAGGGTTCTTCATTTTGTTCTTGAGAAACCCATTCATTAGGATTCTTGAGTATTATTGAAGGATTTTTTGCGCTTTTGCAAGAGAATCGGGATTGGAGTAAATACGAGCATGAATTGAAGATTATAATCATCATTCTAAATCAAGACTAAGCTTTCTTCTCCATACTTATTATTTTTCTTTGCATTTATTAATCTTTACTCCTTCTCAAATTAAATTCTTGGGTCTTGTATTTATTATGGTTGTTTGATGATTTTCATGAACTGTGAGTAGTTATTTGTAGTTTCTAGGGTTCAGAGTAGCCCAACCCTAAGGTTTATTGCTTTTATTAATTGTTGATTGAATTTTGGGGATTATTTGTTATTGGAATCGATATTGTGGATTTGTATGGCTTATATTCTAGGATTAGCTAACCTCGGGTATATTGGTTCTCCTCGAGGGCCCATGGGGGACGACGGGAGAACCCGAATCGTATATATTGATCTTGATTGGATGTCCTAGAGCCTCGCCCCCTAGGCAATATCCAATATCCACTTGGGGTGGATATTTTAGGATTAATTAGGTTATCTCCATAATTTACTTACTCTTGGGTGGTAGTAATTCCGTTATTGTCTTTAATAATTGGAATTAGAGTGAATTAAGCGATAACTTGTTAATTTGGCGAATCTCTTTTGTTACTTGTTTGGATTTCTAAATTGGAACAAAAACCTTCCATCACAATCCCTTAGTTTAATCGGTGATTAGTAGGCATAAACCCTAGGTAAGGTAAAACTATGCCTTAGAAAACCACTTTCTAGTTGAGAGTATCTTTTATTTAGTTGTTTGATTTATTTTTGATTAGTGATTAGTCAATCTATACATTTCCAATTAGCCTAACTTAGTGAATTGATAAACCCTTCGGTATGTTCCGTGAGAGTAACCTCTCTGTGGTTTGATAATCTTTTATACTACCACTGTCACAAGTCGTAGGCTAGCGGTTTGATAAAGGTGTTCGCATCGTAATGATTTAGAGCATTTTTCGCGGACAAGTTCATGGCACCATTGTTGGATTTGTATACTGAAAGCAAAATCTTTTATATACAATGTTTCCAGTTATTCACTGTTTATCTCCTATCTAATTATATTTGCACTTTCACTATGTATGTGTCCCCATATCTCTTGCAAATAAGTAGATCATATGGTGTGTTGTAGATCACAGAAGATCATATGATTGGTTAAACTTAATGAAATATAAAATATAAATCACAGCTGAGACAACTTGAGGACGAGTTGTTGGTTTAGGCTGCAATATTAAGTAGGAATAGTTTATCTTGACTATTTACTTATACAGGTATATATGTATTTACGTATTGATAGGATCACAGTGAGATAAGTTCTTCTGCCTGACCTAAGTGAAGAACTAGAGATCTCGGTGACTTATAATAATCTAAAGCCTAAATAAGATTACAATTATGAATGCTTGTTTGTGTGTCACTTTGATTTACAATGGGCAAGAGTTAAGTTATAACTTTTATACTATGTATTTTGGGTGACAGCAACATGCATATAATAATTGGTAATTTGTATTGAGGTAACCGTATCTGTTTAGGATGATGATATCCCCTTAAGGAGCTCAAAAGGTTTATTGTACAAAACCCTGCAGGTTGATTAAATTCAGGTACAATAATAAGGTTGAGTGGTACTACTTAAGAAATAAATAAGAAATTAATTAATTTAAGATGTCAGAGGTTTTAATTAATTAATGGATATTCGATATCTTAAATACGGGAATTAATTAAGTCTAATTCAAGCCCTGACTCAACTCGGGAATAAAGGGGTAAGTCAGTATTAATTCTCTAATGGAATGAATTAATATTTATATGTTCTGGGCTGAAAAAGGAAGAATTGATGCATAATTAGGCCCATCTTTATTTCTTGTATTTGATCCCTGGACTGACCCATATAGACTCCTAGTCCAAGTAGAAATAGAGAATTAAATTCCTAACAAGGAATTAAATTCCTAATCCTAGAAGGAATTAAACTACCAGGCTTGGCTCACACTCAACCATGTATTATAAATACATGGTCTCTCATTCTGTGAATATAGAAGAATTAACACTAAAAAAGATCACTGAATAGAGAGAAAAAGAGAGTAGGCGGCGGTTTAAGGTGTTCCTTCCCACTTGGAATTCTTCAAAGTTCGTCGTCCATCCGGCATTGAGGATTGAGTAGGAGATACAGTTCAAATTCGTCGTCCATTCGGCGTTGAGGATTGAGTAGGGGATACAGTCCACAAGGTCAAGACGGGAGTCATAATTCATTCAATCAGAAATCGACCTTTTGTGTAAACAGCTATCAGGTCGAATCCCTTAACTCCTATGTGTTGTAGGCGCATGTTAGGGTTTATATAAATTTATAGATCCACCTCTAGGGTTGATCAATAAGGATACAAATTATGACAACTAAGAAGGGTCCTATGAAAGGGATTAATTATATTCCTCTCTACAAGAGTATTATAATAGATATAATTTCTACAACTGGTATCAGAGCCTGGTCTGTCTTCTTGGCTCTGTCAGATATAATTTGTTTATTGATTATGTATGTGCGCTGTGTATGTTTAATTTTTGTCGTTCTTCGTTGCTCGTTTTACATCATGTTTGTTGGCGTTGGATTTTTTTTTACCACGAGAAAATCCATGGTTATAATATGTTCGTTTTTACTTGTATTTTGTTAAAAAAACTGTAAAAATCGAAGAACGAAGACGAAGAACACGAAAAACGCGATGAACCCGGCAGCAGGCAGCCGGCGCCCAACAGCAGGCATCCGGCGCCCGTCGCTCGGCAACAACAACCCCGACGCTCGGCGGCAGCAGCAGCCCCCTGCGCCCGGAGCTTGGCAGCAGCAGCCCCCGGTGCCCGGCAACAGCTGGCCTTGACGGCCGACAGATTCTGATTGGAGGGGCGGCGACGACTAGGGTTTGCAAACCCTAGCAGATCGTTGCCGTGCACAGACCTGGGCGCGCGCGAGGCGCTGGGCTTCAGCTCAGCAGTCCCCGGAGGCTTTAGACGGCTTGGCCCCCTCGGCCGTGGCGTGGGCGTGGGCGTGGGTTTCGGTCCGACAGCCCATTGGCCCATGTAGCATGTTTACTAGCCCAGTGTGTTTTTTGTTTTGGCCCGGTTCGTACCCGAATATGCGAGGCCCAACGTGAAGGCCCAAGAGACTTGAAGATTTGTATTTCCTAAATTATTGTAATAGTTTAGGATTTAATTTTTACATGTTGAGCCACGAAGAATGAATTTTATTTATTTTTATCGTTTCTTTATTACTCAATGGATGAATGATATTTATTATCATGTTTATTATGCCTACGTGATTTATTAATTACACTTTGACTATCATGCTAAGACCTTCTCGTATATTAGCATATCTAAATTCTTCGAGCATGCTTTATTTGTTGTGCTTATTTTTTATTTATGCTTAGGATTACGTGTTGTTGCATGGACAAACCTTTTGAAGTAAAAGACTAAGCAAAACCCGACAATTTTAATTTCTAAAAATAGTCAAAAGACCTCCACAACCGGTCTCTAGGCAAAATAAATAATAAATTTAGCAAACGTCCACACGCGTGGCTTGCTCATATTTATTATTTATAAGTTTGCTGGCTGGGACTTCTATATAAATCATTTAATTCCAAAAGAAAAGTGGGAGTTACACGCGTAAACGTCCACACGCGTGGCTTACACGTATGATTTTCACAAGTTTTCTAGATAGTTGAAAACAAATGGGATAACGAAGGTTAAATAAATTGGACGCGACGTAGTCCACCAAAGTGTGTCAAATCCAAGGTTTTGTTTACAAGTGTTAGGACGTGGACACTGCTTAGATATTAATTTTAAGTACAACTCCCCGCGGAGTCCCTTCTTAAAAATAATATGGTCTAGTATAAAAGTCCAACTATTAATTTCATTTGTCAAAAGGTTAGGTTGACATGGATTGAAATTAAAATGACTAGGTATTTTAGTCTGGTTGAGGGGTTTACATATAAACGTCCACCCGCGTGGCTTATATGTAAATCTCTTGGGCTATTGGAGGATTCAACCAATATTGTTTTATCAAAAGGTTACAATATTGTTGATTCAAATTATATGTGATTGTGCTCTTACATGTTTATTATTAAATATTTTCAAATATGTCGTTATCGTCTGTTATAAATATTCTCGCACAACACCGCTTAACCGGTCCTAATTATAAAGAATGGAAACGTAATCTGTAGTATATTCTTATCGCTGAGGAACACTATTTCGCGTTAGTTACTCCTCGTCCGGATCCCCTTACTGCACAGCCCATTGATGAGGAGCGGGCAAAGCATGACAAATGACACAAGTATAATAATGTGGCCAAGTGCTACATTATGAACACTATGTCGTCTGCTTTGCAGCTCCAGCATCAAGACATGGACGATGCTGCCAACATCATGTTGAACCTTCAAGAGGTGCATGGGGAGTCGGACAGAGCTACTCGGTTTGACTTAATGAGGCAAATCATGGAAAGTCGAATGACCGAGGGCAACTCAGTGCATAATCATGTCATGCACATGATTAATCTCATGGACAAGCTTGACTTGATAGGAGGAGGTATCGACGGCGACGCCAAGATCGATATCATTCTTAACACTCTTCCAAATCCTTTGAGAATTTCCGTCTCAATGTTGTTATGGCCAAGAAAGACTATACTCTTAACGAGTTGCTCAATGACCTAGTTACAACAGAGGGGGTGATGGGAAAGCATGCACAGGCTTTGGTCACTGCCAATGGGCCCACTGTTCCACCGAAAGGTAAGAACAAGAAAAAGAGGCGAAAGGGCAAGGCCAAGGCAAACAGTGGGAGTAACGGAGCGGGCCCTAGTGGTGGAGTAAAGAAACCTAAGGAAAAGTGCTTCAAGTGCGGTAAGACTGGGCATTGGAAGAAAGATTGTCCAGTGCTAAAGGCAAAGGACCAAGGTACGCCATCAGCTTTAGTAACTGAAACATGCTTGGCCGCTGTTTCTGCCCATTCGTAGGTAGTGGATACGGGTGCGACTGATCATGTTTGTTACACCTTGCAGGGCTTCCAGCCAACAAGGAAGCTTAGGGATGGCGAGATCATCATCTCCATGGGCAATGCAGCAAGAGTCGCAGCAGTTGCAGTTGGAGATTTTTCTTTATGTTGTAATAACATTGTTTTAGTTTTAAGAGATGTTTTGTTTGTGCCGAGTTTTCGGCGCAATTTTTTTTTTTTTTTTCAAAACTTTATTTTGATGGATATTCAGTTGTTTTTGGTAGTAATATTTCTATCATGAGAAATAACATAGTTATCTGCACTAGTGTTTTGAACAATTTTCTTTATACTATAACTTGCCTGCATAATACCCAAAACTTCGTTGCATCAACATCATCGAACCTAAGGAAAAGGAAATTATCTTCTCAAGAGGATCAAACACATCTTTGTCACCTAAGACTAGGTCACATCAGTCTAAACCGAATCTAAAGACTAGTGTCTGATGGAGTGTTGGATTCGTTCCAACCAATTCAGACTAGAGTCTACGAAACCTGTCTAGAGGGAAAGATGTTGACAAGGCCTTTCAAGGCAAAGGGGAATAGGGCCAAAGAGGTGTTAGAACTGATCCATTCTGACTTGTGTGGACCAATGTCCACCCAAGCTCGTGGAGGGTATGAGTACTTCATCACATTCCTTGACACTTACTCAAGATACAGGTACATTTACCTACTTCGCCGCAAGTCTGAATATTTTGAGAAATTCAAAGAGTTTCAGGCAGAAGTGGAGAAGAAGCTAGGTAAAAGTATCAAGTCATTGCGGTCTGATCGCGGTGGCGAATACCTCAGCAACAAGTTCCAACGGTACTTGTTAGAAGTTGGGATAATATCCCAGTTGACTACACCAGGTACTCCCCAGCTGAATGGTGTAGCAGAGTGAAGAAATCGAACTTTACTTGAGATGGTCAGATCTATGATGAGTTATGCATCTTTGCCCATTTTGTTCTGGGGATATGCCTTAGAAAGGGCTTCTTATCTGTTAAACCTAGTACCATCCAAATCGGTACCCAAGACCCCTGTCGAGTTATGGTCAGGGCGCAAGCCTAGCTTGAACCATATAAGGATTTGGGGTAGTCCAGCACACGTGCTGAACAAGGATGCTGATAAGTTGGAATCTAGGTCTGAGGTAAGAATGTGTATAGGGTATCCAAAGGGAACGAAAGGTTGTTATTTCTATAGTCCTAAGGATCTGAAGGTCGTTATTAGTACTAATGCCCGATTGAAGAGGACTACATGATTAATCACAAGTCCAGAACCGATATTGTCCTTCAAAAACTCGAAGGGAATGGAAGTACGATTCAATTCCACAGTCACAAATGCAAAAGGCAATAATACCAAGTACTACACAACCCGTTGACATAATGCTTACACAGCCTCGACATAGTGGGAGGGTTGTTCGTCAGCCTGATCGGTTCATGTTTGTGGGAGAATCTTCGGATTTGATCCCAGGAGACGGACATGCCGATCTAGATCCCTGGACTTACGCCGAGGCAGTAAATGACGAAGATGCGAAAGAATGGCGTCGTGCTATGGATTCAAATATGAGTCCATAACTGCTATGGATGTATACGAGAAAACTAAATTGCCAGATGGCTGTAAAGCTATAGATAGTAAGTGGGTATACAAGAGAAAGAGAGGAGGGGATGGAGAAGTTACAGCCTTTAAGGCCAGGCTAGTGGCAAAAGGGTATACCCAGGTGGAGGGTAAAGATTATGATGAAACCTTTTCGGCAGTAGCCATGCTCAAGTCCATTCGGATCCTTCTCGCCATACCAGCTCACTTAGATCTTGAGGTTTGGCAAATGGATGTCAAGACCACTTTCTTAAACGGTTACCTTGAAGAAGGTAGGGACATCTACATGCAGCAACCAGAAGGCTATGTGAGGCAAGTCGAATAGCATCTGGTCTGGAAGCTCAAGAAGTCCATTTATGGACTCAAGCAAGCTTCTAGGTCATGGACCTTACATTTTGACGAGGTGATTAAAATCCTATGGATTTACTCAAAGTGACAACGAAAGTTGTGTGTATCGCATAGATGTCAACGAAGATAAAGTATTTCTTGCACTTTATGTAGATGATATTCTCCTAGATGGTAACAATGTGGAGCTATTATCAGACATAAAGAGATGGTTATCCGAACATTTCCAGATGAAGGATTTAGGAGAGACAACTTACATCCTTGGGATCAAAGTTATAAGGGATCGCAAGAAAAGGATGTTGAGCTTATCTCAAGTGGCCTACATTGATACTGTGATTGCTCGTTTTAGCATGCAAACCGCCAAGAAAGGATTTCTACCTTTCAGACATGGCGTTCCACTTTCTAAGGAGATGTGTCCTAAGACACCAAAGGAGAAAGAGGAAATGAGACAGGTACCCTACGCTTCCGCAGTGGGAAGTCTTATGTATGCAATGATATACACGAGACCCGATATCTGCTATGCAGTCGGCATAGTGGCAAGATATCAGTCTAACCCTGGACAAGCGCATTAGACTACGGTAGAACATGTTCTCAAGTACCTGAAAAGGACTAGAGATTACAGGCTAGTTTACCAGGTAGACAATCTAAATCCCTTGGGTTATACGGATTCGGATTTCCAGGCAGACCGGGATGAGAAGAGATATACCTCAGGCTATGTGTTTACCTTGGGAGGAGGAGTCGTTTCATGGAGGAGTGCAAAGCAGAGATGCATTGTAGACTCCACTATGGAAGCCGAATATGTAGCCGCACCAGAGGCTGCTAAGGAGACAGTATGGCTCTGGAATTACCTCTTGGATCTAGGTGTGGTACCTAGTTTGCCTAAGAGTATCACAATCTATTGTGATAACTCAGGTGCAGTGGAAAACTTAAAGGAACCTAGGACCCACAAGGCCACAAAATACATAGAGAGAAAGTACCATATAATACGAGAAATCGTAAAACGAGGATATGTACCGATAGAGAAGATTTGTACGACAGAGAATTTAGCTGATCCATTCATGAAGAGCTTACCGCAGAAAGTCTACGACAAGAATGTTCAGGGACTAGGACTGCGATTGATGCCACCCACTTAGGAAACTTTCGGTATAAGTGGGAGAATGTAATAGCTAGATAGTTAGACACCAAGTATACTAAAAGTTTGCTTTAGTATAAGTGGGAGATTGTTGGATTTGTATACTGAAAGCAAAATCTTTTATATACAATGTTTCCAGTTATTCACTGTTTATCTCCTATCTAATTATATTTGCACTTTCACTATGTATGTGTCCCCATATCTCTTGCAAATAAGTAGATCATATGGTGTGTTATAGATCACAGAAGATCATATGATTGGTTAAACTTAATGAGATATAAAATGTAAATCACAGCTCAGACAACTTGAGAACGATTTGTTGGTTTAGGCTGCAGTATTAAGTAGGAATAGTTTATCTTGACTATTTACTTATACTGGTACGTATTTACGTATTGATAGGATCAAAGTGAGATAAGTTCTTCTGCCTGACCTAACTGAAGAACTAGGGATCTCGGTGACATGTAATAATCTAAAGCATAAATAAGATTACAGTTATGAATGCTTGTTTATGTGTCACTTTGATTTACCGTGGGCAAGAGTTAAGTTATAACTTTATACTATATTATTTGGGTGACAGCAACTTGCATATAATAATTAGTAATTTGTATTTAGTTAACCTTATCCGTTTAGGATGATGATATCCCTTTAAGGAGCTCCAAAGGTTTATTGTACTAAACCCTGCAGGTTGATTTAGTTCAGGTACAATAATAAGGTTGAGTGGTACTACTTAAGGAATAAATAAGAAATTAATTAATTTAAGCTGTCAAAGGCTTTAATTAATTAATGGATATTCGATATCTTAAATACGGGGATTAATTAAGTCTAATTCAAGCCTCGACTCAACTCGGGAATAAAGGGGTAAGTCAGTATTAATTCTCTAGTGGAATGAATTAATATTTATGAATTAATTATGTACTGGCTGAACAAAGAAGAATTAATTTATAGTTAGGCTCATCTTTATTTCTTGTATTTGATCCCTGGACTGGCCCATATAGACTCCTAGTCCAAGTAGGAATAGAGAATTAAATTCCTAACAAGGAATTAAATTTCTAATCCTAGAAGGAATTAAACTACCAGGCTTGGCCCACACTCAACCATGTATTATAAATACATGGTCTCTCATTCTGTGAATATAGAAGACTTAACACTAAAAAAAGATCATTGAATAGAGAGAAAGAGAGAGTAGGCGGCGGTTTAAGGTGTTCCTTCCCACTTGGAATTCTTCAAAGTTCGTCGTCCATCCGGCGTTGAGGACTGAGTAGGGGATACAGTCCAGAAGATCAAGACGGGAGTCAGAAATCATTCAATCAGAAATTGACATTTTGTGTAAACAGCTATCAGGTCGAATCCCTTAACTCCTATGTGTTGTAGGCGCATGTTAGGGTTTATATAAATTTATAGATCCACCTCTAGGGTTAATCAATAAGGATACAAATTATGACAACCAAGAAGGGTCCTAGGGAAAGAGATTAATTATATTACTTTCTACAAAAGTATTATAATAGATATAATTCTTATAGCCGTTGCTGGGGAGGATTACCTTCTCGTAGAGCCATTGAGGGTCAATTGTGTGTTAAGATTAGGCTTGCATATATTTTCTTGTTCGGATGTTTGTTTTTCTTTTGTCTACTTTACATGTTATCTTTATTTTAATCTAAAAAAAAACATGATGAATAGAGGAAGGGGTAAGTTTCATTATACTAGAGTTACCACTTCCTACTCCCGGCTCACCGAGCCCGCAAAATCTTGCACGGGAGTAGAAGTCACTCCGGACATGATGAACTTAGCCCGAGGAATGAAGTTTCACAGGAAAGAAGATGAGGATCCATATGGGCATCTTGAGGAATTCTTGCAAATTCGTGAGTGTGTTAAAATCACTAACGAACTTGTAAATCAATACTCCATCAAGCTTTTTCAATTCAAACTTGAAGGAGCGGCAAAACAATGGTTTCCTGAAGAGTTATTCGATTCCTCATCTCTATGGGAGGAAGTTTCTACATCTTTCCTTCATCGATTCTTTCCGACAAGTAAGAGTGCAAGGATTAGGCGTGACATCTCAAGTTTTGAACAACGGAGTGACGAACGTTGGTTCAAAGCTTGGGAAAGACTCCTACATCTTTGCAGATCATGCCCACATCATGGATTTGATGATGCCTTTATTATTAATGTCTTCTATGCTGGATTGACGCCTAATGAGCGTGTTTTTCTTGAATCCATTAAACATGGTGAATCATCTCTACAAAATAATATGCATCAAGGATTCAAGGTAAGTACCACTCCTCTCTTTTGCTCGGGATGTGAGGCTAAGGATATTGTGACCCACTCTTGTGATAGGGAGTCATCTATGTTGTTACAACCCCGTGTTCCGATGGTTCCTAGGGACTTAGATGAGGATGATTCCGACGAAGTTTTCATTAAGAAAAAAATACTTAGATTGGTGAAAACTTTGTCTAGGAAGAGTGGTGGAAAAGAAAGGTACTATGCCTTATCGTTGGAAAACTTATATAACATGTTTAATAACCTTAAGGAAGAGGAGATTCTAACTCAAGAGAACTCTCATGCTAATCCCTTAGAAAGCGGTAATGTCGTTTCACTAGGGAGTGGTAAGCCACTTCGAGAACTTGAACGTAGAATCCCCAAAAGGGTTTCCAATGATAAAGGAAAAGAAAAGGTAACCGAGGAACTAATGAAGGAAAGGGATGACCCTCCTACCATGGGAAGTCAATCTTATCCTAATAATGCTCAACCTCGATTACCATTTCTAAAACGTGAGCGGGCACGTAGAGTTGATCGTCAATTCTAAAATTTTCTTGATGCTATAAACCAATTAACTCTTACGTTGCCCTTCACCGAAACAGTTACCACCGTCCCCCGATTTGGAAAGTTCTTAAAAGACATTATCAATAATAAGAAATAACGGGGGCAATTAGAGAAGGTTTACTTAGCCGAAGGAATTAGTGCCATAATTCAAAACAAAGCATATGCTAAGCTTAAAGATCCGGGTAGCTTCACTATCGTGTGTTCTATTTATGATGTGCAAATAGATAGAGCTTTGCTTTATTTGGGTGCTAGTGTATGTTTGTTGCCTTCTCCTATTATGCAGCAATTAAAGGATTACAAGCTTAAGGCAAGTTCCATATCCCTTCAATTGGCCGATAGGTCAATCAAGAAACCTATGGGAGTTCTTGAGGATATTCCCGTCCGAATCAATGGAATTGATATTCCGGTTGACTTTGTTGTTCTTGACATGGACGAGGACCCCAAAACCCCCATAATTCTTGGTCGACCATTCATGGCCACCACGGGTGCCATTATCAATGTCAAGGATGGAAGTCTTTCTCTTGAGCTTGGAAATCAAAGAGTTAAATTCAATCTTAAAGGTTACATTGACCAAACCTCCCCCAAAGAACAATGTTTGATGATAGATGTGATTCGGGAGGAGATTGAAGAGGTACTGGAGGAAATTCCCGAGAAGATGGCTTGGGAAAGGATACAAGAACACATAGGTTGGGACAATGAGTCTCTCCCCAAAAATGGTCTCCGAAAAATGGGCAAAGCACTCACCAAGGACCTTCAAGAGGTAGAACTCGAATCTTTCACTTCATTCATGAGGTATGACTCTTTGGACTCCACTCCTTGGAATGATGAGAAATTTAAGAAAAATTTTGAAGTTGTTGATGGATTTGAGAGTGAAGTTAAGGATGAGGAAAATGGTCTTGGTGAAGGTTTTGGCATAGAGTACAATGTGGAATATGTTTGCTTTGATGAATTCTTGGTGGATGACCTTTCTTGCAAATATTTTCCAATTGAAACTTTTTCCCTTGATGCATTAACTGTTGATAAGGGTGAACCCTTTATTTGTGCTTTAGAAAATGATGACATCTTATTTTGGGAGGATTTTCAAATTAAGCGCATCCTTGATGAGTCGAGCATTAATTTGGGTGAATCTTTTACTTGCATTTTAGAAAATGATGATGTCTTGTTTTGGGAGGATTTTCAAACTAAGAACATTCCTGATGCATTGAGCATTCATTTGAGTGAATCCTTTGGTTTTACTTTAGAAAAGGATGACGTCATCTTTTAGGAAAATTTTCAAATCTTAAGCATTCCTCATGTCCAAAATGTTTTGGATGGAACACTCTCCACCCATGTTAATCTTCAAGTTTGTGGGGAACCACCCCCCTTTGAGAGTGGTAATTTTTTTTCAAGAAAATGTGGAACCCCTAGACTTGACAACATGTCTTCTAGGCATTTGAATTGCATGCCCATTTCTTCATATTTACCACAAGATTCCATGAAAGAATTTTTAGACATTGCCGAGCATGATTTTATTGGGATGAAAAAATTTCTCACCAACTAACTTGAATTTCTTTGAAAATGGCATAGTTTTTAAAATTCTTCCAAATTGGAAGGAAAATCTTATGGTGAATTTAGAAGAACCCTTTATTGCAAAAAGGCATCAAGAGAATTTAAGCATTTTGGTTAGATTCGTTATATTTCTATTATCTATGCTTAAACACTTTGTTCTTGTTGAGAAAACTTTTTGTAAGGAGGGAAGGAAGCCAAAGGAACAACCGACGGTGGATGACATATGGGAAATGATGGGATGGAAATCCAAAGGATCAAGAAAAGCGACTCGTTGGAGATTCGCTCGAGCAGTGCACGAATGCAAGGACGAGAATTCCTACTTCGAGCCCCCTTGACAAGCAAGGTTACGATATGGTCAAGCTAATGACCTTAAAGAAGCGTACTTGGGAGGCATCCCAAGCACCTTTTATTACTTTCTAGGAGTATGTAGGGGTTGAGGATCCTCCCTCTATGGGTTAGTCCTCTCTCTTACCTTTTTATTGCTTTGATTGAGTAGGATTAAGTTTTGTGCTTTTCATAAATGGTTTTGGGATGGAAATGAAATATAGAACAAGATCGTTTCATTGGCATAAATCTGGAGATGATAACCTTTTTGATGTGTTTGATTTGTAAATTCACTATTTACTAATCTTTGTTGAGTTTGCACATTTTTCCACCTCTCTAACAAATTAGGCTTGAGAAGTTCGCCCAAGTTTGTGGGAGAGGAGGGAACGGTTGTCATTTCTATGTAAGTTTTGATTGAGACATGAATTTCAACCTCTTCGCTACTTGGGCTCGAAAATTTCGCCCAAGTTTGTGGGGGGGGGGGGGGGGGTTGAAAAGATTGTTATTCTTATGTGCTTTTGAGGATGCTCCTCTTGTCATATGGAACTTTCTATGATTCTTGATCTATGTCATTCCATCACTTTGTTTCTTATGTTTTAATTGCTTTTGTGAATAAAACACTTGTGGGTTAGTTGTTGAGTTAACTTACTTTGTGATGGATGAGGAAGAAGGATTGGAAGCACCCCGATGTTGTGTTCCAAAATGTTTGATATAAATTGATTACATAACACTAGAGGGTTTCTTGCTTAAAAATCAAATTGTGACTAATCGGTGGATGAGATTTAAGGGTAGATGAATATTTAGATATAGTGAGGAGGATTGCACGAGCTCATAAAATAACTTATCCCGAAGTTATGTTGCTTGTGGGCATTTCTTCAATCCTAAGATACACACTATACGACTAAGGACGAACTCGTGAAGAATAAAATGAATTGACTTTAGGTGGTAGAAAAATCAAGGAGATGTAGGAGGAGTTACAAGGTGGTATAGGTCACCGGGTCGAGTCCTTGCATTTCATTGTTTGTGATAAATTCTAGCGATAGGTGTATACTCTATTTGATTGAGCAAAGTATGTAAAAAGAAAAAAAAAATCCACGTTGTATGAAACGTAGGATTAAAAAAGAGAGAGAAAAGCTCAAGTAAGAAAAATCGAGTGTCTAAGTCATTGAAAATGTCATATAACTTGAAAAGAGTATTGTAATGTAAAGACAAAAGCTAGAATTATCATCTATATTCTTTTAGACGAAACCCGGTGGAAAAAGAAGAAATAGAAAGATAAAAATTAAAGATCAGTTGGCTCGAGGGAGAAAAGAGCTGCATCCCTACACCGCGTAAAAAAGAACCGAGTCGAACCACCTAAGGTCGAGGATTTTGAAGGATAATGAGTCGTCCAATGTCACCATACAAATGCACATTTTGGGGTTGAAGGTAGGGCTCTTAGCATATGATCTAGGTTACTAAGTGAAATAAAAATACTACGTGCCTTTCCAAATTTCTATACCTTTATATGCCCCTACTCGTTTATCAAATCCTTGAAACAAATTGATTTGGGCAAGAATGGTGAACCAAAAAGTGGAAAAGTACTTAATGAAAAGAGAAACTCATGAAAAGGAAAAAAAAAAAGAAAAAACAAAGAGGGGACTCCAATACCTTCCTAAGTCTCGTTTTCTTATGTGCCTAATAGTTTGACTTGCTCGGGGACGAGCAAGGCTTATGTTTGTGGGGATGATGAACGTAAAAATTATCGTTTTTCTTGTACTTTTCATGTTCGTATTTGTGAAGAATTTCATTTAATTGATATGTTCACGTGCAATTTTGAGCTTCATTGCATTTCCGGGTTGAATTTCCTTTTTAATATGATTTGATGCACTTTTGGGTATTTTTTAGTCTTATTTTGAAGGTTAGGAAACTCGGAGGAATTTAGAAGATTGTTCGAGTCCATTTTCACACTCCGGCCTGCATCTCGAGGCCCAAACGGCCCAAAAAGAGGTCAGGGTCAAGCCCAAATTAAAGATCATCAAGCCACGAGAAAAGTTCGTGAAGAACTTGGGCCGAGAAGATGGATAGAAAAGCCCCAAATTGAAGAAGGAAGAACACTAGGGCAATCGCACATGCTTCGTGTTTCAGCCCGCAAATCGAGGCCTAAATAAACACAAATCAGACCCAACAAGAGCCCAAATTGAAGTTCGTCGAGTTACGAACAAAAGTCGTGAGGGGCTCGGGTCGAGAAAACGAGAAGAAGGACTCCAAAACGGCGACGGCGGACCAATAACCGGACCGGCAGGACCACCGGTAGTCGGTCTAGAGTGAGCGCAGGGTTCAACAGGACCACCTGCCGGTCCGGCAGCGGTACCGGTAGTTCTCTCGCGCGTCCCATATTTCGTGTAGTCATCAATTTTTTGCCATAACTTCTTCATCTGAGCTTCGATTCGAGTGATTCAAGTGGTCACGCGTAGCCAAGAAAATTTTATACAACTTTCGTGTTTTGACCGAGAGCCAATTCCAAGCCGATTCTTCTCAGAATTTGCATAAATTTCAAGTCTAGCGCACGAAGGAGGGTTCGACCAACAACTTACAATCCCTTGTGTTCCAATTTGCTTTTGACTATTTTACCCTTACTTTTAGGGGGCTTTTCCGCAGATTTTTCACCTTTGTATGTGTGGGGAGTGGGTGTGTATAAATACCCCCCTCCCCCTTTATTTCAAACAACTTGTAAACCATTTTCCAATTTTCAAATTTTTGCTAGTCTAATTACTCTCTCTCTAGGATTGTTTTCTCTCCCTTCTCTCTAGAATATAACTAAGGTTCTTCATTTTGTTCTTGAGAAACCCATTCATTAGGATTCTTGAGTATTATTGAAGGATTTTTTGCCTTTCGCAAGAGAATCGGGATTGGAGTAATACGAACATGAATTGATGATTATCATCATCATTCTAAATCAAGACAAAGCTTTCTTCTCCCACACTTATTAATTTTTATTTCCATTTATTAATCTTTACTCCTTATCTCATTAAATGCTTGGGTCTTGTATTTATTATGATTGTTGGATGATTTTCATGAATTGTGAGTAGTTATTTGTGGTTTCTAGGGTTGGGAGTAGCCCAACCCTAGGGTTTATTGCTTTTATAAATGGTTGATTGGATTTTGGGGATTATTTATGATTGGAATCGATATTGCAGATTTGTATGGCTTATATTCTAGGAATAGCTAACCTCGGGTATATTGGTTCTCCTCGAGGGCCCATAAGCGACGATGGGAGAACCCGAATCGTATATATTAATCTCGATTGGATGTCGTAGGGCCTCGCCCCCTGGGTAATATCCACTTGGGGTGGAGATTTTAGGATTAATTAGGTTATCTCCATAATTTACTTACCCTTGGGTCGTAGTAATTTTGTTATTGTCTTTAATAATTGGAATTTGAGTGAATTAGGCCATAACTTGTTAATTTGGCGAATCTCTTTCGTTACTTGTTTGGATTTCTATATTGGAACAAAAACCTTCCATCACAATCCCTTAGTTTAATCGGTGATTAGTAGGCATAAACCCTAGGTAAGGTTAAACCGTGCCTTAGAAACCCACTTTCTAGTTGAGAGTATCTTTTATTTAGTTGTATGATTTATGTTTGATTAGTGATTAGTCAATATATACATTTCCATTTAGCCTAACTTAGTAAACCGATAAGACCTTCGGTGTGCTCCACGAGAGTATCCTTTCTGTGGTTCGACAATCTTTTATACTACCACTGTCACGCCGTATGCTTGTGGTTTGAGAAAGGTGTTCGAATTGTAATGATTTAGAGCACTTTTCACGGACAAGTTCAGTAACATTCGGCTATAGCAATTGGAAAATTACCAAGGGAGCTATGGTGGTAGCTTGGGGTAAGAAGGAAGGAATGTTGTACATGATTAGTAATTCGCAGGATTCCCTTGACCTTGCAAATGGTAATCGTTATGTGAATTTGTGGCACTATCGATTGGGCAACATGAGCAAGAAAGGGATGAAACTGATGTGTTCGAAGGGTAGATTGCCTGGCCTACAACCTGTGGAAGTTGCTCTGTGTGAAGACTGTGTATTCGGGAAACAAAGGCGCGTGAGTTTCTAGAGGAGTGGCAAGGCCCTGAAGAAACAAAAGATAGAGTTGGTCCATAGCGATTCATGGGGACCAGCGCCGGTGGCATCTCTTGGAGGATCGTTGTACTACATGACGTTCATTGATGATTCGACTCGAAAGGTATGGATTTATTTCTTGAAAAGTAAATCTAATACATTTGATGTTTTCAAAAGGTGGAAAGCCTTGGTTGAGAGTGGGACGGGGTTGAAGGTGAAGTATTTACAATACGACAATGGAGGTGAGTATGAACTCAAGGAGTTCAAGGATTATTGTGCTGAGCATGGGATTTGTACGGAGAGGACTGTACGTGAAACGCCCCAGCAGAATGGTGCGGCCGAGAGAATGAATAGAACACTGGATGAGCGAGCAAGGTGTATGAGACTGAAGAGCGGCTTGCCTAAGTCGTTCTGGGCGGATGTAGTAAGCACAACTGTGTTCTTGATCAACCGAGGTCCATCGGTTCCCTTGGACAATCGGATACCCGAGGAGGAATGGACTGGAAAGGAGGTAAACATATCTTATCTACGTATTTTCGGTTGTGTTGCTTATGCTCTTGTGGATTCTGTTGATAGAAGTAAGTTAGATGCTAAATCCATCAAATGTACGTTCATTGGGTATGGAGGTGATGAGTTCGGCTATAGGTTATGGGATGAGCAAAGCCGAAAGGTAATTCGCAGCCAGGATGTAGTATTCAATGAACAGGTTATGTACAAGGATAGGTTGAAAGATATGGGCACTGATACTGCAAAGCCCGCACTGTCGAGTTAGATGATCTAGACTTGAATGGGAGTAAGGAGAGTCTGGTCGATGATGAGGTTCTTGATGATGAGCCAAGAACACCACCACCACCTCAAAGACCAGATAGAGATCGAAGGCCACCAGATAAGTATTCGCCGTCTAACTACTACTTATTGTTGACTGATGGTGGTGAAACTGAGAACTTTGAAGAGGCAGAGCAAGTTAGTGATAGACGAAGATGGAAGGCTGCCATGGAAGATGAAATGGCATCTCTTCGTGTGAATGGCACTTGGGAATTGGCTGAGCTTCCCAAGGGCATGAAGGCATTACACATCAAGTGGGTCTACCAAATCAAGAATGAGGTTGATGGTAGCAAGCGCTACAAGGCAAGGCTAGTTGTGAAAGGGTTCGAGGAACGGTACGGTATTGATTATATGGACGTATTTACTCCTGTTGTGAAGTTGACAACAATTCGCATGGTATTGAGTATGATGGTCGCGGAGAACCTGTTATTACATCAGATGGATGTGAAGACGGCTTTCCTTCATGGTGACCTAGTGGAGGAGTTGTACTTGGTACAGCCGGAGGGATTCGTGGTAGATGGAAGGGAAAAATCTTATGTGCAAGTTGAAGAAGAGTTTGTATGGGTTGAAGCAAGCTCTGAAGTAGTGGTACATGAAGTTAGATAATTTCATGATGGAGTTTGGTTACCGTAGATACCACGCCGACCATTGTTGCTATTATAAGAGGTTTGACAAAAGCTATCTTATCCTATTACTATACCTTGATGATATGTTGATTGTAGGAGCCGATCCGAGGGAGTTGGAGAGGTTGAAGAAGCAATTGTTTGAAAGGTTCTCCGTGAAGGATCTTAGAGAAGTGAAGCAAATTTTGGGTATGAGAATCGAGAGGAATAGAGCAGAAATTTTTTTGTATCTTTCGCAGGCGGATTATGTCCAGAAGGTCCTGGAAAGGTTTAACATGAAGGATTCAAAGCCGGTTAATGTACCCTTGGGGGGTCACTTTAAGCTTCCGAAGAAGGAGTCGCCAAGTACTAAGGAGGAACATACGCAAATGATGAATGTTCCATATGAATCGGCAATTGGCAGTATCATGTATGCCATGGTTTGTACGCGTCCGGATATTGGGCATGCAATGGGAGTTGTGAGCCGGTTCATGGGTGATCTGGGGAAACAACATTGGGAGACGGTGAAGTGGATTCTAAGGTACTTGCGAGGTACCACAGATAAAGCATTTTGTTTTGATGGAAGAAATTCTGAGTTGGTTGGTTACGTTGATGCGGACCTAGCATCGAACGATCTTGATGGGATAAAGAGTACGACCGGGTATATCTTTACTTATGGTGGTACGGCGATTTCTTGGACATCAAAGTTGCAAAAGGTGGTTGCACTGTCCACCATGATGTAATAACAGGTTCGATCATCTTCTGCCCAAGGTGTCCACCTTGAGTATTGATTCATGGATGTATGTATAATCAAAGAAAATATCATGATAGTGATTCTTTTCATCGATGATCAAATCAAATTGTGCCACAATCGCCCGATTCTTCCTTAGGCAAAAGATGATCGAACCAGGTGGTCTCCACATTTTCCTTAGTCAGCCACACCCTCAGCCACACCTCCCTTGAGTATGGTTGCAACACCTATATCAATAGCATTTTGGCCTTTATCGACAATGCCTTATAGACACATTTGCAGCTAGTATATATGATCTTGTCACTTTAGAAATATTAGCAAAAAACATTAGAAATTAGATCTACTCTTGATTTTTTTTTTTTTACACATAATAAAAATTCCATAAAATAATAAAGAGTGTCAATACAAGAGAAAATAAAAAGAGGAGGCCGATCACTCTCACAACGACAATAGTCAGCAGATAACTAGAGAAATAAGGAAAAACAACCTCATAGAGCTACACTAATGGAAAAAGATAAGACCCACAAGCTGAAAACTCTCATAAAAAACCATCAACAAGCGACGCAGGCCAATGGAGTTAGTCTAACTAAAGCGACGCGGAAATGGACTCCCCAGGGATGGGATGAGTTAGTTGGCCTTGTTAAAATCCACCAGTGGCAAAACCCAGTATGAAGAAACCAATGGTGGAAATAAGAGTACCACCTATAGAACACCATATCCAAGAAGAACCGCCTACGTGAGGTGAGTGTGTGGGTCGTGTAGTGAGGTCAGCAAGAGTCGTGTAGTGAGGTGAGTGTGTGAGCAGTGAAGTGAGGTCTGTTAGGATCAACTCAATCTCACACAAAACAAAAAGTAACAACATAATTCGGATGAAAAACAAACAAGAAAACGGCCGAACACAAACGAAACAAGAACATAAATGAAAATGATGAACTCAGGGATTTTACGTGGTTCGATCAAAGATGATCTACATCCACGGAGGTTCTATGCACCTCAATTCACTCCACTACTCAATCAATTACAAGAATTACCCAGAAATCTAGCAAACCCCCAAATCACACCCTGATTTGGAACAGAAACCCTAGATATCTAATTCTCTCAATTGTGTAATGTTTACAGAGGGAAAACTATCTCAATTAGCTCGCAATTACAAGTGATTACAATGTATATAATTATTGGAGCTCGAATCTGGAAGTTAAGGGATCTGTAACCAACTTTGACTCGAGCTGTTTCAAAACTGCTGCAGCGAGGCTTTCACAACAGTTTATCATGCAACAGAATGAAACCGTTGTAATTGACGGTTATAACCACCTCAAACCCGGTTCTCTTTTAACCTCTTTACTGATCTTGGCTAAAAACTCGGTTTTATGACCCGGATCTTGACACACCAAACCCAGTTCTGAAATCCTCAAAACTCCTACTTCAAATCATGAGTCACTTGATGAAATTGAACTAATATCTACAAATCTCCACCTCAATGAATTCAAATGCATGTCCTTACCTCAACCTGACTTTGTTCTTTAACTATCAACCACATCGTTCAAGCCTGATCAGGCTTGAGCAATGAACTACTTTGCTCCCAGACACTTCTTTGGTTAAGAAATCAGCAGCATTGTCATTGGTGTGGACTTTCTTAACCTCCACATATCCTGCATCAATCACATCCCATGCAAAATGTAGTCTGACATCTATATGCTTGGACCTTTCATGGAATGCCTGATGTTTTACCAGATGTAGTGCACTCTGATTATCACAGTATATAGTCACACATTCCTGCTCAATTCCCAGATCCTTCAGAATCCCTTTCAGCCACACAACTTCCTTAATTGCTTCTGTCAATGCTATGTATTCAGCTTTTGTAGTAGATAAAGCTACCACAGATTATTGTACACTTCTCCAACTTACTGTAGTGCCATATAAAGTAAATACATACCCTGTAATTGACCTTCTGGTGTCAACATTCCCAGCAAAATCAGCATCTGCAAAGCCTTCCAAAGGAATAGGCACATTTGCCTGTTTCTGAAATCTCAACCCCAGATTAACTGTTCCTTTTAGGTATCTCAACACCTACTTCAAAACATCCCGGTGAGCTTTCCCTGGATTTGACATATACCTACTAACCAGAGATACACAATATGCTAAGTCTGGCCTGCTGCATATCATACCATACATTAAGCTTCCAACCCCACTTGCATAAGGCACATTTCTCATGTATCTCACTTCTTCTGCTGTTTTAGGACTCTGCTCCTTTGATAATTTGAGTTGTTGGCTTACTGGAATACTCAATGCTTTAGCCTCATGCATCTGAAATCTCTCCACCACTTTCTGAAGATAATGCTTCTGAGATAACCATAGACTTCCAGCAACTCTATCTCTAATTATACTCATCCCCAGAATCTTCTTTGCATCTCCTAAATCTTTCATGTCAAACTCATAACTCAACTTCTTCTTTAGAAGTTATATTTTATGTTTACTCTTACTTGCAATAAGCATGTCATCCACATATAGCAACAGATACACAGGATCAACACTAGTACTCTTATCAAAGTATACACAGCTGTCATACAGACTTCTGACAAAACCTGCCTTTAACATAAACTCATTGAACTTTTTATTCCACTGCCTTGGACTTTGTTTCAATCCATATTGATTTCTTGAGAAAACATACCTTCTCTTCATTTCCTGGACTCACAAACCCCTCAGGCTGCTTCATATATATGTTCTCAACTAAGTCACCATGTAATAATGTTGTTTTGACATCTAACTGCTGCAACTCCATGCCTTCTTGTGTCACCTTTGACAAAAGTAGTCTGATAGAACAATGTTTCACCACAGGAGAGAAGACCTCATTGAAATCAATGCCTTCTCTCTGAGTAAAGCCCCTTGCCACCAACCTTGCTTTATATCTTATCCTTTCTGAGTCTCCAGCTTTAACTCTCTTCTTGTATATCCACTTGGAACTTACCAACTTCTGACCTTTTGGTTTATCAACCAGTTTCCAAGTACCATTCCTTTCCAGAGATTCCATTTCTTCCATCATTACACTAACCCAGTATTCACTTTCATCACCACTGACAGCTTCTTTGAAATTCTGTGGTTCATGGTGTTCTATGTCTACAGCAATACTTAGTGCATAATGTGCACTCCCAGCCTGTCCATAGAAGTCTGGCCTTTGAATTTGCCTCCTTGGTCTATCTCTGGCAATACTGTAGTCTTTTAAATTTGTATTTTTGGGTGGCATATCTTCTTCTTCTGATGAACTGTCACTTGAGTGTTCATTCAAGTTTTCAACCCTTTGTGACCCAGAATCTATCTGAGTCTCCACCTGAACTGATAGTCTTTCTGCTTCAGTAATTCTATCATGTTCTTGATTTCCAGAGAAGTGATATCCCATAATTTATTCATTGAACTTAACATCTCTACTTATCATTAGTTTCTAATTTCCAGGTTCCAAGCACCATAGCCTGTATCCTTTTATTCCCTCTGGATATCCCAGAAACACACACATGTATGCTCTTGGATCAAGCTTATCTGATTTCATATGACCATAAGCCAGGCATCCAAACACCTTTAAACCTGTATAACTTGGAACTCTTCCACTCCATACTTCTTCTGGTGTTTTGAACCCTAGAGATGATGAAGGTGATCTGTTTATTAAGTAACATGTTGTATTGATTGTTTCTCCCTAGAAAACCTTTGGCAATCCAGCATCAATTAACATACACCTTACTCTCTCAAGAATAGTTCTATTGAATCTTTCTGCCACTCCATTCTGTTGAGGATTCATGAGAACTGTTCTATGTCTAGTAATCCCTTTCTCATTACAGAAGGTTGTAAACTCAGTAGATAAGTACTCTAAGCCATTGTCAGTTCTCAAATGCTTGAGTTTCTTCACCCTTAAGTTTCCATCTGAAGTAACCATGTCTTGAATTTAGTGAAGGCATCACTCTTGTTTCTTAAGACAAACACCCACACTTTCCTGCTGAAGTCAGCAATAACAGACATGAAGTACCTTCCTCCTCCATGAGTTTCAGTTCTGGATGGTCCCCAGATATCAGAGTGAACATAATCTAGAGGTTCTTGAGTAATGTGTATCCCCTTGGCATAAGGCAATTTCTGTGATTTGCCTAATGCACATTTATCACAAAATTCAAGTGTCTAGTTTCCAACCTCTTCGATTATGCCTTTCTTGGATAGTTCCTTTAGTCCCCTTTCCCAATGTGTCCTAACCTTTTATGCCACAGTGTTAGTTCATCTTTGCCTAGAATGTTTCCCACACAACCAACCACTAGTTTTCCCATCAAAATAAACAGGCCATTATGTTATCTTCTTTTGATTACCAGTTTATTCTCTTTGGTTATGTGTAACTGACCATCAACTGACTTGAATTCACACCCAGTAGCAATGAGAGATCCTAAAGAGATTAGGTTTCTTTTAAGTCCAGGCACATACCTTACATTGGTGATTGTTCTTGTAACTCCATCAAACATATTGATGTTTACAGATCCAATGCCTTGAACTCTGCAGGATTGGTCATTTCCTAGTAGTACACACCCTCCATCTTCTTTCTTGAGATTCTGAAACCATTCTTCATGGGGACACATATGGAAAGAGCAACCAGTGTCTAATACCCACTCCATCTCCATTTTTTACTCAGTCACATTCATGACCTCTGGTGTATCCTCTTCATGTTCAACTGTAGCAGCTTCAGCACCCTGGCCTTCCTTCTTCTTCATCTTCTGTGGGCAGTCTTTCTTCAAATGCCCAATTTGTTTACACTTGAAGCACTTTCTGTTTTCCACACATTCTCCAGATTTCTTCTGAGCATTGTTGCCACTCTTTAGGTTCTTTGAGGTTTGGCCCTTCTTCTTTTGGTAGTTTCTCCTGAACTTAACATTTAATCCTTCACCAGATTGAGTTGCCTTCTTGTCTCCTTGGTTTTGTAAACATTTGGTCTTCAAAGCAGTAATGATTGAGTCATAACTCAGCTTATCCTGCCTCCCAAACATCAAAGTGTCTTTGAAACCTTCCATAGATCTTGGTAAAGCATTTAACACCATCAAGGCTCTGTCATCATCTTCCATTGTTACCCCCAAGATCTTCCAGTTCATCAAGAAGTTTTGTAAACTCATCTAATTGATCAGAGATATCCTTTTCCTCCACCATTTTGAAAGACAGTAATCTCTGTTTAAGAAATAGCTTGTTTGATACTGATTTGGATTGATAGAGATCCTCCAGTTTGGTCCAGGCCTCAATAGCATTCATACACCTCGAAACTTCCCTCAAAGGCTTATCACCAAGACACAGAATGATTAGGCTCAATGCTTTTTGGTCTATCTCTGCATATTTGGGTTTCTCAGTCTCTACCCATTTATTTTCTGGTTTGAGAGCAATTACCAACCCATTTTGCACCAGGATGGCCTTCATCTTTATCTTTCATAGGTAGAAATCATTCTTCCTTGAGAATTTATCCAGATCCATCTTCATTCCCGACATCTTTATCTTGTGCTTGCGTGAGAATATTTCCCACAGACGGCGCCACTTGTTAGGATCAACTCAATCTCACACAAAACAAAAAGTAACAACAGAATTCGGATGAAAAACAAACAAGAAAATGGCCGAACACAAACTAAACAAGAACAGAAATGAAAATGATGAACTCAGGGATTTTACGTGGTTCGATCAAAGATGATCTACATCCACGGAGGTTCTATGCGCCTCAATTCACTCCACTACTCAATCAATTACAAGAATTACCCAGAAATCTAGCAAACCCCCAAATCACACCCTGATTTGGAACAGAAACCCTAGATATCTAATTCTCTCAATTGTGTAATGTTTACAGAGGGAAAACTATCTCAATTAGCTCGCAATTACAAGTGATTACAATGTATATAAGTATTGGAGCTCGAATCTGGAAGTTGAGGGATCTGTAACCAACTTTGACTCAAGCTGTTTCAAAACTGCTGCAGCGACGCATTCACAACGGTTTATCATGCAACAGAATGAAACCATTGTAACTGACGGTTATAACCACCTCAAACCCGATTCTCTTTTAACCTCTTTACTGATCCTGGCTAAAAACCCGGTTTTATGACCCGGTTCTTGACACACCAAACCCGGTTCTGAAATCCTCAAAACTCCTACTTCAAATCATGAGTCACTTGATGAAATTGAACTAATATCTACAAGGTCAGTGTGTGGGTTGTCACTTTATGTGAGGTTATTGTGTGCGCCTTGAAGTGAGGTCAGTGTGCGAGGTGTATAGTGAGGTCAATGTGTGGATTGTGAAAATTGCAAATTAACAAAATCTAAAGTATTCTTCTGATATGCGACAGTAATTTACTACCATTTTCAAAACATCTGGGACTGAAGTCCACCAAGTATCCTCTTCCTCAAGCTTGGAAAAGAGTATCACTTGCTACATTACCCTCCTGAAAGCTGTGAGAAGTTTGTGTAAAATGCGCATCCAATCACCACAGAAACACCATTGGACCTGGAGTGACTTCGCCATGAATAAGTGAAACACATAAGTGGAATCTATCTCAAGCCAAAGCATGTGCCAACCATGTGCCTAGGCGATATTGACGGCTCTAATAGCCGCTGCTAGCTCAGCCACATAGGCATATCTCCATCCAAAACTAGCCGAGAAACAAGCTCAAAACAAACCATGAGAAGTACGAAAAATGCCACTGCTGGCTATACGAATCGGTGTCCTCCACTGCCATCTGTGTTCACCTTTATCCATCTAAAAATAGGAGGCACCTAATGTACTGAAATAACCTATGGGGCCTTACAAGGCTTATACATAACATCTAAACACCGAATGATAAAAAGGTCCGCCTGACTATTGTACATAGTCCCTATGTCCAACCCATTCACCGCCTTGATGTCCGCCGTCAAACCTCTCCAGCCTATCCCTATTTTAACCTACACATCATAAAAAAGACAACGATTTCATGCTTTCCAAATACGCCATATACTAGAAATGAAAAGAAAGGGCCATAGAGAAGTAAGCAGAGTAATAAAGTTAAGAGACATCCCTTGGAGAATAAGAGCATGCACTCCCCTAGAAAAGTCCAAAGAGGCATCAAAGGTGTCAAAGGCCTTATCCACATCTATTGCGTGTATCTGCAAGTAATGAATAAATGGCCAAGGTTCACCTCTTCCTACCAGCACAAAAAAATAGATATATGGGCTCTCATGCCCCCAACAAAAATATAATCCCATGTAGTAAATCTACCATGAATGAGACACCAAACTAATATAGATCACCTTGGGGAATAAAAGAAGCCCAAATCTAGCTACCTCACGTGACAATCGGACATTTAGACCGAAGATGTGCAAAAAGTACCCGTGAGGTAATGTAACCATCTGTTGAAGGCTTCAATATGCACTGATAGCCTAAAGTGAGCAAAGGATATCAGACAAACTTCGTTATATCAAAAAAGGAAAGAACTAAGTCTTCCTGAAATATCTAAGTGTCCTCAACCAGATAAGTAAACATGGGTTGCATGTAGAGATGTCGAAGATGAGCAAGGTCAGGAACACGATTCGCAATAACATATCCCAACCCATTATCAAGCCAGAAAAGAACTTGAGAATGAGTACCCAACAAAACCTTAGAATCCCGAATCAGTCCCGGAAGCTTAGCCTTAATGCCACCCTCAATCAACGACTTAAATTAAGTCATCCTAGTTTAAGTAATTGTCTTCCAGAAGATGATGTCAGTAATAACGCCCCAAGCCATCAAACAAAATGAGCAACTTGCAATAACTATGGAATGAATACCCCAATCCCCCTCGGTTTTTGAGGTACAACATCTCTTCCAAGAAACCGTGCAAGAACCATGTTTGGCATATCTCCTATCCAAAAAAAGTTCCAAATGGCCACATCAAACTCTTTCAACAAATTTTTGGGCAATCGATAGCACATCATCGAGTGATTAAAGGAGCCCAAGATAACATACTCGACTAAGCAAATTATGCCTGCCATAGAAAGCATGCAACCTATTTATCTATAGAAAAGAAGCAACATAACATCTAGACGGGTTGAAAGAACGTCTGTCGAGGCGCGCCAAGCAAGATCGGAACCCCAAGATAAGTGAAAAGTATCGTACCTTCGTGAAGCCGTTAAGTGGACACACGTAATGAGTAGTGGGGTAGGTGACTGAACCCTTTAATAAATCTGGTTTCCCGGCACTAACATAATGACCCGAGGCTTAGGCATAAGCCTAAAAAATATGATGGGGAGTACAATCATTCACTCTAATTGCCTTACAATTCAACATAAAAGAGGTAAGGCGGGAAACACACCCCACAATGAATCTGCATAGCCAAAAGACGCCCCTGAATCACCACCTGATCAAGCATACGAGTAAACAAATCCTCAGACAGACTAAAGAGGAGTGGATACAATGGATCCCCCTATCGAAAATCCCGAGAGCAAGTAAAAAATCCAAAAGGTGACCTATTTAGCAAGACAGAAATACGAGCAGAACCGAGAATCCTTAAGATCCATTCCACGAACTTGGGGCTGACACTGAGATGAAGGAGAACCTGAAGAATATTGATTATTCTCTTACTTAACTTTTACATTGTAAGGTGTGGGGAACAGAATGAGACAAAGTGGTGGACAATTCATGTCGTTTTCCTTAAAAAAAAATATTTCTTGTCTTCCCCTGATGACAAGAAGCATGTCTTATTTAAGTGATAATCAACAATTCTATCAATGAGAAGATCTCATCTATCAAAGATTCCAAATAACAAATATTTTTTGGAAATTCCATATCCAACATATACTATGTAACCAAATATGCATTAATGTGAAAATATTAAGTTAATATCTGGTTACCAATTGGTACACATAAATTGTTGATTAGTAGTGGCCCATAGATGAATAAGTAAAGAGTAAAGTTTCATATAATGTTGTTGTTGGTCCAAACTAGTTGAAGATTTGAGGGGGAATGAATAAACTTCTAGCTTTTCAAAGTTTTCTTTGAATGTAGTAGATAGTGTACATTGTTGACTGTAAGATATTGGTTCTTACAACAGAGCTTACTGCTATAAGTTTCTATCTAATAGTAAGTGTAAAACTAGTTATTACCTTAGAAACATACAACAAACAATACTTATGAGTATTAGTACATCATAAATGTTAGGAATAGTTTTTCAAATAATGCAATAGGTTATAGCAACAAAGAGTAAGTTTGTAATAAAGCAATAAACGACACAATCAATTATAGTGGTTAGAATATGGGGATATCTTTCTACGTCCACTCTACGCTAACACAGAGAGTAAATTCACTAAGCTTTGTCACACAATACAAGTTAGTTACAAGGATGCTCAAGTCTTAACTTGGCACTAGCAGTTAATATTCATATATCATCAGTAAGGCAACTCCTTAAACTATTTTAGTTCTTCTATATAACTCCAGTTCTTGTTGAATTCCAGATTCACCCAAGACTCCCCTATACCTCAATTAAGTGTTTGGTATATATGAAATTATTCAACAGGAAGTTGCCTCTAGATGTTCGTACTTGACCCTAAAGTAGGATGCTTTGATGATGAATTTTGACATTGAGAAGGCTTCTTAAAGTGATTGGTTGTTGATGCTTAAGAATTTGTACTTGTAGTTTGTGAACGAATTCATGTCTTTGTTGATCTTCAGACTCATCTATTTATAACTCTTGGATTGTGTCTTGTTGAAGGAAAGACAATCTCAGTGACGTTTAATACTCTTTGTACGACATATAGTTGCTTTGTTCTTTACCTAATCGAGTAGGTCAGAGTTGTTGAGGGCAATGCCAGTCTCCAATATGTATGTCTTCACGACTTGGTTAGCAAGTACAAGATAACATCTTATCTCTACTTGATATATTTGAAATTCAAACAATTGACTTTAACGCAACAATTCCTTCGGTGATGCTTCTTGCAATGGGACATGCTTATAGCAAACTACTGCATGCATACTGGTCTATATTGGATGTAACTACAGCCTTTTTGTAATGACTAAGCCTCTCTTCCTACATCGAATTAAATTATTGTTTGATATTGGTGACTTATTGTATCTTCACATAGTGACTTGTCTTCATGCGGTGAACTAGCCCTATCTATTACAATTGATTATAGAATTTTGGGGGCATCAGTTCCTACTACAAATTAGTTTTGCATCATCATAATTAAAACATAAATTACCTAACAATTGCATAATGTGATGTCTAATAGGCCTGTTGGTGCACATAACCAATGTCCTAACCTCCATCTATATCCTTTTGATGGTGACTTATGTTAGACCAAATTGTATGCACATGGGTTATAAGATGCTTTACATTAATCTTAATATGTAATAATCATTAATCCTTGGTGTAAATGAACTCTTCAGCATTATCAAGCTTTATAGACTTCATAAGGAAATGGAGGTTTTGAACCCTTAAATGTATAACTTTTGCTGAGAGATTTGGAAACACAACATTTCTTGTGGATAATAACATGACTTATGGTCACTATGTCAAAATATTTACCAGTATCGGTCCCCGTTCTGATTTGGTAGGTCCACATATATTATATTTTGTCATTTATAAGAATGTAATATTTATATTTGTATCTTAAGTTTAGGAAGGTCTCGGTCCTATTCTTTTGTTGAAGAATAGACTTTTTAGCAAAAAATGGGTGATATGTTCTTCAGTATAAGATGTATGTAGTGCATTCAGTTCTCTGGAAAGCACACATTAATACAAGGACTAATATAGTACTGTATAGGATCATATGTTTATTTTGTTTCGTATTACACTCGAAAGAAAGAATGTCCATATCAGTTGCTTTAAAAATAGATTATCCTATAAAGGCCAGGATGTTTACAGTACTCGTGCCAAAAAAGCCTATACGAGTCGGGGTCCTAAAGTCCTTTATTGTTAAAAACGTATGTGTTAGTATTCCAAAATCTACTTAAGAATGAGAATAATAGTGAGGTACTCACGTACATTTCACTAAATTGACTCATTTATCTCTTTACTATGCATTTTCATCCACACTCATTAGAGAATCTAACATTCAGTTTTATCTTCGCAATTAGTTTTCAAATGATAATTATTGACATTACTACCGAATTCTTGTATAATCGTAGTTAATTGTTAACTTTTTCAAGCTATTGGTTACCTCACAAAATCAACATAAGCAACGTGGAGATATTTAATTAACCTATGTAGCGGAAATACTTTAAGAACATTTTTTCAAACAATACAATAGGCTACAAGAAATAAGTAAGTTTGCAGATATAATAAAGCAATAAGTACGCAAACAATTTAATAGTTGTCCAAAAGTGAGGTAATCTTTCTACGTTCACTCTCTCACTCATATAGGAATTCACTAAACTTGCTAACACAGTATAAATTTAGGTTCCATTACACAAGTCACAACTTGTTGCCTACAACTATTTTTCCCCATATATCCTTACAAGGCTACATGTTTAGCTAGCAACAAATGCAAACTACAATAAAAATCGTGTTATATAGACATTTAAAATGAAATAATAGAACATCTATTATGACATCTCATCTATCCCTACATTGATTTTAAGTGTGGTCTGGTGTGGGAAAGGGGGTATTACTTATAAACACACTTAAAAATGCCATAATAGGTAAATAACATATTAGGCGTAAATGTCTAGTCAGGTAGCTTAATAAGACACTATTTGAGAGTGAGATATAAAAAAAAAAAAAAAAAAAAAAAAAAAAAAAAAAACCTATAATGACACCGCTATATATTTATAAATTTCACTTTTAAATTATTAAATGCTACATTTCTAATGTATTAATTAATGTATAAAATATTTTTCAATATTTTTAAAAATCATTTAAAATTATTTTAATATATAAAAGAATCACATTTGATTTGTTTGAATCCTACAAATTTTGGTTTATGCATCAATTGATCTTGAATTTCTATTATTTGAAAAACTAAATCAGTAATAACTAAAATACATAATTTATTCATACAAATATTACTTATTCCAGTGGTAAAAGCTTCACAATAATAAATTGTGGTACATATGAAAATGAGGATACTATCTAATAACTAATATATTCTTAAATATATATGGAATTAAAAAATTTAAGATTTTATAATCATAAGAAGTAGTTCGTAACAAAGATCCAAGGAACAAAGTATTTGTAGATCCAATTCACAATGGAAAATTGATAAGAAAAAGGAAATTATAAAAGTTCCTAGCGTTCTGTCAAAGCTGTGAGGAGTTGATTAACTTCATAAGTGCTTAATCCATTGTCAATGCCTAAAAATCTCTATGTTCCCAGTGCAAGAATCATCTACTCCAGTAATGTCGAGTGAGTAACATGTGTGCATGTAAAAAAGTATATATGATTGATGTAGAGAACTTGTTATTGGAAACCTAAAATAGATAAAGAAGAATCACTAATGGAAACTACTAACCAAATGGCATAGCCAATAAACCATTTCACCAAGCGTCTTCAAGTGTTAGGCAATAATCAAAGGCCGAATCAATTGTTCTTCAGGTTGAAGTACTACTTTTACATCTACTTGACACGAGTTTTTACCTAACACTTGTTTCCCTCCTTCTACATTTGGATCAACGCTATGAAGACATCCTCTTGCCACTATTATAGTTGCATCAAATAGACTCTTCAAAGAGACAAAACCTCCAGCCTAAAATAATTAAGTCAGCAAAAGTTCATTTTGCAAACATTGATCTAGTAAATGCAGAGGAATTAACAATCTATGTCACATAAAGTAACTAGTTACATCAACCTTAATTAACTTGACCTGTTACCATCACTGAGATTGAAAATGATCTAGTAACAAAAAAATAACTACGAAATTTCATCAATACCAAATTTCCTACACTCAATTCACCAATTCAACCTTCTAAGCAAACTTTAAAATAAATCATAATAGAGGCATCAACCAAACAAACCAACAGCATGCCAAAATATTGACAAGAAAATCCCAAAAAAAGAAAGAAAAATTGGCGCTATGGTATAAAGTAAATAAGAATGGACTTCTGCCTACTTCTAAAAGAGATTAATATCTAATAAATCAAATACCAAGTCCAACTTCTTTATAAATACCACACTGGATAATGAAGAAAAGTTATACAAAAAAATAAGGGTCAATTACAAAAAGCAACCTATACAATGGGCCTTTTTTACTTTTGCAACCTAAACTTTTATTTTTTCCGATAACAACCTGTACTAATTGTTCGTTTTCCGATTTTCAACCTCCGACGATATTTCCGGCTGTATAGGCCATGTGATTTGCACATGTTTCTTTTTGGACCAATAAGATGGCAACATGTGGCGACTAATAAAAAAAATATTAATAAATATTTTAAAACTTTCAGAAATTTCATTAATAAATCCAGAAAATTAAAAAAATATTTCTGAAATTATTTTACAAATTCTAAAAATTTATTTAAAATTAAAAAATATTATAATCCAAAAAAAAATCTGTAATTAATTTAAAAATTCGTTCAGAATTCAAAAAATTCATTTCTAAATTCAAAAACTAAAAAAAAATTATTTCTAAAATTAATTTGAAAATTCTAAAAATTTATTTCAAATTAATAAAAAAATCATTTATAATCAAAAAATTAATTTAAAAATTTACAAAATAAAAAAACATTGTTTCAGAAATCAATTTAAAAATACTAAAAAATAATTATAAATTTTAGAAAATTATTATAAAATATAAGGGGACTTTCCTATATTTTGGCATAAATAAATTCAAAAAGAACATTTTATGAATTTTTTTTAGGATTGTAAATAAATTTTTTGAATGTTTAATAATTTTTTAGTATTTCTAAAAAAAAAAAACTGATTTTTAAATTAATTTTCTGATTTTTATTAATTTTGAATAAATTTTTAGAGTTTTCAAATTAATTTTAGAAATAATTTTTTTCATTTTCAGAATTTGTAAATGAATTTTCTGAATTTTTAATGAATTTTTATAATTTTTAAATTAATTACATAATTATTTTATTTTATTTTTTCGACTATAAATATTTCTTTTTTAATTTTAAATAAACTTTTAGAGTTACTAAAATAATTTCAGATTTTTTTTTTTAATTTTCTGGATTTAGTAATGAAATTTCTGAAATTTTTAAAATATTTATCAACAATTTTTTTTACACTTTATTAGTCGACACGTGTTGCCATCTTATTGGTTCAAAAAGAAACATGTGCAAGACACATGACCTCTATAGCTGGAAATATCGTCGGAGGTTAAAAATCGAAAAAAACAATTAGTACAGGTTATCATCGGAAAAAAAAAATATGATTAGGTTGTAAAAGTAAAAAAGGCTCATAAGACAGGTTGCTTTGGGTAATTAACCCAAAAAATAATAATAATCATGGTCTAAAATTCCATGAAAGTGGAGATAGTGTATAAAATTTAGAATTAATAAAACACCCAAGTGTACAACCTACTTACCCTCATGACCTACTACATAGAATACATACCAAATATATTCTACAACACTATACAGTTGAGAAGAAAGAAATTAGATTTTAACTTAAGAGCTTATTTTGTTAAGGTTGGATTCGAGAGACTGATAGGCAATGATCTTAAACCTTGAGGTTGTTGTAATGTAGCTTGAGATTGTAACTCTTGCATCTATTTTTTCATTTCCATCATTGATGCCCGTTACTCCAGCACTATACGTTTGTACGAGTATCTATTAGTAACATTCCCCCACACATTTGATGGAGGCATACCCCCAAACATCTAACATAGCTAGGTCTATCTTGGCGAGTGGCTTGGGAAAATGTGTTATTTTGGCTAACCAAATCTTCTGAGCCTTCTGGGAGTTTATTCCTAAGTTCTTTCGTTGCACCCTATCAAGTGTATGTAGTACGGAGTTTAGAGTACTTTAAACCACAATGCAGAATATATAGCCCCCTCACACACATATTAAAGCATACTAGTCACCCTGACACAAACTTACCAAATAATTCGAAACTTCGACTGTAACATTTCACGAAGAACGAGCTCAATTATTCGTAACTAACCAGAATTTAGAATCACTTAAAAATAGAGCAAAATAAGTAGGTAGACACTCACAAGATAATTCACTCCACACTCATGTGTTTGAAAAGGGTCAATGTTTCACTCAAATTCATTTCATAAACTTGACCCACCATAAGCTTGCGTTTCTTCTCTTTTCCCCACCACTAAAGGTCACTTACAAACATAAATCATAAGGACTTTTTGGGGTATTAAATTTGGTAGAAATTTGTGTATAAGGTGTTTGTGGGAATAAAGATCGGAAAAATGGTTTAGGATAACTTGTGATCTTGTAGAGGCAAGTGTGATCGTAAAATATGGCGGTAAAACCCCTTGAATTAGTAGAGCAAAGCAACACCATATCAAAAACTTGAAAATTTTCACCACTTTGTACTTTTACTCTTATTTTTTTAGTTTGTGCCATGATCGACTAAAGTAGGTGCATTTAATGCTCCATCCCATGACACAAGGTTAGTGAATTTTAAGGTCACCCCTTGCTTTCCACATCGGTACCTCAAGTCATTTCTTGCTTTCATTTTTTTTTCTTTCTTTTTTTCTTTTTCTTTTTTTTTTTTTTTCTTTTTTGGGTTTTAACCACTCATTGTATCCTTACTTTTACAGTAATTCACCCATTTCTTTGAATTCAAGTGCTCTACTAATCCTTAGGCCATGGACAAAATTAGTTTACTTGGGTTGAGGCTCATAATGAGACAAGCAAAAGCAAAGATGGGCCAAGAGGCTCAACTTGGCTCACTAGTGGAAAATATATGTAAGGTTTGTTTTGGCTCAAGTGGTTTCCTAAATGTCTTAATCATCTTTATGTGAAATGTATATGATAAGTTTGGCTTTGAAGAGAATAATGCAAGTTATAGGGATACAAATTCAAGAAAGAAATCACTCATGAAGGAAAATGAGATTTGATTAGATATATATCACTCATTAAGTTCAAAATCTCACAAGTTTTTGTCTGCCATACACAGTTACTACTAATTTTAAGAAAAATATATCAACTAGTTACAAGAATTGAGCTCACCTATCATGTTATGATCTTTAGTGCAAATTGCTTCAAACTTGTGGTCATGCACCTTTAGCAATTGAGAAACTCAAAATTGTTCAGTTTGCAAAAAATAAGTGTCAAAAAGTGCTTAAAATAGCAAGAAATTTTAAAAATTAGCCTCAAAATTCATGAAAATTTGCCAAAAAATTCAATTTCAATTTTCACTCCCTTTCCTTCCACCTTATCCCCCCCCCCCCCCCCTCCCCCAACACTTAAACCATACATTGTCATCAATGTAAGATTCAAATGTTGAGTAAAAGCAAAATTAGCCCAGTCATGCATTTTATCAAAAAGCTAGTTGCATATTAATATTACAATATATACCGAAAAATAAAACATACTAAATCGCAAAATAGATTAAATAAAAAGAGTAGAGTAGGGAATGCAAATCTGATAATCTTCTTGGGTTGCCTCCCAAGCAGCGCCTTTAGTTATAGTATGGCTTTAAGTTGTGACAATTAACTCAATTTTGGCTTTATCGACCTCTAGCCTGCTAGAGCTCACAACATGTCCCAAAACAACACCTTGTTCAACCATAAAGTGGCACTTTTCAAAATTCAACACAAGGTTAGTTTCGATGCACCTTTTCAAGAATAGAGACAACCTCATGCATTAGTAAAGGAAAAAGTAAGTGAAAAGGAAAAAGAAAAGAGAAAAAAAATTAGGAAAAGTAAGTTAAAAACACAACTACTTTAATAGATAAAATTATAATTTACTAGTCTAATAGTGCAAGTCAATTGAGACAAAGTCGAGCATTTAATCATTTCAACAGGCTTGTAAATAATAATGTAAATAATAATAATAATAATAATAATAATAATAATAATAATAATAATAATAATAATAATAATAATAATAATAATAATAATAATAATAATAATAATTTTTTGCCACAAGTTCAAAGGAGATATCTAAATTTGTATTAGTTCTAAGATTAAGTATACAAACAACTCTCCCCAGCAACGGTGCCAAAAATTTGGTAGCGTGTCGTTACCGCCACAAATTTAACATATTCTTAGCCCACAATATTAAATAAATTAGTATATGGTAAGAAAGGATCGTGACCACACTGTTGCAATGCAATAAATTAGTTATACCTAGCTAACCTTCTAGCTTATAGAAGCGATAAGTAGGGTCGATCCCACAAGGAGCAGGAAGACTTATGGTGTTAATATAAAACCGAATACTAGCAATATATTAATAAGTATATAAGTAATGGGGGGTTTGTAATTTGATTTTTAATTAACTAATGAGCTAAAACAGAAATTAAACACTTAGCGATGAAAATATTCTACTTATGAATTAACGAATCCTAGCCCTTAATCTTATCTCCCCCTAGTTATTACTACCTTGTGACAGATGCAATTATTAACCAAGTTCAACCTCAAAACTCCTACCCCGAGATTAGCAACAAGCTCTGCTAACCTCGTTATCCCTTATGATTAACAACCAAAACAAACTCTTTGGTTAGTCTATCCAGTTGAGTGATCTCAGAACAAGCTCTCTGGATCTCATAAACCGGACGCCTAGAATACTAGGATAACGAAATAGACACGGTGTGGACCTCGTAAGCTCGGATCCATTCAGACCGAGCTATATACTACCCTAGCGATATCACTCACTAATTGCTACTAATTGGCTATAGGTTCGTAACAATTACGGATCACGATTATAACCTAGCGTTACTTATGCAATTATAATCCTAGGTGATCAATCTAGCACATAAACACATAAGCATTAAAGGATGAATAAATAGTATAACAACATTTTAAGGAATCAATCGATTAACAATCACTTGTAAATATCACAAGATAATAAAACTAGGGTTCGGCTTGATTAAGGACTGGAATAACCTACTAGCTGCTCATGGCGGTGACAAAAGACAAATTATAATCGAAATACATAATTCAAATAACTAAGGAATTGAAAAAAAAAAACCCCCGAATACTGCCGATCTTGACTGCTCGTCTCCTTATCAAATAACACGCCACGGCCGCGCTAATGTGCCGCAGCCGTGCCACTTCTACAGCAATTTCTGCTCCTTTTTCTTCACTTTGTCCGCGACCGCGATCTAGACTGCACATCTAGATCGCGGTCGCGGTGCTCTGTTCCTTATTTTCTTGCGTTTTTCCTCCATTTGACGTCCCCGACTTCGTTCCTTCATTGTACATCCGAAAATATAAATACTTAGCCTTAAATTACCTATTTAACTCAAAACAAAACCACAAGCGTCAAATGATCCAAAGACATAAAAACAAGCTAAACACAATCCATTATACACGCAAACATCACAAATCATCACTTTAACAGACTTAAAGTGCATAAATAAACGTGTGTACCAAAATCCCCCAAACTTAACCCTTTGTTCGTCCCGAACAAATCTAAATCAAGCAAACAATCAAGACACGGGTTTAAGGCACTTTAAGTGGCAATCACGAGTTTCAGAAGAGTTTTCCAAAAGCGCAGCAACATGACGTAAATGAGCATATTCGACCGAGCAACTTCAACTACTTTCGATACTTAAGTTTTTCAACAAATGATCCTCACCGGGATTGTGTATCACTCTTCTCTCAAGTGTTTAAAATATGCAAAGTATTTCACTCACACTGGCTTATATACAACGACCACCATATGCTTGCCAATTATTTAAGTCGAATCTAATACTCAACATGTGTGGCAGAGAATCAAAAAGGTCTTTTATTTTGGTTGTAATGTAGGCTTAGGTAGGGTGGAATAAATTTCGGTTGAAAGTGACTAATAAGTGGACTAACCGAGTTATTACTAACCCAACCACCCCTCAAAGATAATCACTCACACCTCACTCTCCAAATTTCAGTAAATCACTTCCAACAAGTGACTTCTTCTCCCCATGAAAAGTATTTTACAACCAAGTGCTTCTCTTTCTCTCTTCATTCTTTTTTTTTTTTTTTCAATTCTTGGGTACCACATTTTTCTGGGACTACGCGGATTTCTTCTTTTCTTTCTTATTTTTTTTTTCTAAGCATTATTCTTACTTCCCACCTCAACTCATTTCTTTCTTCCTTTTGCATTGTACACCTCAAAGATAATCAATTTCCAGCACATTGGAGAGTAAACCTTCTTGATTTTATTTTTATTACATATTCCCTTTTCATCTTCTATTTTGTCCCCTTTTTCAGCCCATAGCAATCCAAAAAAAAAAAAAAAAACATTCCGACTACCTCTCCTTTCGCCTCCCTCTTAACTAGATTAGTCCACTAGGATCAAAGGCCAATTAGAAAAATATCCGGCTTGTAATATTCGGCTAACAATTAACAGGCTCACAGCTCAATTGTGCTAACTAGAGGAGATTTCTTTTTCAACAATTTGGTCAACAAGGGTAATTATTTTGAAGCTTTAAATTAGGCTAAAATAAAAAATAAAAAAATTGCCTAAAATCATTTTCTAAGCCACAACACATACCGACTTATTCACGACAAACATGCAAGGCAACTTCTAGAATCTATTTGCACATAACCAATGAAAATCACACCGAAAGAATTCAAACAAATTACTCCAAGAATAGGAGTATAATTTTTAGGCTCAAATTCCTCACAGGGTAATTTATAATCAATGTTCCAATTCACAGCTCAATTTCATCTCCATTACTCGTCATGCTCTACCATGTGCTATTTAATGAACGATTTTGAGCAACAATACGGTAATGATTATACTGATGTTTTTACTCCTATTGTGAAACTGACTACTATTCGTATGGTGTTGAGTATGGTTGTTGCAAAAAAATTGTTGTTACATCAGATGGATGTAAGAACAGCGTTCCTTAATGGTGACATGGTGGAGGACTTATACATGACACTTATACATGACATGACCAGAGAGATTCGTAGCCACAGGAAATGAAGGACTTGTGTGCTAAGTTGGGGAAGAGCTTGTATGGGTTGAAGCAAGCTCTGAAGCAGTGGTACAAGAAGTTTGATAGTTTCATGCTCCAAATTGGATACAGTAGATGTTACGCTGACCATTGTTGTTACTAGAAGATGTTTGAAAAAAATTATCTCATCCTGATGTTATACGTTGATGATATGTTGATTGCAGGAGCTTATCCAAATGAGATGGATAAGCTGAAGAAGCAATCGTCTGAATGATTCTCCATGAAGGATCTTGGAGAGGAAAATCAAATTTTAGGTATGAGAATCGAGAGGAAGAAAGCGGTAGCAAGATTGTATCTTTCTCAGGAGAATTACATTCAGAAGGTCTTGGAAAGATTTAACATGGAGGATCGAAACCTGTGAATATCTCGTTGGGTAGTCACTTCAAGTTTTCGAAGAAGGAGTCGCCAAGTACCGAACAAAAATGTGTCCAAACAAAGAAGGTTCCCTATGCTTCAGCAATTGGCAGCATCATGTATGCCATGATGTGTACATAACCAACTATTATGTATGCAGTGGGAGTAGTGAGCCAATTCATGGGTGATATAGAAAAGTAACATTGGGAAGCTGTGAAATGGATTCTACGATACTTGAGAGGTATCACGAATAATGCTTTATGTTTCAATGACAAGAGCGTCGAGCTGGTTTGTTATGTAGATTCAGACTTAGCATCAAATGATCTTGATGGGAGAAGAAGTACTATTGGTTACGTATTTACTTATGGTGGTACTGCTATTTCTTGAACTTCTAAGTTGCAGAAGGTTGTTGCTCTGTCCACCACGGAAGCTGAGTATGTACCCGTGACAGAATCGAGTAAGGAGATGGTGTGGTTTCAAAATTTCTTGGGTGAACTTGGGAAGCAACATAAGAAAAGTACTCTCTACAGTTCCAGTCAGGGTGCTATTTTCTTAGCAAATAATCTAGCATTTCATTCAAGGACGAAGCATGTTGAGTTGAAGTTTCACTACATTCGTAACCTATTGGAGAAGAAGACCTTGCAACTCATGAAGATACTTGGAAGTGAGAATTCAGGCGACATGTTTACTAAGGTGGTGACCTTAGAGAAATTAAAGCTATGCATAGCTCAATTGACCTTGTAACTTGAAGATGAGGCTAGGCGATGCTAAGCGGATACAAGGAGGAGAACAAAAAGATATGGTTATTTGGGAGTTCAGTCTCCATGGGAAATTGTTGGGGTTGGAGCTTGGAGGATTAAGCCCAATTTTAGGCCCAGTTGTGTAATCCTAGTGTGATTAGGATTGGGCTTAGTTTATTATAAATAGCGGTTCTCCCATTGTATATTGCATCCAAAAGAGAAAAAAAACATAGTGAAAATTTCTGGCTTGGTATCGCTCCCAGACGTAGTTACATATCGTAACAAACTAGGTAAACAATTGTGTGTTCTTTACTTTGCTTTCATGATTATTGCGTGTGTTATTTCCTAATAAGATTTTCCATGTTGCAACTTGCGTTTGAGTTACGACTCCAGAAGAAAAAACATTGTCTTTAAGACAATATCATTGAAACGCCTTGCCTAATCTTTAATTTTATTTTATTTCTCAAATTCCTACAACAATTTAAAGACAATGTTCTCCCATGGCTTCTCAAATGATAAAAACTCTTATTGAGAGAGAGAGAGAAACTCGAAAGAATCGAAAGCTCATCATTGCAAATGTGGCTATTAAAGATTCATTACTATCCTTTTATCAATAGTATTACCTATGTTCTTCAAGTTCCATATCTTAGTGGCAACAAGGTAGTGAAGGCAGTAATGTGGTAAAGACAACAATTCACAATCATCTCTTGGTAGGACGGGCTTCAATAGTCAATCAAGTAAACAACCGGAGTACAATCACTAGAGTAGCTGGAAGATGACTATATATGTCGCGGGATGATTTGAATACATTGGGCGATTCAGTTTTTGACAACTTTCGCCATCATCCTACGACCTTGGATTCTAGAAAGTTTTACAAGCAAAGTATGTGACTAATGGTGCTGGAAATAGCTCATTCTTACTAAATCTAAATAGGTAGTATTATAAATAAAGAAAAGAAAACAATGGAACATGCAAGTGATGTGGAGATCACAGGACGGTCATTCACAAGAGATAAACTAAAAACCGTTTCATGCCACAAGCCGGCAGATAAAGGTATCCAGAATAAATCTAAAATTGGCTACTGAAAATCTAAGCAATTACAATATAAATCCAATTTAGTGCATAGAAAACTGATACTGGGCGGTTCTGCTGGAGAGAATAATCGATTTAGAATTGTCATCGAACATACTATGGAAGTCGTGCTCCCAATCAAGTTTCCCTAGGTCACGAAACCCGAGCGTGGGGAAAAACCAACGCTCCTCACATCGGCGTGAGTCCAAATATCCATGGGAGGATTTCAATGCCTAAGCTCAAAGCAGACAAACTACCAATATGACCCGACGACAAATTTCAAAACGTTTACAAACCCGACAGAGAAATCAAGGCATGGACAAGCACGCTGCCTGAAATTCCTCGTCAAAAACCAAAGTCACAGCAGCAATTTCCAAACAAAGCGACCAAACAAGACTGACAATAATCAGTAATCACGGTCTTGCTTTCCAATCCAAAAATAATCTTGCGCATACCAAAGTCAACCATATTATTCAAATAAGATAAAGCCCACCATCTTCTATTGTTTCCTCGTTGTTTAACAAAAAATATTCAAGCCAAGACGTGAAATCGTGGAAAATAGAGAAGCAAAGTGAACTATAAAAATGAAACTTGAACTCGGAATCAGATTCCAGAAAAGCTGCCAAATACAACATAGCAACTGAAAGTAAACAAAAATCTGCAGAATCGCAAGATCACAATAATCCAAGCTCAGCTCCAAATCAAGGCTGAAGAAATTAAACTGCAGAAATTAAAGCACATAGCCATGTTGTCCTTCATATTTGAACCAATTTCGACATCTGATGTGAGTGTAAAGTGTTTGCTCAAAAGCACTTTTCAATAATTGCTCTTCTAGAAAGCAAATTGGGAGAGGTTGTACGGGACAATTTTGTCATAATCCAATAAAATTAGCAGAAGCTCCCATGGTGGAGAAAACAATAAAAGTGGCACACAGGCCTTGATGAACAAATGCAGCCAAATCACAATTTAATGCGAGTTAACAAATCGAAGAAAATCAAATTCCCAGCAGCAGTTTCAAAATGAACACATAATCAAACGAAAAAGCAGCAGAAATTCAGAAATGCAATACAAAGCGGCAATCATTCTCGCCAGATTTTCAGAACAAAAAAGGAACCAGCAGTAATGGTGCTGAAAGTCTACAGCTTGTAACCATTCCAACTGGGGCTCAAAGGCCTTCAAATTCAGAAAAGGAGAAAGCAATAGAATGGCTCACAGGCCGTCAAGTATGGCTCACCCGATTCGAGCATGTTCCAAGGCTGAAGCTGCCGGGCCAGCGGAACCTCCATCGCCAGTTCGCGGTGTCTTGCTTCAGCAAATTCGCCACTGGAAATATGTCCCAACAGCAGAAGATTGGACCCGGATGGTTCGGACTGAAAATCGCATCAGACAGAAAACCGAACTAACCCGATTCTTAAAAGTGCCAAAACAGCGGTCAAGAAACCCTAATCTGTGCCACCACCGTGTGCTGACCCGGTGGGCATCGATCGACGATGGCAGAAAGATCAATGGCTTCCCAGGAAAACGCAGGATATCACCCCATCAATAGTGGACGTGAAATTTCAGGAAAAATACGGATTCTGTTTAGGGCAAATACAGGAGCCCCATATCTGCACCACCCATCTGAGCTCGGTCGTGACTCAGAAATCCAATGAATAGTCTCAGAATGGCGACAGGATGCGAAGAAGAAGAAGGCCTGAAGGCCCTGCAAGACGCGACGGAAGCCCTGAACCTGAATCGCGATTATCAAAATATAGAAATACTCTGATGGAAGAAAGAAACGGGCCTTAGAATTTTTGTAAAATAAATTTTGATTGTTAAGTCGTGTCATGCCTGAATTCGAACCACTTCAGACCAGAAAACTAACCAAACAATAAAAGAGAACAGTTTGCCGAAAAGTAGAGGGTGTTTGCAAACTCATTATCAATATTAAAATCACTTTTGAAAAGCACTTTAATTTCAAGGAGTGTTTGCAAACTCCTATTTCATCACTATAATCACTTCCTAGAAGTGATTTTGAGAATCCCCAAAATCCTAGCTTTTGGGTGCTTTTGACTTTTTTTACAAATAAATGGAATTATTTTTTTTTTATTTATTATATTTTATTTGTTTAGAATCACTTTTTCTCCAAACACTACGAAATTCTAATTTTACCACAAAATCAATTTAAATCACTTTTTTAAAAGCACAATTGTTTGCAAACACCCCCGTAGTTCAAGGACGAAACGAGAAATTGGACTCTAAAATAAATCAACAGCAAAGATTAACCTGAAAAGAAAAGCAAAAAGAAACAATGGCTGGCCGACGGCAACAGCGGCCGACCAAGGAAGAGAGAGAGAGACTAGTTTTCGGATAGGAGTTTCTTTTTTGCTCATTCTTACTAAATAAGTATGTTGAATATCGCATCGTATATTCCAAATCCATTATTAGTGAAGTGCTTGAATTGTAAAGAATTGCACAAGATATTTAATTAGTGAACTCATTTCTAAGAACTTTCAAGTTTCAATGATAACTGGTAAATTACCTGCTTCATGGAAAGAATATTGTACGTTGTTGAACCATAAGAAATGATCTTATACTATGGAACAATTGCTGCAACATATCTAAATAGAAGAAGGAGCAAGAAAGTGTGATCAAGATGAGGAAAAGGAATCAAAAAAAGAAAGCACATCTTGTTGAGGATAAAAGCCACAAGAAATCCAAGGAAAACTTAAGAAAATCAAGTGACAAAATAATGGATCAAATAACTCTAACAAAAATGATAACAACCAATTTAAGAATAGCTTTAAGAAACATGACAACAATCAATTCAAAAAGAAAAAAAGGTCCTTGTTTTTTTTGGAAAACTTGGTCATAAGGCCTTTCAGTGGCGAAATAGAAAAGGTCAGAGTGGTAGAGATATGCAACAAACAAATGTAGTTGAGAATGATCATCATACCGTTGTTCTTTTAACATGTTTTATTAACATTAATGATGGTTGGTGGCTTGATTCTTGAGCCACATGCCATGTTACCCATTATAGGAGTGCTTTCTCTCCTATAAGGAAGTGACGATGAAGCAATGTCTATACGGAAAGTTCTGCACCAAGTGTTGTGGACGGAATAGGGATTGTGAACGTACTTTTATCATATGGATAGACCTTAACTCTTAAAATGTGTATCATGTTCTTCATTTGAAGTAAAGTCTTGTATTCATGTATGTGCTAGGTTTTCATGGATTTCGTGTAATATTTGAGTCTGATAAAGTGGTTCATACTAAAATGGATCATTTATTGGAAAAGGCTATGACAAAGACAAGATATACTTGCTTAATTGATTTTATAATAATATAAATAGTTCTACATGTTGCATGATGTTGAAATTATTTCTAAGTGAGTGCACAATATTTGGTATTGTAGATTAGGCCATATTGGAAAGAGAACAATGGATAGCATTATTTAATATGATTTTTTGACTAACCTTGTAAATCCATTTTAGATATAAAATGTAAAAGTTATGTTCAATCGAAATTAGCTAGGCAACCCATGAAAAGTATCACGAGATGTAGTTCCATATTAGAATTAATTCATAGTGATATTAGTGATAATAGTATTAATTTGACTAGAAGAGGAAAGATGACTTCTTTTTCTAAATATTGTTATATGTAATTGTTAAATAATAGAAATGGAGCTTTTAGCAAATTCAGAGTAATTACAGCTGAAGAAGAAGAAGAAAAATGGAAAATATATCAAAAGAATAAAAACAGATAGGAGAGGTGAATATTTCTCTAATTAATTTGATCTTTTTGGTGAAAATAATGGCTTCATACATGAGAGGACTTCACCTTATAGTTCTTACCAAAATGAAATTGTGTGAAAGGAAAAATAGAACCCTTTGGAATAGTTAGTGCTATGTTATTAAGCTCTAACTTGCTTTTAGATTTTCGTGGTGAAGCTTTATTTGCAGCTTGTTATATTAGTAATAGAATGTCACATAAGACATGGGAAAAACACCATATGAATTATGGAAAAGCATGGAGCCTAACATTAGTTATTTTAGAGTTTGGGGCTTTTTGATATATGTTTTAGAGGTTTCACATAAAATGTCTAGATTAGTTTCGAAAGGTATTAAATCTGTTTTTTTCTTGGATATAATATCAAAGCATGTAGATTTCTGAATTTACAAACTACTTCATTTTTTAAGCTATCAACGTTGAATACTTTGAATATCTTCTATTAAAGATGCAAATTCTTTGAACTTGGAGAAAGATGATGATTCTGATTCAGGTTATATGAATTTACTTATCAATATTTCTGATAATTTTCATTCTTCTAAAAATGATAGTTGTGATTCGCCTACTCATGATAATGAACCTGAACTTGATAGACGTATAAGAAAGAAATATGGAAACTTTGCTCCTGATATGTTTACTTATGCCTTAGAAAATAAACCTAGAAACTATAGTGAAGCAATGTCATTACCTAATGCTCTTATGTGGAAAAAGACTATGGATGACAAAATAAAATTTATTAAAAGATAATAACACATGTAGTTTAACTAATATTTCCCCTAATACTAAACAGTTAGGTTGCAAATGGGTTTTAAGGAAAAAAAAAAAAAAAAAACTTAAAACTAATGGAGCAATTGATAAATATAAAGTCAGATTAGTAGTTAAAGGTTATGACCAAAAGTACGGATTATATTATTTTGATGTGTATCCACCTTTTACAAGACATACTTCTATTAGAATGTTGTAATTGCTTCTATACACAACTTAGAAATATATTTGATGGATATTAAAACAACTTTCCTAAATGAAGAACTTGAGGAAGAAATTTATATAAATCAACCTGGAGGTTATATTGAGAGAGGACAAGAAGATATTGTTTTCAAGTTAAAATAAATTCTTATATAGTTTGAAACAAGCACCTATGCGATGGTTTAAGAAGTTTAAAAGGAAGATTAAGGAATTTAGTTTCAATATTAACAAGGTAGAAAATTGTGTATTTTCTAAAGTCATTAGTAATAGATTGCCTTAAATCAAATTTCTCAAAAGTAGATAAATAATTTCCCAAATAGAGCATATTCTGATACTATTTAAATGTGCTCTTGCGTCTACATATGACGTCACATTAGTCAGGTTCGCATCACACTTTTCTCAATTGTTACATATGTACAGGCACGGTGAAATCACAATTAGATATGTATGTCCTCATGGAAGTACTTGAAGCATATTTTGTTAGATCCCTTGAGGTTTGCATTGTATAAAATCCAACAAAGCATATGTAGATGCAATTGTAATACAATAAAAAATGTTTTCTTCCATTTTTTCTGTTGTTTGATTTATCTTAGGTTGTTTGTCCATCTCTTTTAGTTCTCTTTATTATATTAAATGCAAAACATATTTTCATAAATGTTTCGAGGAAGTTCCTACGCACTTCAAACTTGATATGTTAAAGGGGGTGTCCAATTTCACTTTCCATAATCCGTCAGATTATTTAGTGTAGAGATACTTAATGAGATAAATCTATTGTGAACGGCCCTTACTATTAACGACGCTATGCTACGTAATATGACTAATACATCAGCAACATGTATGGAAAACGATATCTGCTTATATCATCTTCATCACACATACAAGTATAGTATGTGAGCAGATACACATACCACAGGTCATCTTTATGTTAATTAGTTTTAAAAAAACAGTTTACAATCATATGGATACAAGATCATACTTGTGATAAAAAGTAAAGCAGCTAATTGATAATGTAGATTAGCTATGTTTTGACTTAATCAACCTTAAATCATGTTTAAAATCCAAAAGTGAACCAATTACACATCATATGGCATAAAATCATTTGCCAGAAATAATTAAACAGATTGGCTGACCTTACATAAAATATATTAAAAGCACAATAGTGAAATTGAGTTTTACAAGATTACCTTATCAATTAGCCGAATCTATAATGAAAATAGGCCCAGAGAACATATTCTAACGGTTCATGTGCTATCAATCTATCATATCACTATCATATCATACTCTCAAAATATTTATTGCATATTTAAATAAAAAAACATTACTTCTCAATAATAACAAATTTACATCTCTTTTGGCCCGATTATGGTATTTCTTAACTATTGACATACAATTCTCGAAAAATCATTGTGCACATATATAACTTAGGCAACTCACAAACAGAACCTGATCATCACATCATATCACATAACTAGGTGTTCACATGTGCGATGCACGAGATAGAATGTATATCATAATATTAATCTATGTGATGATCATATATTTGTAGTATTTATAGTAATATATTAATATGATATATTCATATACAGACGAAATAATGTCAGATGTTTTAATATATATTTGTTCAGAAAATTACATGTATTAAATTTAGTAATATTAGCATCAGATCCCACAATCGTATTAGTTTATTAAGCATAGGGGGTGCTAAACTATATTAATGTAACGTATTTAAATAAAAATTAATAAGTTTGTTATATTTGTAGTCAAAATAAAATTTTCTTTTCACAAAAAAAAAAAAAACAAAACAAAACAAAAAAACAAAAACAAAAACAAAAAGATAATTTAATCAATTATTTACTTTAAATGTACGTCTAAGCTTTCTACTATCAATTATAACCCTAACAAATTAGTAATTTTTTTTTCAAATTTCTTAACAAAATAACTCAAATAATCCAAAACATTACAAAAAGGCGTAACTAAAGTACAAGATTTAATCTTCTAAAAAGGTAGATAACTTTTATCCTAAAAAAATATATTATTTTGAAATATTTGATATTTTTACTTTATAAGTATATCATAATAATCCTTAAAAGTAACTTATAATTAAAATATTTTATCTCAGTCATATATATGCATAATGGATGTTAAATCGAAGATCAAGAAAAGAAGATTAATTCAGTATATTTTTCATAAAATGGAGTTGTAACGACCCGATTTTCATAAAAATATTTTAAAGCACTTTCAAATAGAAATAAGTAATTGTTTTTTTTTTTTTTTCCTTATATGTATCTATAAAAGATAATACTAGACAGGCCGTTAAAAGAACCAAATAACAATGCATATGAATTTATTTAACCAGTAATATTAAATTAGAAATTAAATCCCGATTAATATCCTATGCCAACTAACATCATCATGCCCTTGAAAATTCATAATACATGTAACAACAAAACAAATATACAATTACTAGTCAAACTCATATCATTTATTAGCAATTAAGCGATCATGGAAAATTGATTTAAACTAAAATAATAAAATAACATCATTCATAAACATTTCCTTAACAAATCAATTCCACATAATAATCATGATTTTATCTAAGACAAATTTCATAATATAATTACTAGCAACATCTCCGACGTATTACATCAACACAATTTGGTCAAAATCCAACAACTAAACAATATTCTAGTCGATATGTTAATACTAAAATCAGCTTGCACTTTTGGATAATTCAGATAACACAATTAAGTATCCATACGATACTAGGAAAATATTTCAAATAAGTTTGTATTATCCCTACGCATACATTCAATACAAATAATTCAATAAATATACAAACCTGTTTTTATCAAATTAATTCCAATAGCATAATTAACTTCATATCAGGGATCTTTTATAATCTATAACCTCAATAAATTCAAATATAAATTTTGCATAGTATCGAAACCATAAGACATAACACAATGTAAATAAGTCATATAGTCTAGACTGTAGCAAGGTGGAGACCTATTTAACAACATACTAGTGAAAGTTATAAATAAACGTACACAAATCAACAACTAAGTATAGACAAATAATTTATTTATTAGTTAAGTTATAGGAACATAATTTTATTAAACATGTCACGAATAAAATTATTAAGATAAACTTATCACACCTCCAACAAAATATAATTTAATCTTCATATCTAATCATACTTACAATATAATTAATTAACATCACATAATATAACATTGACCGTATGGAAGGAAATCCATACGACCCACATAATATAACATTAATCCGTATGGGGGGAGACCCATATAATATAACATTGACCGTATGGATCCCATACGACCCACATAATCTAAGTATAAGTGTTTGTGTGTGTATGTACAAGCATACCTGATGTACAAGCCTATATAAAATGCAAATCAAGTCAAGGTACAATCAGGTCATAGTACGAGCACATAAGCATATTACTTATTTTATTTCAATAACAAATCATATAATAATTAACTCGTGCATTGTCACATAATATTTGAAACTAGATAGACATTCGAGCAAGTAATTTATACAAATACATATTTCGTAGATAATTAAGTAAATAACCATGTAACTTTATTAATATTTTACCTATTAATCTAGTCACAACAAGTCATTTCAATATCTCCACGTAAATTTCAAGTAGTTACATATAAATGAATAGTTACATATAAATGAAGTAGTTACATATAAATGGTAAATTATTTACTAAAATTTTAATGACTATCATATGCTCCGAGCTCCGCCTCAACTCCACCGAACTCCACCGGAGATAACCTGAAAGGATCAATATTGGGTTGGGGTGAGCTTCCTTTAGCTCGTGGAGGATTACAATTTATCACAACAATTATATAAACAAAAAGCATACAATGTAGCAATTATTATAATGATGCGCTTGTATTGGCAAGACACATAGAGCTAACTTGTATTGGCAAGTAGCAAATTGAATAATTACTTGTATTGGCAAGTAACAACTTGAAAATAATAGCACACGTAGGCAATCAAGTAAATATAATTAAAGCGACAAACAATAAACCCCCACCTAAATTGTCTTGTGGCATGCAATATTAAGCCCGGGATCGAATTCCGTACCACCTATACGTACAAGAATACGTGTTTTAATATTATTTCTAGTTTAGTAAGTATAAGAAATAGTAAAAGAATAAATTTAGGTTAAGCTACTGGGTATATGGCCATTAGTAAGAATGAGACATTCTGACATCATTCAATCTTATTATATATAACGAAATTAATTCTTTTCCCTGCCATTTATTCATCATTATTTGCAAGGAAAAGAGTTTCCTTAATCAAAAACTTATTCTCTCTTTTGTTCATTTAATGCGAACATCAATTTCACCATCCCATTCCCTCTCTCCCTCCTGATACCTTCTGCAGAGCCATTACCAACACCCACTATTCTCTCTCTCCTATCTGCACACAACAAAACACACACAACACCACATGCTCAAACATCACTCACACACGCACACCCTTACACAATGAAACACGCAAATCACACTGTACACACACCTTCGCATTCACTGAACCGTCTATACACCACCCCCTTCTTATTTACTACGTGTTCTGGTGAAGCCGATTGCAGTTTGTAAGTGAAAGGATTCTATTATTTTTTTTTCTTCTAGACAGCACAATTGCATAACTTTGATTGGTTTAAAGGAAGAATAAAAATTACCTCGTCAAGATTTAGCCGAAGCTGTTCTGATCGAAGACGAATACAACGTTTTACTTTGTGTGAATGTAATATATGTTTTATCTTTTTCTTTTGAATGCGTATTATATACAGCGTATACCTATTAGGTTTTGGAGTATTTGGATAGACTTATCAGATTTCTGAGAAATCTTTATTAGCGTAATTCAGTTGTTGGAATTCTGGGTTCCTCTGGGCTCAAGACATGGGCCCTTGCATATTTAGTGAATTGGGCTTGAGTATTGAGCTCAAAGAATTGGGCTTATTATAACATGTATGAATAAATGAATGAATGCAATAAATTAATTCATATTGAGACATCGGACTTAAATAAATTAATAAATAAACGAATAAATTACAAATAAATGGATTCGCAAGTTAATAATAATAATTTCCGATATAAATTATGCTTAGAAATATTAAATGGCCAAATTGAATTGGTGCTGGGTCTAACCCAACATTGGATAAAAATGATTTGCCAACTTAATAAATCAACAAAATAATAATACTAATGATGATGATAATAATAATAATAATAATAATAATAATAATAATAATAATAATAATAATAATAATAATAATAATAATAACAATAATAATAATAATAATAATAATAATAATAATAATTAGGAAAAATACCGGGCGTTATTTAATCAAAATGAGGGCCGAATATAAAATCTTAATTTTATAAGTAGCCTAGAATCGAAATATTATAAATAGGATTTTTGGCTAAATTACATATTATTTGTTTCACTGTTTTTTGTTACCAATAATCAAGTAACAATTTTTGAAAGACGTAATAAATTATATAATATCTAATTATTTATATGAGCACGTAAAATAATATTTTAGAATTAAATAATAGACTAAAATTTTGGGATATTACAGGAGTTGAGACGAAAAAGTTATAAGACTTTTAAATATTAAGGGAAAAAAAAAAAAAAACAAAATTAAACTCTCCTTATTTGTAGGAAGGTATTTACGCTCCCAACCCCTTTTTCTCTTTCTTTTTTTTTTTTTCAGAAAAAGAGAAAATTTTGAGAGAGTGACATGTAAGTTTTCGCCAAAACCAACCACAGAGCGAAATTTGTTTGCACAAAAAATTGTCCTCCTTTAGTATTAAATAGGGAGAAAAGGATTCACGCAGTCATATAACATATATCTCATAATAACATGAATCACATCACATCACAACATAATAATAATAATAATAATAATAATACACGGACCACTTCAAGTCATTCATCATTTTAAATCAATTGTTTTCAATCAAAAGCGAAGATCATATTCTTAGTTATTGAGTACATGTGCCTGTAGTAATCTCTGAAATAGATTACACTTTAAGCTATGAAAAGGATTTAGAAATCAATTAAAATAGGAAAGAAGCACATAACAGATGCACAAAACAATGCAGATAAACGCTACACTTCGTAAATTGTTCCATGCCTATACATACATACATACACACGCATACATATATATATAATATGTATAGAGTCATTCCATTTATGATGCTTTTACAGGGACATGTAGACTTATGATAGTTGTTTTATCATGAACAAATAATCAGTTGTTCACTACTTTATCTTTATATCCTACAATCAAAAGTCTCATACCATCAATTCAAATGCACAACTCAAAACCAATAATCCAAGTGCATATAAGGTGCCACATAGATATAGCAGCAACATTAAGGTACATATAGAACTCCAAACCATCAATTCAGCCATTGATGGCTATTCAACATCAATAGTAACTAAACTCAGGTGCATATACGATGCCATGTAAATATATTTTTCAAATGCACAACTCTAAATCATCAATTACAAGCATTGAAGTGCATATATGTACAATAGCTCTTCAATATAGTGATTGCAAATACAACATAACAATAAACTAGATAAACCCAACATTAGTTCAACAAGTTTCAAGAAAATGATAAAAAAAATAAATCATGTTTGAAATTTGAACAGGGTAGCAACTACAAATTATCAACAATGGTAATAACACTAAAAAATCACTCAACAATGAATCATAAAGACTAAACATCACTAAAAAATAATTACCTTTAGCACCAACGAAGGGAGGCGACGACAATGATGATTGAGATAACGGCAGCGACGAGGGGTGAGGTTGGCTTCAGGGACGGGGGAGAGCGATGGTGAGAAGCAACGAGGATGATAGGTTGAGAGAGCAAGAATAAGAGAGTGGAGTTTTGAAGTTTTCCCCATTTTTTATGTTAAAATGATTTTTATTTTATTTTTCTAATTATGATTTTAAGCTATACAAACGATTTCATTTCGCACAAAAATATCTGCTCAGACCCACTTAGTCGCTTTGCCCGCCTACGTAGCAGTCTATGCCCAAACCAAGCAACGGTGCCCAAGGAGGAACAACCCCTGTCACTCCAAACCAGGAAGCAATTGCTTTTGGTACACCTGAAAAAGGAAAACCTACCACGGTGCATCAAACATATTGGCCCAGAAAAGCAGCTTGTTGCTCAGTGTTTCAATAATGAATGGGTTTCAAGAAGGACTAATTCTCAATGACCCATTCAGCAATGGATATCTAAGTCTACTTGATTATTTTGTAGGTCAAGTTGCCTACTGGACATAGTGATATTTGGTACATCGACAGTGGATGTGCTAAACATATGACATGCAACAAAAGTTCTCTAAATGATTTCAAAGACTACAAAGGACCCAAGGTGGTGTTTGGAGACAATGCCAAAGGCATCAGTACAGGTGTTGGGACTTTCTTTAAAGGCAAAGTCAGCATTGCAGATGTCTATTTCATCGAAGGCTTACAGTATAATCTACTTAGCATAAGTCAATTATGTGACAAGGGACATTCTATGGAGTTCACTCAATGGAGATGTTTTATACAAGATGCAAAGTTAAACCAAATAAAGTCACAGACACAAGAAAGGTAACATGTATCTAGTTGATTGAGAATCTACTGGAGGACAACTCTTATGCTTCATAGCTAAAAACACTCCAGAATTCAGCTAGCTATGGCACAAGGGAATGATTCATCTGAATTTTAAGACTATCAACAAGCTAGCACGTAAAGGGTTGGTAAGAGGATTACCAGACATAGCATGCAGAGAGAAGAGCGTGTGTGCTGCATGTCTCAAAGGAAAGAAAATCAGGAAGTCCTCAAAGATAAGTGACAGGCCTACTTTCTAACCCTGAAATACCACAAGTGTACGGGTGTAGATGTGTATAGCACAAGTCAAGGTCGATCCACAGGGAATGGGTTAACGTAGTTCGATATGCTAATTGTCTAGGATTTTCCTAACTAGATACTCAAATTGTGTGAATGAATTGATTAAACTAAATTGCATATACTAATTAACTATTTTAACTAACGAAGAAATTCCAATTAACGAGAAGGTATCCTAGGATTTCAATTTCAGGAATTAAACTAATGATGATTAGTATCTAATTTATAAACCTTTAAACCAGTTAATTATCTATTAGGCGGCACTTAATTAAACCTAACCCTTCTCTCGGAGCGACTAAGTCGTAGATTGAATAAGATAATTACTCTCTCGAGTCAATTAAACCTAAAAGCTCCTAACAGTCCCTTAACCTTTTGCCTACACGATCATAGACAATCGCGCTATGTGTTATCGTCTATTAACAATTTCCTTCTCTCGAAGCGGAATCGTTAAACAAGTAAATTTAACCTAATTGGCCAGATTAAATTCAATTATAGGATTAAACCAAACACATAGATAGATAAAAACAACTGGAGTCTATTAATTAAATAATTAAATCAACATTGTTGTAAAACCTTACTTTCTAATCCTAGGACACGAGTAGTTTAGCTACTCATGTCTACTAGCAAATCAAAATAAGAATTCAAGAAAAACATTTGTTAAGAACTTGAAAATAAACAAAGAATAATTAAGCCCGATTGTCAGCTCGTCGATCTTCGTCTTCTTGCTCTCACGGCCTGTACTCTGATGTAAAAGTATGAGAATATATGTTGTAATGTGATTCTCCTAAGTGTGTATGAGTGTTCTCCTCTAAAACTCAAGCTTGGGGTCCTTTTTATAGAGTTGGGGACGAATCTTTGGGAAGATAGGATCAAAATCCTACTAAAATTAGGAAATTTTCGCAGAATAGGACTTCTGACACGGCCGCGCACAAGCTATGATGTGACCACGTCAATTTGTACCCAAAATACCTTAAAATAAGTGATTTCGCGGTCGTGTTGACCTTTTGATGCGCACGCGTTCCGTTTGCACTGGCGAATTTTCAGGTCTCATTTCCAAGCCATTGTTTAGGGTCTTCCAGTCATTTTTGGGTTTGGCCCCTTTCAGACAAAGTTGTAGCTCTTTGAATTATATTTCCAAACCACCAATTGCACCTCAATCGGAGTTGTAGATCTCAAGGTATGGCCAAAATATTAGAGGTGTGTCAAGCTGACAGAACTTCATTTTCCGGACATTTTTCGACGCGACCACGTTCCATATTTGACGCGTCCACATTGGTTAGGCAATGTATTTTCCATGTTCTAGGCCACTTTTGATGTGGTCACGACCTTAGACGCGGCCGTGGTCGATCATTTTGCTCATTTAACTCCCTTTTCGTCCGTTTTGACCCTATTTGACTTGTTTCTTCTTCGAACTTCATCCAAATGGAATAAAATTATCTAATTAACTCCAAAATAAGTCGGAAACACGTCAACTGACCCAATATAATAAATATAAATGAACGCCGGCCAAATATGCACGTAAATGATATAAAATATGATCCTAAATCGATCTAAATACATGCATAATTAACGTGTATCAATAAGCCTGTAAGATCATCTCACAAGCTCCTGGACCTACTATACATGGACGCATTGAACCAATAAGTCTTAGTGGGTTGAAGTATTCGCTAGAAGAGTGGATGACTTCTTCCTAGCCAAGAAATCTGATACTTAGACGAAGCTCCCAAACTTTATGAAGAGAATTCAGAATGAGAAAGGCCTCAATATTGTCAAGATTAGATCAGATCAAGGAACTGGATTCACTAACAAGTTCACAGAGAGTTTATGTAGACTAGTGAACTTGTCGTTTTCTTGGAAATAGACTAGTTTCATGGTTTGCAAAAAACAACAATCTATTGCAACGTCTACAACAGAAGCAGAATACCTCATTGCTGGAAGCTGTATGCACAAATCCTGTGGATGTAACAACAATCGAAGGGATACTCGCAAAAGAAACTCCTATAATGTGTGATAACACAAGTGAAATTGCTACCACACATAACCCAGTTCTTCATTCTCAGACCAAGCTGACATAAACTTAGTTTTTGCAACTAAAATTGAGCAACCACAAGTCTACGACGTCAATAATAGCACCAAGCGAGTACAAGGTTGATCCCATGAGGAATCGGCTCGATATCGGATAGACAAATAAAAAAAAAAAACATTTTTATGGCTAACTAGATGATCGAGTGGTTGGGTTTTTTTATATTTTAAGAACTAATTAAAATGAACAAGTAATTAGAGCTAATAAGATAGACTAGAGAACAAATTATAGGGATTAACCAATTAATAAAGATAATCTAGGATTAGATTTCAATTAAGGGTAATTATTTATTATTCAGATCAATTCAACCATTAAACCGAATGCTATGTATTAGGAAATGATCGCAATTATATGCAAGACCCCCGCTTGGAGTGACGTGTTGATTGTATAGGATTAATTGTCATCTCCTGTCGATTAATCAAATATAAGTCCCAAGCGATCCAAAAACCAAAGTACCCACAATTAGCTCAAACCTCTCAGTTCTATTTTTTAACCATGTCAATTAATGTAATTTCGGATCAAATCTCCATCTCGGTTCTAATTTAATCCCCAATAAATTTCTAAACAATTGGCCAAATCATTTAACAAGCATTATAAACAATTAATCAACTAACAGCATAACACGAGATTAAATTAATCGGGTAAAAATCACTAATCACCCATAATCTACTTTCTAAACCTATATTAAGGAAATTTAGCCAACCATGATCATAATAAGAGATAAACACAAATATATAGACATAATCATGTTCGTACAAATCTTAAATGAAAATGGAAAGATAAAACCTATTTTAATGTTGATCTTGATCTTCAAGTTCAATTCCCCTTCTTTTGCTCTTTAATTTCTCTCTCTAGAAACTATAAAATGATGAATGATACCCCAAAAACTGAAGTGGTAGGGTTTTTGTACACCTTTGAGGGCTTTTAAAGGTATTGGGCTAAAAAATCACATAAATGAGCTAAAGCATATTCAATTCCGGAGACCGTGCAAGACCACAAACGTTGTTCTATTGCACCAGTCGTGCAAGGTTGCACCGTCGTGGTCGTGCGCGGCCAAAAAAACCACACCTGTAGTCCAACTTCCAAGCCATTTTTTGAGGTTTTTGTGTCCGAATTTGGCTTTTCCTCTCTCTGACAAAGTTGTAGCCCTTTGAGTTGGGATTCCAATGCTGCTAATTTCACCTTCATTGCATATGTATATCTCAAGATATGCCCAAAATAGCAAAGATGTGTCAGTTTAAAATTCTGCACTTTCGCCTCTTTTCGCCTCACATTTTTGTCCCTTGCTCTTTCACCCTCGTTTCTTTAAACATTTATGTTCATCGTATTTTTAACCTAGTTTACCTATAAAATACTCAAAAACTAATTTTTTCGACGAAAGAAAGAATACAAATTATATGACAAACGAGAGCTTAGAAAACACAAATCTACGATAAGATCTCTATTCTAAGCGTGTTTTCATAACTAAAAACCCTAGTTGTCACAAGCATATAGAAGTAAGTCATCACTTCATTCACGATCATGTGGAGAAGAAGGATGTCAAACTTGAAAAGATTTCCACAGGCATATAATTAGCTGATATATTCACTAAACCTCTTTGTGGATCTCGTTTCAATATGCTTAGGATGGAACTACGGATGCTACTTATATAGGATAACCCCTGTAGGAAAGTATGTTGCTAGTGAAAGCATGAAAACATACTTTAAAACAATCAATCGCAAGATTACAGTAACCATACTGAAGTAAGGGGAAATGTTGTAAGTGTTGCTTGGTGATCCATTGCATATTGTAAGTAAGAATTTCTATAAGCAGAATGGCAGTAGACAACCCGTGATGATTCACGAAGATGCCTACAACAGGAAACGCAATAAGGAGAAACATAGTAAGCTGATATACGGTGACTCGTCGAAGCTTACTGCAATAACCTCACTGTGACACAAATATTGCAAGTATTTAATGTCTACAAATAAAGCTTACTACATACTTGCTGCATCATTAATATTTCCTTGTAGCATTTAGTATGCTGATCCTTAAAAACTTTTCAGTTTTTAAAGCGGGAAAAAAGTTCCTTTCTTTCCCCGCATTTAATACGCACATCATTTACTGCGCCGCAACAGTTGTCTTTTCGCAAAGGCAATTATGATTGTTTATCTTTGACCAATGCACCCATTAAATCCTAACCACTAATTCAAATTCATTTTCCCATCAATGAATCTGAACAGTTCAAATTGCACAGATTTCTAGTGAACCAAGAGTCATTTCAAATTATCTACAGTTTCTAGGATATATATACCTAAACTTAGAAAGTTTGAAAAGACTTTTTGATCATATCATCTTGAGAAGAAACCCAAAAGATCCATTTTTCTGTGATCTTTGAAATTCTTCTCGAACAAGCTTCAATGGCGACTCAGAAATCCTCTCTAATCAAGAAAAATCCTGACTTGATAGAGGGACGTCTTGCTTATATCGAGTATCTTTAGATACAGATGGTGGAGAGAAATAGAGGAGCTCAGTTGATAGAGATGGTATGGCGCAAGCTAACGTCGAAGCATCGGACCTGCTTTCTTGGTGCTCACCCACCAAGATACCAAGAAAAGATGGTAACGTAATTTTAGTCTATTGCAAAGGTTACCCGAGACAAGAAGAGTTAACCAACTGCCATCACATGTGAAGTCAGAGGAAGTTCTGTTGAGATCACTTCTTTCTCCCTTGCCAATATCTATAATATGCCGGAGTAAGAATTGACTCCGTCGAAGCTGAAGATCTATAGTGGGGATTCGCTGCTAGAATGCTGGAAGGTTTTTACAGGTGACCAACAAGCGGTGAATATGCATGAATTTTGTGCCAAGGTCACTTTTCTCCCGGAGTTTGAGTATCTGCACAATATGTTTAGCCAGAGCATAGAGTGCGAGACTTGGAGTTATGATAAATGTCCCAGCCCCCGATTCCGCGTGATGATCGCTGTGTGGAAGGAGGAACCAGTGAACTGATCACTGTTTCTCTTTACCCATCTAGTGGAGGAGGTCACTAAGATGAAGGGCCATAATTGTTATGGAATCGTGCTAAACTACATTCTATCCAGTCTCAGTATCGGCATCACTGGAAGAGTGGAGCTTGGGAAGGGCAAGTGTATTAGTGGTACAAGGGAAGGTACCAAGAAGAGAGATGAAGATGAGGGAAAGGCCACTCATGTGCCTACTGTTGTTATCAGTAAAAATACGACCATCTTTCTGAAGCCCCCGTCCAAGATGAGATCTCAATAGTTGAGACCTTTAAAGGAATCAATCATTTCATCTAGGACCGTAGAAGAAGAGGAAGTGGAGGAGAGAAACGTACTGAGGAGCAACCTCTGCAGAAGAAGAGAAGCAGGCTAGTTAGGGCCCATCTCAAGGAAAGCACTGTCAGGCAACTCTTTGATGAGCCTGACATAGCACACTCCACTACTACAAAAAAGGTCAACGACTACGGTCAAAAATCATAGTTAAAGGGGTATAGTGACTGTGGTAGTAGATACCGTAGTCGTAGATCTGTCACCAATAACTACGGCTAATGAACCGTAGTAGTTAATTATAAAGACTACGGTTGTCAACCGTTGTCGTACTAGTAGCATCTACAACTACGATATGTATGACCATGATTGGAAACTTCCTTTGACTACGGTTTGAACCGTAGTAATTTACAGTAACGACTACGGTTGAAAATTATAGTAGTAGATATATCATCTACTACTACGATATGTATGACCACGGTTGATGACTTTCTTTGACTACGGTCTGAACCGTAGTTATTAAAAATAAAGATAACGGTTTATGACGACCGTTGCCTTTAAATTTATTTTATGATTTGTATTTTTTAATATTTAATAATTGATATATACATAGTTAATCATTTAAAATTAGTAAATCATACATATAAAAAAAAAAAAAAAAAAAACTGGACAACAAAGAAAAATTGCTCCAAATTTATTTCTCAATACCAACAGAAGTATAATTATACAAAGTGTTAAAAAGAAAAGAATAAACAAAAAAAAATACTACACAACGTTGAAGATCTAAATTAGTTCCTCTATCTATAGTCTCAATCTTACAAGTTAAGGCTCCACTTGGTCTCGTTCTGCATTGAGTGGTAAGAGGTCTGCATCAATAGCCTGGCAGGATAACACAAGCAATTCAGACTTCTATAAAAATTCCAGAACGATCCATCTGCATCCAAAAAATTAAAAAATAAAAAGTTTAGCACAAAGATAAGTCACCTGACCTTAATTAAAATCTGCTATTCAATGAAAAATCCATCAGAAGCATGAAAAAAATCTTATCAAGAGCATAGTCACGTAGCCTTAATTAGTATTTGCTTATAATATAACCAAATAAAATCACAATTTCTCTTTCAGAAACTAAGACAAAGAATCCACATATCCTTAATCATATGAACAAAACAAACCAAAAGAAAAACAACTATTCTTTGAAATAGCAGAATAAAAGAAATCAAAAAAATTCCACAAACTATTATGCACCAATACAAATTATACCACATTAAAAGAGGCGTACTGTAGTCACCACAAACAAAGTAACAACCATAAAGAAACCATAGTTGAATCCTAATTTAAAGCTCATTCTCTATCATAAAACAAAAATCATTTTAGAATAAATAATTAAGCAGAACCTAAATAAAATAATAGTAAGAAATCAAGCAATTTATATTTATTATTATTTTTACATAAAAAATGTAAATCAACAAAACCTACAATAAAAAAATATTCAAAACCAAGAAAGTTATAGTGAATTCACATAATAGTAAGATTCGAGATTGCAGCCCTCTCCTAATTATTGCTCAAATGTACTATTATTGTTCACTTCTTTCTTTCTAATTATCCAAATGAAGACATGTATGTTTTGGTTCCTTCAACCTTATTCCAAATCACTATTGTTGGTATAAAGTGTCTCCTTGTTTCTTGCTATTAATAATGTTCCAATTCTTATGTTGATGTTACAAAAAAAATCCATATCAACACAATGCCATTTTAAATATGGATGGTCATATTCTCTAATACTGTATTTCATTTACAAAATCACGTCTATCATCAGAATTTGTTGCAAGAGGGGCATTTTAACTCTACAGGAGTAAGGATTCTGACTTCTTTGTTTATCTATACTAGATTATTGCACGGGTTTTTAATACAATAAAATATTATTGACTTATGTAGATTCTAGAAAACCTTTTTTTTTTACATTCTTGACTATTTCACTTAAAAAGAAAATTATTGACAATAAATTATAAGCATGTCCTTCCTTAAAAATCTTGTGTGCTAATTTTCAATTAAAAAAGAATATTGATTTCTTTTTATTAATCACTCATTCGAAAACATCACTATTTTCATTACAATAGATATAGAATCTTTCCATAAAATTGAAGGGGCAAAATAAGTAAGTTGACGTATGTCTTTGACAAATAGAATCTTCCAACAGTATCTTGCATTGCATCAATAGAAGCATAGAAATATTCCCTGCACAAAAAATGTTTTTGACATACAACAATATTGTCTAAACAAAGTTGGATAAGTTAATTACTGGCCAGTGAAGATACATCAATCTAAGATCAAACTTTACCTCTTGGTTGTTGCAGTCTCTTGAAGGCAATCAAGGAGTTGTTCTTGTGTTTGTATCCCGATCATCTTGACTCATCTTCTCTAAACAAAGTTGGATAAGTTAATCACTTGCCAGTGAAGATACATCAATCTAAGATCAACTTTACATCTTGGTTGTTGCAGTCACTTGAAGTCAATCAAGGAGTTGTTCCTGTGTTTGTATCCCAATCATCTTGACTCATCTTCTCTTTTGCTCTTCACTTCTTTTCCCCTTCGTTACCTCCAACCTTCACACAGACGTTCCTCCAAGACCTAATATTATATATTTTTTTACGAAAAACTATGGGCTAACTTTTATAAAAGTGATATTTTATAATTATAGTAACTAATAAGACTCGAATCCCATGTATGAGCCCTGTAAAATTGTTTTGATTGCCTCCGGAGAATTAATAATCAAAATCAAGTCGAATGTGCATAAAATCGAAATAGTTTCCATATTGACGAATATGGCCCAAGCAGAAGAAGACATAAAATTTGGGGTTGAAGCTGTAAAATGCTTTACCCAAAACTAACAATCGAATAAATAAAGCAAATAAAAAAACAATGAATTCTAAAGAAGCTTGTAAGCATGATGAGAAAAACACCTAGAAAAGCACGAAAGCTACATCAGGAAAAAAGTTGATCAAACTGGTTAAGTTTTACGGTTATCTACTACCCCATCAATGTATATATAAGAAAGGCAATCTTGAGGGTCATCTATTCTATGTCTTTTAGGTAGAGTAGTTTTTTTACCTTTGGGTCTGTAAAATTTATAAAATAGACCAGATTTAACAACTAATCTGAATCCACAAAATGTCCTTTTCGAATGAATATCCAAAAAAATGAACTTGGTAACACACAGTGTGATGCAAAATATTAGTTAAAGAGTTACCACGCAAAAGATCAAACAATCTTATGTATATAATTCATCCTCCCAAGAGTAATAATAAAGCAAAATCAAAATGGACTGACGAAAACCAAAGTTTGATGGCATTCAGATGAAACCATAACAGGCTGATGTCGTCATTGAAACAGAAAATTACATAATTTCCTATAGATAACATAATACCTTGCACACTAAGATCATGAATATACCAAAACATCCAAGAAAGAAACAACAGATATATCTTAAAAGGTAATTCAGTCTGATGTCGAACCTGTGACGATTTCAAGTTTTCTCCAATGGTTTGGGAGTGAGGAGAACACACATATGGGTGGGGACATTTCTGTATAGGAAGAATTGGAAATTCCTTTTTCAGAAGTTTCTAGCAAATTGGGGACGCATCTGTAGAGGAAGAATTGGAAACTTCGGGTATGTTTAGAATTATTTGTACATACCTACGTCTATTGGATTATGTAAGAAGCAGCTGGACCGAATGAGCTATTCTTGGGACGAGCCTATCGAGGGGCATCCCGGATATCAAATTATTTTCTCCACATTGGACGCTTAGATCTTCCAACAATACATCCACCACTGCTCTCAATGAATTGTCAACAATATTAACAAATTCAGCATTGTAAAACACATAACAAACAACCAAACATTCAGCATCTACCAGAGAGAGAGAGATGGAGAGAGGCTTTCAGTTCAATAAGGTGTCTGTAACTGCTGAAGGTGAACAAGCTGCATAAAATTATACCTTGATAACACTGCACGTGTTTCCCCCATAAACAATTCAAACTTTGTAGCGTGTGAGAGATCTGAATCACTACTGCCCGAGGGAGCAACATATTTGTAAGCTCCACCATCTTCGGGCATTAAATAATCCACCCAGTGACTGGGGTTCCGCCTGATCATTAAAGTCTCTAGTATGTGTATAATTGTATCATGAACCACTGAGACATTGAAGAAATCCTTCAATTGATTCCTGCAGATGACGAGCTAATAGGTAAGACAATTTTGATGTTAAAATGCATCCACCACAGAGTAACAAAAGGCAAAAATCAAGATCTTGTTGCTTAATATGGAACTAAGATCAAGAGACAAAGACAAGAATTAGATATAACATCCCTTGCCACTGCCATTATAGTGAAATAAATAGCAACATACAAAAAAAGAAAAGATGTAAAAAAGTGAATCTCAAAGAGTTTTACCCATTATCATTGCAGATGAATTCCCACGAATAATTTGAATAGATTGCGGACTTCAACTAACATGTCACTACAAGAGATAAGATTGCTTAAACCTAGGTTCAATTAACACAAATAGTAAAGGGAAGAAACAATATTTGAAGCGGCCTCATACCTATTAACTGCACAATCAACGGTGGTGGGGGGAGGGTATCGATGAAATCGACCAGTACCGGTGGAATTTCAGGGAGATGAAGTGAGATCAAACCTAGGTACAATTCACATGTGTAGTAGATGGGAGAAACAAATTCGAAGTTGCCCATTACCTATTAACCGCGCAATCAACCGCGATGAGGCAGCGTCGGTGGAATCGACCGGGGTAGAGAGCTATGGTGGTGGAATCGGCCGGGGTGGAGAGATGTGGCGGTGGAATTGTCCGGGATGGAGAGATGTGGCGGTGGAATTTCCACAAAGACGAAGATCGATGAAGAAAGAGAGGTCAAATGAGAACTATTCATGGAGAGATTCTATTTCTTATCTTGATATTAAAGTTAATTAATATTAACATTTGGGTTTTCAAGAAAAATAGAAAATATTTGGTTGCATTTTGGTGGGAAATGTATGCCAATTTTTCTTTTATCAACTATTAGTGATGGTACACATATTGATCGAAATAAAATTAACATTTTCGTCACCAAAAATAAAGTTTATAGTGAGTATCATTTTATCATCATTAATGTTATGTATATTTCACATTTAGTCAGAGTATTTTTATACTCTTACTAATCTTTTGTCAGGAGAGAAAAGTTTGAAGTTACTTACGTGTTAACGTCATAAAAGATGATGGAAGAGAGAAACTCATCGATGGCAGAGCAGCGGTGCTCTGGGTGAAGTGTGAGAGATGTCGAGTCTTCTTTCTTCTACACAGCGATTGGGAGAGAGAGTCGAAATGAAAAAAAAAATATACCTAGATTTTAAGAGAGACGAAATTAAACCTCCCCATACCTGTTACTCAACCGGCACCTGCTACTCAACCAGCGGTGATGGAAGAGAGGGATCATCCGACCCGGTAGAAGGAGAGAGAAGGCTTCACACTAGAGAGAGACGAAATGAGAGAGATCCAGTTTCTTTCTTTTTAATTTTGGGTTTTAGGGCTTATTTTGTCTACCTTAATTAATATTTAGTCTTTTTATTAGTTTTTTTTTTTTTAGCAGAAGGGATAAGATTTGGGGGGAATTTCTACCGCCTCTTTTTTCACCATTATTAGTGAATGGTACTCATTATTGTATTTTTAGAATTTTGGATTTTGGTACTAATAATCAATTTTTTAGCGAGAGTACTTTTTTACTCTCACAAAAGCTAAGTGTATGGAGTATTTAGTGAGAGGTTTTTCTTCCTCTCACTATTCTTTTCTCACTAAAAGTGACTTTTCTTGTAGTGATGGATGCTCGATAATCACAGCGACAAAGCTTTGTACAGTCGTTCGAAGGGGAAGACAGAGGCGATTGATTTCTCGTAGTAGATTGATCGAGGAAAAAATATTCGGTGTTCGACTGATTTAGGCCAAACACCTTTTACATTTTCGGTGTTCGACTGATTTAGGCCGAACACCTTTTACAATATTTGGCTCCTATTCCAGTCGAACACATTTCACATTGTGTAGTTTTGTTGGGCCGAACATCTTTCACATAAATTTTAAAAATAATATTAAAAGGATCTAATATTTATTTGAAAATTTAATATTTTCTTAATATATTAATATATGCATAAATTAAATATATAGCTAGTAATGAATATAAAACAAGAATCTATTACTATTGTTTACATAGAAAAAAATTGTACAACTAATTAATTCAAAATACTAGATAGGCCAATAAAAGACATCGAGGAAAGAATATTTAAAAAAAATAATAATAAACATTTTTCTAATTGTAAAACATTAAAAAGTGTTTGAATTTTGTAAATACTTATTTAAAAAGGTAAAAGAAATTAAAAAGGATAATGACAATGCTCAATTAACAACTGTTACCATAACCATTGTCATTGATCACATAAAATAATTCTTTTAATTTATCCATTAAAAAATATATTGACAGCGTCCTTTCAACAACGGACGTACAGACCGTTGTCTTTAAGCGAAAAGTAGGTATTCGACCAAGTGGCTATCCTCCCCCCTTATAGTCCATCCGAGATATCAGTGATGGTTGGTACGACCAAGTGGCTATCCTCCCGAGACTACCAGGGGTCCGCCTCCTGCCTGCCCCTGCAGTCCACCGGAAAGTCTACCTCTTCCCGTACTCATCATCATAAAGGTGCTGAAGTGGGAACCTCTTCCGCGTGCATGTCGGTCACCGGAAGCATCCCGAGAGACACCATATATAATATATAACTCTCAATGTGCTAGTGGTGACCAATCCCAAAACATTTTCAATTTATGAAATTATGCTGTTTTGATCTTTCTCGTGTACACATGCAAATTCTTGCAAATGTTAATGCTCATGATTGATATGCTCACTAGTTTACTATTAATAATGGAATAAACACTTTATATAAAAAGATACAAGTGCATGTATTACAATCAGTCATCACAAATAATATGCACAAATACTATGTTCAAGCATTGTAGTTGGAGATGGATTTCTACTTGCCTCTTATTTGACGGTAATTATCCGAAATTTCCTATTCTGGCATCACCATAGTTAATCTATAACAACAGGTCAAGATAGAGTTTAATTAAGCTAGTGATACTGCTCACTTGTTCAATGTTAATGCCAACATATTCCAAAACATTATCAACATTTTCTTATAAAAATATTTCGATAATAAAATTATTTATTTTCATGTTTAAGGCTAGCAGTGTAACAGTATAATTTCTGAGAGCAAAACAAGAAGGTAAATATGGATGAAAAAAGCATGACTTTAATAAGCTCTTACCCCTTTTTTTTTAATTATTATTATTACATTATTGCTCAAGGTATAACATTTATGTATGTTATCAATGAATTGTACATAAAAAAAACAACAAAACTAATAATGATACTTCTCAAGTAATATGCTGAAGTGTAAGAACAAGAGAAAATGGAATCTATTTCATAATTTGAATACTTAAGTAAATAGCAGCCAGAGGAATTAAAATACTAGTTAATTTACTACACTAAGCAATCATTTATTTTCCTCAACTAAATATTCGATTTCAGCATTAACACATGGAACTGATAATCAATACTAATGATTATAATATTGAGAGTTAGAATTTTCTTGTTTACCTACCTTTTCCCCTTTCCGTCTTTCGTCCAGATTCTTCGTCTCTTTTCTTTATTTTTATTTTTTCTTTGTAAGTTTAAACTACCTGTTCAAAACCGTTTTAATCCTAATTGTTCTAATAGATAATGAACATCCACCGCCTTCATTTTTTTTTTCCTTAGTTAATAAGTTTCCTTTTTTTATTTATTTATTTATTTTCATACCATCTTATTATTATTAATCATGATACATTTTATACTTCTAACACTTCTACGTACTACATAATGTTCTATATATTAAACTTGTCACGCGTAGTCTTAAATTTTGTAGCATGTCCCAATATTTTAGACTAGGGGGTTCTTGACTACCAAAGTAAACATCTCCAAATTAGTCACAAAATATAAAATAACGCAATATATATAACAAATTAATTACTATAAAACTAGCACGCAAATAGCACATAAAAATATGGAATGCATGGAATGCAAAAATTATATTGGCTAGTGAGTTGTGAGAGGCACGGGTATTACAATATTCATGGTCTGTTTTACCTGATGGTAAGTTAGTATCATAAAGGGTGCACAACTCTTGAATCATATGTTGTCCTCTCGATCCGGCCTCTAAGCCATCAGTCACCCCCTGCTACCTCTGTACACCAAGAAGAAGCAGTAGAAGAAGCCTTGAATCGGCCCCAGTTGTCGTTGATTCCCATTGAAGCACCATCAGGTAGCCCACAACATACTTCATTGGAAGAGGTCAAACCTCGTAACGTAGGGCATGAACAATGAGCAACTGGAGATGAACTTCGACTAGCTACCAACCAAAATGTTGCCCCTCCCCAACAAACACATGCTCGCTCATTGAGAAGCTCAGAGGAGGAGATTGAAATGTACAATAGATGGCGCACAAATAGGGTAGGGTTGTATCTTGCCATTCTGGATTGGCCTGAACGGGGTGAGGAAGAAAACTGGGTCACCACCTAGCTTTGTGTGAAGACATAGCTGAACTAACATCCAGGAACTTTGGTGATTGCATCAAGGGCTACAAAAGGGCTTGCTTACTGGAGAAGGCAACCCTGAAGTGCCCTATTGACGATAGTGACTTCGATGATGAAGATGAAACTAATGAAGAAAATCATCTTTGAAAAGCTATGAAGCTTAGCCGAAGAGGGCTCACCGGGGGACACGAGGTTCCAGTGGTTAGTGGACCGGGAAACTCGTCACAACAACCTACTGACAATTCTACAGCAGAACAGCCAGATATGGCAAAAAGCTGAGGAAGATCAAATTCTACTATCTGCTATATTCAGAACTAGGCAGATAACCGGTGAATCTACTGTAAGGGAGGACACAGTAGACAAGGCTGCAACAACCTCTCAAAGTGCCCATGAAGCTACTACAAACGAGGAGGAAGTAGCTGAGGTAAACACTGTAAACGTCAATGAGGTTGTTATTGATGAAATGATAGTAGACAAGGCAACAATCACTTCACAGATTGACGATTAACATATGGTAGAGGATATTGCAATAGACAAGACAGTGCCCATCTCTCAATCACCAAGTGTACATGCGTCAGGAATTACACAGGGTGGGGTCAAGGAAGTAGTAGGAGATGAAGAGACTACTTCACAAATGCAACAAGCAGCTTAAGTAGGAGTGGAGCAGGAACAAACACTCAGTAACCCTGCTAAAGTTGCAATTCTGTCTGCTGCGGATCCAATTCATACTGTTGAGGAGGTGATTATCATTGATGACACTCCAGACTCACAGACAATTGAATAAAATGATGATGAACAACTTTTGGATTATGAGGACTATCTGTTGGAATATGAGGTGGAAGACTATCTGTTGGAATATGAGTACATTGAAACTAATCTAGGAAGTGAAGAAGCCATGGACACTCTTAGCCAGAAAGCAAAGCCCACAACTGGAGAAGGGTTAGAGTCCATGAGAGTCCTAATGGACCAGGAAGAAATGGAAGAAGTTATAGCAAAGAAGAATGTTGATGCTACGTGTACTGAAGCAAGTTCAGCAAATGAAGTAGCAACTCAAGCCATTGAAGGAAGATTGGCTATGGAGCAAGCATATACTACATGTCTGATGCAGGATCAGCAGACGATGCAATGGCTCAGCTAATCCAGACACAAGAAGATGCTGGAGTAGATATTGAGATGCCTACTCAAGCTGCTAACTAGCATACTAGACCAGTTGAGGGGAACAACAACTAGCTCATGAACAAATTTCGAAGACTGCTGCAAGAGCATAAGAGAATGTGGAGGAAATTCAATGGAAGAAAGCTCCTTCCCCATCAACCTTAACTGAAAGCAGTTTAGACTCTACTGAAATCTAAGGGAGAAATTGTTGAAGTTCTCTTGAGGAGTTTCATTCACAGAAGTGTCTAAGGCACATTTCTGATGTGCCCCAAAATGCAGTAAAACGACAAAGTAGAAGATAAGAGAAGTCTCTAGAGAGAGAAAATGAGGTTATCGTGGATATTAGGCAATCCCATGTAGACTTAAATCTGCAAACATCGGTCGCAATGTAGGAAGTGATGGAAAGGTTTGAGCGTACGATTTAAACTACTGAGCAGTCAGTACAATATCTATGCAAGGCAATGGGCAACAATGCTTCTGGGGTCATCAAAGCTCTTAGATCGGTTTGTGAAGCAATAACATTACATTCAATGAACATGAGAGACCTGAAAAACCAGTTTGTGAATGAGGAATGAACTGAGAGAAAGTGGATGGAGGAACTTGTCCAGAAGTTCAATAACTACATAAATGGACAAGTTACTGGCCTCGAATTTAGAATGCAGGACAAGCTGAAGAGCATAAGGACAGGTTACAGTCCTTGAAAGAAGAAATTTCCCTACTGCGATAGGAGAAGGCCAAAACAGAACAATATTGGATAATATCCCGAGGATGCTGGAAGTGCACACTGGACTCAATATTGATTATGTCAAAAGGGGGGAAGAAGAGGCTAGGGTAAGGCACATTAAAATACAGTAAAGGGAACAGCAGGAATAGTTCATTGTTGAACAGCGAAAGCAGGAACATGAGACCAAGGAGAAAATGAGAGATCGGAAATCTTGCAAACAACAAGAGTTTGAATATACTCGAGGAAAATTATGATGAACTCCATGAGATCTATCTTGCTACAGACATGGTCCCTGATCAACCTGTTCAGAAAAAGCAGCCTGCCACCTCAAGAGAAAGAAGGCAGGATGCCGCTCCAAACCTATCAGTTCTCTCTGAGTACTAAGATTGTCTTCTAAGTCTCTCTCACGATGAATTAGAGGAACTTAGTGCGTTTCAAATCTCAACAAGGAGAAATCCTTCACAAGATGAGATTGATAAGTGGAGGATGGCTGAAACTCTCAGATACTTTTGAGTACCTACTGGATGAAGAAAAGTACAGAGATATTGAAGGATCAACTGGAGATAAGTTCAGTGCGTACTCGAAGGACTTACACACTAGTAGACTTCCATTCCAGATTGAGCATAACGAAGCGAGGTGGAATCACTACAAGATTTCCCCTTCTGATGAATGGTGACTGATGGAAGATCTAACACCAGAAGTGCAACTTACCTACAGATACTCCTAACATATTATGTACAATGAAAGGTGGAGGTACACTGAGAATGATCCTGACAGATCCAGGAAGAGTAAGGATCTGAGTGATGAAGACAAAGCAAGAGGAAGAGGCAAAAGGTATGCCAAGCAGCAATTTATTAAACGTCACTGGAGAAAAAGGTCATTTGTTGCTAGGTGAAAAGTAATTACACATCTTTGTGCTCTTGATGTAAGATTGTTGTTATTTGGCATGTATTCACTGAAAACCGTATTAGATAGAATATCTAATGAAACAGTTATCATTTTGCCAAATGATACAGCTCGTAATCTTGCATCATACCTACTAGAGATATGTACCTTTTGATGAATAACTGTTTTTGGACTAACAGTTTGTTGTTGTGTGACTTTAAGTATTTTATTGCTTAAGAGTTTTGACATCATCAAAAAGGGAAAAATTGTTAGGAAGTTTATTTTTAGTTTTTTATGATGACAACATCTCTAACTATAAGGTGGCAACTAGTGCCCCAATGAACTTTGTACTCTTTGTAATATATAAGGGCTAGTACTACTTAGGCTAAGTCACAACAAGCATGCAACAATAACATCAAGGTTACATGCAGCAAGAAAGTCCAAGAAAGCAGTAAAGAAATAGAAACTGCAGCGAGCGCGCAGTTTGGTTGCTTATGCCAATCCAGCTTGCAGCAAGGAATATACACCCAACAAGCTAGCAACAGTCATGTCCAAACTATCAAGGTCAAAGTCAAAAGTCAGGGGATCGACTTAAAAAAATGTATCCAATAGAGACAAGGATCGAACCTTGTACTGACTATCCAATTATGTGGGGACATGTTACTCGACATAAAGCAAAAGCAGTACTGAACACTGACAACAAGTCACAACCATTCTTACCAACACTCTGCAGAAAGGACAAACGGCTCTAAAGTCGTAGAAGGAGCATTAAATGTCAACGGGATTGTTTTCTTACTCTTCAGCTGAAAAATATCTCAACTGCTATAAATAGAAGGAGATGGAGGACGAAGCAAAGGCTACTGAACAACTGAAACATCGAAATATTACTTCGCATCAAAGCACTCACGCATTTTATTCAAAGCTTCATACATTCTATTCAAAGTTTCAAGGAATACAACACTCTGATAATCTTTCAAGTATTTTGTGCACAGTAAACAAGAGAAAAATAGCAAGCAACAAGGGTATTCAAGTGAATATTCAAGCTGCAACTAGATTCTAAAGTCAAGCTAGCTCTCAAACTTTGCCTCGGTCCTAATCCATCTCAAAACCAAGAACCTTGCCCACATCTCAGCTGATATTCTAGTTTAGTGGCTGCTACCAAAAGTTGAAGAAAAACTTTCATTAGTCAATCTCAAGAGCATTTTTTTGAACGGGAAGTCTTCGTTTGAATCTGGGATTCAAAGTAGACTAGGTGTTCTGAGGAACGTGTGTATAGTAGCGGAGTAGTCTTCTGAGGATAGGCAAAAACTAGGAGCTAAGTTTGACTGACTTTGGCATAGCTAAGTTTGTACTATGTGAACAACTTTGTAAATTTTTCCTGTGTGGGGGAAGTGTGGACGTGGACTGATTAATCCCACCTTCGAACCACTATAAACTGAGTGTATACTTTTCTATTACTTGTACTATTGTTGTTGCATTCTACTTACATACCACATTAATTTGTAAGAAAACAGATTTGCATAATATTCCAGTGCCCAGAACTTTGCCTGGGCATTGCTTACTATAAGTAACCTAAGACTAGTCTGCTTCATGCCTACTGCCTAAGTTAATTTACTGTGACAACTTTGTTGTAAGAAGAAGTTTCTTACAACAAGCAACAAACTACTGCTCAAAGTATTTAAAAAGAAAATCCGAGTTAGAGGTTTATTCACCCTATGCCTTAAACCTCTACCACTTGGGATCAACAATGCACTTCCATCCAAACGCAACCTAAGACTATTTTTCTTTTCTTGAAACCTAGTTGAAGTTATCGTTGACAAACCACAACTCTTGCATCGAGTCAATTGTGAAGCCTAACACCAAATGAAAGATTCTATAGGTTATGCCTGTGTTGGGGGGATGGGCAAGAAAAAGTAATGTTTGTTTAAGGTGTTTGGATGGGGATCGACCTATCCCCTTCCATCCAAAACATATTCTCTCCTGACACCCATCTCCCTCAAATAGCCACCCATAAAATCTTCTCTTTCCTCTCACCCGTCCTCAGAGTAACACTAGCCTATTTCCTTTTTCTTCAAAATATCAACGCCATAGCAGACAAGAATTGATCAATTTCATAGTCAAGTTTCCTGATGCGGGAGATGTGGAGAAAAGCAAGGCGATGACGGCATGATAGAGGACAGAGGGGATGCTGGTGGAAATGGGTGGGTGCGGAGAAATCAAGGAGGGTGAAATTGAACTTGTACTCCGCTGAGGCCGCGGAGGTGATGGTAGCCCTGCTTGGTGGACAACTACAACATTTTTCATTGTGGTTTAGAATAGTTGAATAGGAGACTCCATGATGAATATAGTAGTAAGAGAGATAATCTTGGAAATCCCATGGACATTTTTTAATTTTAGTTGCAAAGTTGGAAAGAAATTTTAAAAGTACTGAATTAATGGAGTTCATTTGTAGACGAAGAAGTAACATATCCAATTACGAGAGAATGGAAATGGAGGGGGTTTTGTTGGAGATGGGAGGAGTTTAGCAATGATGATGTTATGTCTTTCTCTTAAAAAAGGGGGGAGCATAGTTAAATGTGTGTATGGTTTCCAGATAATTCATTAGAGATAATAATTTTAAAAAAAATAATAAAAAAAAAAATCTTCAATTGAAAAATGAAGAACGACAAAGACATGAAAAAAAGGGACAGTGCAAGATAGAAATGAAAAAGAAAAAAGAAGAATGGATTAAAAAAGTGTACGGAGGAGCGAGAAAGAAAAAAGCAATGCAATTGAAATGGAAAAGGTTGAGCCAGTGTAAATTAAACCATCTATTGTTATTATTGTTAATTAAAATGTTGATTAAATACTAATTCATTAAAAAAGTATTATTTTGATGTTATTGGATAATAATAAATAAATAAAATTAATCCCTGAAAAAAAAATTAACAGAAAATCTTATCTCAATTATATTAAATAAATAAACTCAATAAAAATATTTAGAAATTAAAATTATTTTATTTGTTTCAAATAATTATAAATATAAATTAATTAAGAAATTGTTTTAATATAATTAACAAACAACATTTTCTTCCCCAATTCGCACATAATACATGCATACATACATATAAATATATATATATATATACACACACACACACAATTAAATAAATTAATCAATTACTACATTCAATCCATCATTACTTCACAAATGTTAACCACCTTTTAATAATTACCCAATCAATAATCATCCCTCGCACCACCTTTCTATTATAATAATATTAAACTAACACTAACTAACCTATTAATTTGACTGCCCAGCAACCATCCTACCCTAAATTCTTAAACAAACTTCATTTTATACTATTTATCAGACGTACCCATCCTGAACGTATACGTCCCGATATACTACATCCTGTTACATCCTAGCACAAATATAGTCCTAATTTTGCATGATTATCAATTTCCCACTTAATATATATTTTGTTTCTCTCTTGTCTCTAAAACTCCAAAATTTATTTAAAATTTCAAAAAATATTGGAAATATTTTTTAAAATATCAGTTTTATCAAGAAATATTATAAAAATTAAAAAATACTCCTAAAAATCTAAAAATTCATTTAAAATATCTAAAAATATTAGAATTTTGAAAAATAGTTTTATTAAGAAATATTCAAAAATAACAAAATTATTTAATAGAAAGGGAAAAAAACTTTACTCTTATGAAACAAGACTCTTATTTTGCGATATTGGAAATATTCTTTTTAGGGGTTCAACCTCATTTGAATTTCTTTCAAGTTTTAAAAGTTGATGTTTAAGCTATTCATATATGAAAAAATTCAAGTTCAGTTGTCGTGCTTACAAACATGGTCCAAATACATTAAAAGAAAAGAAAGAAAATGTGGCATAGTTCAAATGAACTTTGATTAATTTTTTAAAGTTATATAAATTGATTTGATTTTAGTCATATATTTAAAATGCATAAGATAAACGCACAACTTGTACGAGACACAATTTTCTCTCCCATTTATATCTTCTGTTTTTTTTTAGTTAAATCATAAAAAGCAAACTCTACAGATCCTTTTGGATTAAGGAAAAAATCAGGTTATGAATTTATTAAGAATCAAATGCAATTTTGAAGAATGTTTTAAGTTTTTTAATTTTTAATTTTTAAGTCAAATTGTATGCGTTACGAATGGCAAGGCATACGGTGTATGTCATTACAAGTTTATAAACTTTAGATTTCTTAAAGGAATTTTATTATTTTTAAATATTTTTTTGGTAAAACTAAATAATTAAAATAATTCCAACATTTTTCAGATTTATTTTAAACAATTTTTTTATAGCTTTAGAATTTATAGATTTTCTAAACGAGTTTGTGATTTTTAAATATATTTTTAATAAACTGCAAATTTTAAAATTAATTCCAACACTTTTCATATACTTTTAATGAATTTTTAGAGTTTTAGAAATAATTTTTAAATTTTCAATAAATTTATGATTTTTAAATTTTCTTAATATAACTGAATTCATAAAAAAATAAACATCTTTTCGGATATTTCAAATGAATTTTCAGATGATTTTCTGAATATTTTAAGAATTTTTAAACGATTTTCAAAATTTTCGGGTGAAAAATTGACTTGAAGTTGCAAACGGAGAAATCTACAAACTATAAATTGCAATTTGAGACGAATACATGAGTGAAAAAACGTTAAGGTCTTGTTTGGTAGGATAGATAAGACATCGATTGAATACACATCTCCCATTATATGATTGTTTGGTAGCCTAGATTGGCAATCTGTTGAGCCCGAGATAAAATCAAGCCCGACCTAATATTATTGTTCCCCTTCACAAAACACATCGCGCCCCACAGCCAAGTTACACATACTGCTGCTAAACAGTAACACAGATTAAACATCTAAAGACTAATGTACCCTCATCCATAACCCACCTTCCTGAGATTTCATCGTCCCGCACATCGAAATTACCTCAAGGGTTTGCCTCTTTTCATTGCAAACCTGCATAGTCGCGTATGCCCTTGTTCCCAGAATTTCGAATATGATGGGATCAACATCTTCATCAGTATAGAATTTGCAATTGATAACAAACCCTGAACAATTGGCAGCCTAGAGTTCGAATTGAGAGTCTTGTAAGGGAATTTATGGCCATTTCCAATGCCTAGAGAGAGAGAATCATTGGCACGTTGAGATCGAGGTATTTTTTCGAGTGGAGAATGGAGCCACCGGCGTCAAAAGTCTCGCAAGCGATGGTGACTGTGGCTATGCAGCTTCCAACGACATGTTTCTCTTGAAAGAGATCTGATTGATTGTGTGGGAGGAGTAGCAAACAAGGTGGGGCAACAGAGGCTTCTATACTGTTCTCTGTCCTCATACATTATTTATTGTTCTGAAATTGATAAATCTGAGCCCAAGTATATGAAAAATAGGGATATTAATTGAGACGTATTTAACCTTTTTTTAATTTAATAGATATAAAAAGGTAAATTACTATTTTAATCTTAACTACAATCTGTGATACCAAACAACTAGTTTATAATATCTAATCTTTATATCTTATCTACCAAACGCAAAAATACAATACAAATCAGCTCCTACGATACACATCTTACTTTAAATTATCTTAATATATCCTAACATGCCTACCAAACGAACCCTAATGTACAAGTCTTAACCCACCTATTAACATGTTTGGTTGAGAGGTTGGAAGCCCTGGTTTTATTAGAAGTCAGTCTCTCTAAACCCACCAGTCCGGCTGAATGAAATCGGGAGATTGGGTTCCATAAGCCAATCACAAAATAAGAATTATATTAAAAGTTAACCTATCAAATCATTCAAAGCAAACATAATATTCATTAACTCATGTACTTATCTCTTCAAAAGCTCATTATATTTTAATAAATCACAAATTGGGATGAATAACCAAACACTAGTGTAGAATGCTTTTTGTTCATGAACCGGGCCAATCAAGGGTAAAATAGTCAATGACAAACTGATTACCAATTTACATGAACCGTGCTTGATGTGAAGCCCATGAAATCATCTGTTACACTTTCGTGTTACATTTTGTGTTTCTCTCATTCACTAACCCACACGTGTATGGTATGATGTCACAAATTAATATGTGTCACCTAATAAATTGAGTGTAACAGAGCATAAAACAACTACTGTAACATGGAATCCGAATTGGATATGAAGCCCACGATCGAAATCTTTTCACATTTCAGCTATGGATTGAACAAAACTCTCCCGCTTTATCAATGGCTTCCGTCTGCTCTTCCTCAATCTCTGCTACTCTCAAGTATAATTCTCAATCTATGTATTTTATTGTTCTATTGTCTGTTGCTCAATTTTGAAATCTTGCACCACAGAAACTCTGCCGAAGTGTATCATATATGTACTTTGAAGAAGAGATATTAATATTATATGGAGTACTAAGTTAATATTGGTAGTTTTTATCTTTTGAGTTGATTTTTCTCGGAGCTGACATTAAATTTATGGGTGTTTATTTTATTTTTCAGGATGAATTTGATGTGCTTAAAAACTCAATTGCAAAACCTTCAATTTCAGACTCTGAGTTCCTACGGTCAAATACTTGTGCCGTTTCCAAAGCTATATATGGTACCATTACGTCCATTTAATGGAAGGTGTGTTATGAGGCGTTTCGCCATGGATAGCTTGTCTGAAGTCGGAGGCAACCACCCTGAAAGACGTGCAATTTCAGGTGTTTTGGGTCCAAACAGTTCCCCAAGGTATAAGGTTATTTGGATATTTGTTCATTACAGTACTGATGTATAATACTTAGTAGTATAATTACCCTTAATTTGTTTTTGTTTTTTTTCTTGATCTATTTAGTACTCTTGGTATGGAAGATATTCATGTAAACAATATGATGTTTCATCCCTCACTTTCTGAAACTGGATTCTCTATCAGTACCAAAAATGAAATGATGGTTTTACAACAGCTATGGAATGAACAGACATGCTCACATTTCAGTTTTCATGAGAATTACAAGGAGGCGTTACCTAGAAATTGATAAAAACAAATATTCTTGCCTTTTGATGTAGTTCATATATTATTTTTTTGCAGAGTTTTGGGCCTTTTCCTGTTTTGGGCCAAGATTTCGAAGGCTAAGATGTCATACGATTTCACCTTAGATTTTCTGTGTGATTTAACTTGCATGTGCATTTGTCACAGGTCCGGACTTGTCGATGACCCCTTCATGAACTCACCTGGAAGCTCAAATGATCTTGAAGAACAACTTCAGGAATTATTTAATGAAGTGAAGACTATGATTAAATTGGGGAAGGAAGAGGAAGCTTCAGATTTGCTCCGAGCAAATTATGAAGCTATCAGAGAACAGGTGGATTCTGGTGTTCCAGGCATAGAAGAAGCTGCTGTACTTGATGTCTTAGTTTTGGGGTACTTGGCTCTTGGAGATCTAGAGACTGTTGCGTCCCTAATTGATGTGGTAATTATTTTTTCGTTTATTAAACAATAGGTATCTTACTGTTGCAATTTTTATAACTTTGGTTTAATGATATTAAGACTTTATCCTACGGAAAGGACGACTATTCCTTGTAAGCTAACAAGATGAATGCTCTTTCAATGGGAGAGAAACATTTAACATGTTGACTATCAATTATCCAAATAAAAAATGGTTATCTGAACTTCCATAGGTTGGATAATGGAGCTGGGCATCTTCTATCTGTTGTGGAATCAGAATCTTGTTTGATTGCTTACATTCTGCCACCTTATCATTGGCCTGAGCCTCTTTTGAATCTGATTGTAGTTGCACAAGATTGTGATTGCATTGAATGATGAGGAGCTTCTTCTTGATTCAATACTCATGCATATGGGAAGTATTTATGCCAAGATGGAAAAGTTTGAGCAATCAGTTTGTTTTTACAGAAGGTCCGTGCAAATTATGGAAAGAAAATATGGTAGGCTGAACTTCGAATGATCAGCTTCATTTATGATGCACCACTGTGCTTGTAGTATATACATGGAATGCCATATGGCGATTGCTTTTATTAGTGAATTTAATTGGATACATTATTCCTTTAGTCATTCAAATTTTCATTTCCCCTGCAGAAGTGTTAGGGATTGTTTGTTTGAAGCAGGTGCCAATAAAATTGCTATTAGGCATCTGCAAGACTTTGTTGAGTTATTTGCTGAACACTTTATGATTTTGTTTCTTTTCAAACTTTTTCCTCCCTTTAGGAACTAAGAGCTCATTTCTTTGCACTCCACTTTTGGGAATGGCGAAAGTCCTGGGCACTAGTGGAAGAGCTAGTCAGGCTATAGAAATATATCAAGCAGTTATAAAAATATTGGAATCAAGCATAGGGGAGAGTGAGAAATTGGTAGTGCCATTATGTGCATTGGGCAATCTTCTAATAAAGGAGGGAAAGACGTCAGATGCTGAATACACATTCAATAGGTCAGTGCTCTGTCATGGATAAAGTTTACTACATAACAAATCTATTTTAGTTCTGATGAATAAGGAGAGTTACTTTGTGTTCTGATTATTAACTATTTTCCTTCTTTCTGTTTGAATTAGAGTTCTTAAGATCTATATGAGGTTATATGGGGACAAAGATGGAAGAGTGGGAGTAGTTTTGTGTTCTTTGGCCCAGGTGAAATGCGCAAAAGGTTAATTACTAAACTGCCATTTTTTATTTCATAAAAAGCATTAAAGTTGTTTTCTCCCAACCGACCACCTGCTGAAAATCTTTGAAAGCTTGTATATTTTTTTTAATATCTTTTTTTTGCCCTCTTCCGGCAGGAGAGGTAAATGAGGCCATTGATCTATATAAGAATGCAATCCAGATCCTTAGGGATACAAAACACATGGCAGAGGATGATGAAGTCATGGAGAAGATGAGAGTAGACTTGGCCGAACTACTTCATGTTGTGGGAAGGTATGACGTGCTTTGACTGTTTGTTTTCAGTATATGGTATATTACTAGTGCAAAAATCTTGTCACATGTAACGAGTAGCAGGTTTTTCAATCTCTGGTGCTGCATTTTTTATTCTCACAATCTTGATTGCTCTCAGAGGAGAAGAAGGCCGTGTGCTGCTGGAAGATTGCTTCTTAATATCTGAGAAATCAAAAGGAAAGGGACATCCCAGCTTAGTTCCCCACCTTGTAAATCTTGCCACCTCCTATTCACGCTCTAAGAATTTCGCAGAAGCTGAGCGTTTGCTGCAGATAAGTATACAAATAATGACGAAGAATGTGCCTCCTGATGACCCTTCTATAACCTTTCCAATGTTACATTTAGCAGTGATTCTCTACAATCTACATCGTGATGAAGAAGCCGAGAAACTTGCGGCCGAAGTTTTATGCATCCGTGAAAAAGCATTTGGAAAGGAATCCTTGCCAGTTGGTAAGCCTAAGAACTTATGCAGAATTGATTAAATATACTGCTGGATTATACTTCACATATTATGATTCCGCTCTGCCACTATGATATATACTTCTATCACATCATATCATTCCGCTCTGCCTTCAACTAGGTGTTTTACTTCTAGGACATTTTAAGTGTAAAATGGTCTTTCTTAGCCACAACTTAACTTATTTTGGGGCATCTTTACCCTCTTTGCTCTGTACCATTAAAACATGGCCGCTCTGTGCTAGCGAGTACCAACAAATTGCCTTGTACCATTAAAACATGGCCATTCTGTGCTAGCGAGTACCAACAAAAAGTAGGCTGTTCTACCTACACTAGCTTGTACTTAACCCTTGCAATAAAAAAAAAAAAAAAAAAAAAAAAAAAAAAGAGAAAAGGTAGCAGAACTTGGACCACCAAATTATTGTCCCATCCCAGCCTACCAAGGCCGGAAATTCATAGTTGGAAAAGAAATTAAAGAAAAGAAACAACACAAATCTCCTAAAGATAAAAAGTTTTGGGTTGTAAAAAGGTTTTTCTATAACGAATGGCATTGTTTGGGGTTCCGTCACTTCTGCTAATTCCTTCCAGAGCTTGATCTACTTGGAAAACTTTGGGCATCTCGTGTTCAGATATTCATCTTTGTTTGGCTTTTTAGAAATTTTAAATTTTCTTGTTTGCATTATTTTCTGTACATTAATTATCTAACTTACCTGATTTAACAGGGGAGGCTCTTGATTGTTTGGTGTCCATTAGAACCCGACTAGAGAAAGATGACAGCGACTTGGTGGAGCTCCTGAAGAGGGTCTTAAAAATTCAGGAAAAAGCTTTTGGGCATGATAGTGAAGCGGTTATGGAAACAATGAAGAAAATCTTACATTATCTGGACAAGATGGGGATGAAAGATGAGAAATATTTTCTACAAAGCAGATTGTCCGTACTGAGAAACAAACACAAGCAGATGGTCAAATATTAGCTGTTTTAGTCATAACGCAGTTAGATTCTGCAACTTCGATTTCAATGCTATGAACAAGTTCTGGAGATAACATGGCGAGAGCTACCGACATTTTTGAGATTGAGTAGAATATAGGTATGGAAGGTAATTGAATGCTGAGAAGCCATGCTGCGTGCCATTCCAAGGTAAAGCGTGCAGATGTGGTGTTTGATTGTTCTTTTGCGATCATGGAATGCATTCGGTTCAAATTCTGCGGATAGAGCTCTGCAAATATCATCATTTTGAATGCAGACGAGAGTGTGTTTATGATCAGAGTTGTGATCGATCCTGGAATGAGGAGGAAAAGGGTGAAAGTTCTAACTGATTGTGACAATTTAAATTGTGATCTCTCAGGGCGTGTTTACTTCCCCTTATTAGCCTGGATTTGACAAAATAATCTGGCACATTTTCATGTTTACTATCTTGTACACAATTGATACTCTTATCCTTAGGCCCGTTACAATTTCAAATTTTGGGCACTGTAGCAAGGATTCTAATCACCTCGAAAGAGGTGTGACAAAGTTGTCAGCCTTGTTGGATTAACTGTGTATTTATTTCTTTGATCTCAAAATCATTATAGACGGCTAATACACTTCAATTGGAAACCCACTGACCATTCTCTTCCGAGTTCCCGTTCTTAATTTTTGTCACAATTTGAAGAATGATGCCTAGAAATTGCTGGTGGTGGAGATTTAGCACCACACATGAGTAGAAGAATTTTGCCCAATTCCTAGAAATGAATAGGAAAAAAAGGTAGAAGGTTTAACTAAAAACAAATCAGATTTAGGGAAACCCGGAAAGCATAAATTATTGCTGTGAGCCATTCTAGGGTTGAAAGCAAAGGGTTTATGAGAAAATAGCAGAGATGAAAAATACCGCCGGAGACTTTACTTGATGGAAGAGAAAGAAATAGTGCAGGCGTGGATAAGATGTAATCATTCCAGGTATGTGATGGACACATTTATTTTAATCTTCCTACGGCCCAATTCATATCTCACTCAAAGCCCACCGTGATATCCCTATCTTTATAGTAAACACGCCCTCAGTGTTTGAAAGAGTCAAATGATAAATGTTCTGTGAGTGAGGATACGTGTATAATAGTCTTGTTCTCTTCTTTGACAAAAAGCATAGATTCTTCTAGTTTCTTACTTTCCTTACAGCAGTAAGTAGCTTCTTGTTTTTTTTGAATATCCCCCTCTGATTCCTCAGACGAAGATCCCCAAAATAAAAATTTGGCGGTCGACCAACAACAATCGAATAATCATCAACCACTCTAGTATTCAAGCGTTGGACGAGCATTTATCCAACATGTTTTGAAGTATTCAACTGGTGTTTGTTTTAATACAAATCCTAATTGGGATGAGGTTAATAGAAATCGATCCACACAATATTCTACCAATTTGGCTACCATCGATTTTTTATTCAAAATTTACAGTTTTAGTATAAAAATATTTAAATACGTGTAAAAACAATAATTAATATATGAAACTAAATCTAAAAATTGAATTTGTTATGGGATATTAGTTGGAAAGCAAACTATTGCGTATGAGTATTGTTAGAGTAGTATGCCCGGCGCACCAATTAGATTGGATTTTTGTACTCTTTCATATTTTATATGTAAACAATTTTATTGGGAATTATATAATGAAGGCATTTCTCTTTATCTTTTATATTGTTTTTCAAATTTGCAAAATATCAGATAAAATCCTTAGATCAAAATAAGTTAAGGGGCATGGTCATGCATGTGATGATGATCATGGAATATGCTCTTGAGGCTTTGATCTTAAACTAGTCTCAAGTTGAAGCTATTCAAGATAGGACATTGAGTAACTAGTAAGACTTGTGCATACGATGAATACTCGTTAGACGAGAATATTATATTCCATTAATATTAGTGTGGCGACATGAGTTCATGTATGCAGATGCTTATTATAGAACAAGTTCATTGGACTTGATCCGTGGGAAATTCTTAAATGTAGATATCCTGTCGAAATAATAATTTCCTAATTGTGCCAGTACATGATTAGTCCTTAGACTTGAGGCATGAGGGTAGTCTTAGGTATATCATTTAATACTTAGATATATCATCTGATTGCTTGGCTATCGCAAGGAGATATATTGGGTATTAAATAAATGTACGTAGAGACTTGTCAATGGCCAACATACAATCCGACACTTGTCATTGACAAGAGAATCTCCTGTGTTTTCGTTGTTCTTGATTAGAAGACCTTGGCCAAGGCAGGGTGAATATGAATTCATCAAGAATCACTGTAACTTGGATACAATAACACAGTTATTGATTCAACGGGGTTTTGACTTATAATCCATACCCTAGAATCAGTCGGGAGATTAGATGTTGGAAAGACCTTACATGTGTGATAATCGCAACTACATAGGTTTACTCGCTATTTCACCTAACACTAGGTGATCACGCTACTTGCTAGGTGTTCCCGTGATTTGTAGGTTTTAGAATTAAAGGGTTAATTCTAAATGAGTCAAATAATTGTGATTTGTAAAATTGCAAAAGTTGTAAGCCTACTGCTAGTGTTAGTAGTTAACCTAAAGGGTCACACCCAAACTTGAATGACAACATTTATCAATTAGCATAATCCAATAGTTGGATATAATTAATTAATAATGATTAATTGATTAGATTTATATTTTAATTCAATTGTTGAATTAAATATAAATTCAATTAGATAATTAGATTATTTAATTGAATTTATTAGTGTAGAAGACTTAATCAATTGACTTGATTAAAAACTTTTAGTGTTTGGGTATCAACAAATTAATTAGATTAACTAGTTGAAGCCCAACATTAATATTTAGTAGACTTTATGGTGAAAGCATACTAATAATAAAAGGAGATAAATTTATTTAGATAAATTAGTTTATCTGAATAATTCTAGTGATATATCTATTACTAATATAAAAGTGTGAATGCTTTGTCTTTTCTTGTGATGTCTATTATATCCTTACTAAGAATTAAAAATAAGGGTAATTAAGTAATTTAAAATAATTTATGTTTTCCTTAAACAAGCGTATGTGTATATATATATATATATGTATATGTATATTCCTATTATATCCTTACTAAGGATTAAAAATAAGGGTAATTAAGTAATTTAAAATAATTTATGTTTTCCTTATTTGATTATAAGACATATATAAGCGTGTGTGTGTATATATATATATGTATATTAATCCTCATGAGATTTGCCTCAATCTCGCTATCATTATCATAGTTTTTTTTTGCTTTTGCATATTTGTGAAAATTTGGGATTGAAATGTAAAATTTAAAAAGTTGGAACAGAAGCTCAGAAGTTCACGTGTAACTCCATCACGCCGCATTTTGTATTTTGGAGTCTTGGACAGAGTACTAATGGAGTATACAATTGTATTTTTTTTTTATGGAATAGGCATATCTATATAAATTTTTAAACATTGTTCTAGAAATGTAAAATCTTGGACGCCGGGTTATATTTGTATTAAATTTTTTGCAATAATTTACCATATGAAGTTTTTCATTTTTTTTCATAAACACATCTTAACCGTCCATAGCTAGACACGTGTAAATTAATCCTTTTCAATAACTAAAATTTATTCGAAATGATAATTTGAAACAGCATGTGTACTCCCTCGATAAACTACAAACATTTCAACATGAAATTAAAATGTCAATCACCAATATTTTTGAACTAATTTTCGTTTTTTACCCTTAAATATTTTTAAAAAGAAAATAAGAGAATAAATAGAAAGAAGAAAAAACAAGAAAAAAAAGTAAAGATTTAATGAGCAAACAAGTTTTTTTAACAAAGATGTACATAAACTTTTTACAAAGGAGTAAATATAAATTTCCGAAAATAATTGTAGCTTTATAAATGTTATATCGAAATTATTGTTGATATAATCAGTACATCATGGACATTTTATTTATTAGTATGAAAATATTGTGAACAATTTTCAAATCTGTATTATTCATAAATACAAATAACTTACTAAATTAACATGAAATAAAATATATCTAGATACTAATATAAAAGTGTGGATAGTTAATTAATTTTAAATGAATATTTTCCTCACTTGATTATAAAAATCAAGATTCCTTTTATATTTCAAACTCCTCCTAGAAAATGCATACTTTGGTTATTCTTATTCTACACTTTCAATACTTTGAATTTTGAAATAAAATTAGTTTTGTACTAAAATACAGTTAAATAGTTTTCCTATAATATGTTATTTGCATATATTTCTTCTTTTGAAATACTTAAAGATTTGTACTAGATAATATAGTTGGCTAAAGTATGGTACTATGAAAAAATCGAATTAATTTATTAAAATTTTCATCCTTTCTACAATTGCCATATTTGTACTATTTACATTGTCAATTAGTTTTAAAACAAAGATAAATTAATGGCATAATCTCACAACTTGTATGATACAAATATTTAAGGGAAAACTACAAATAATCATATGATCTTAGGTACTTATAAATCGCAGAAAGGTTATATAGGAATCCACAACGCGGAAAATTATCTATTGTTAAGGGTAAAAAGGGCTAAGGTCAGATTGTTATTTGTAATATTCCCTACATTTAATTTCTACTATTCATATATTTAAATTACAGGAGGAATTTTTGTTTTTACATATTATATTCGAGAAAGTTGTAAAAATAGTCTCGTAAGTATAGGTCGGTTGCAATTTTAGAACTAATCCGAAATTTCGCTCGTGTATCTCAAGCGTCTCGTCAGAACCCAAACTCCTCTTCTTGACATCAGACTTAGCAATCTTGAGACTTCAGGGCAGTAAGCAAAATTTTAAAAGTGCTACAGGACGACTGAGGAGCGAAGGTTGAAAACACGAAGCCGAGGAATGATATATGTGAATGACAGGATACCCAATTCTATTCCATAAAAAATTACATTGCATTATATTCCTTGTAATAAGCCTGTGTAACAAAATCAGGAGAAAATTTGTTAAATAAACCTAAAAAAAAAACTACAGTCGATTCTATTGTGGAAAAACATTTTGAGTTATTGTATTTTTCTTTGATTGTGTCTTATCACATATAAATAAAATGACCATTAAATACAGTAGCCCAATGTTTATGTAAATAAAGGTATAACGACTCAATATATATGAACAAACACAAAAAGAAAGTTTAACTAAAACAAGAATAATATGAAATTAGAAACTCATATATATTATTATTCATAAAAATAGTATATAGAATAAAATATTAAAATTTATATTGTTAATAGAACTGATATATAAAAACTAAATAAAGATTTATAAATATATATAAAAAATTAGTTAGCATGTATGATTAAGATAGTAAACATATTAGTAAAATTTACACAAACACACACATGTGAATGTCAAGAATGTTACATAGACTTCAATAGTTTAACTTAATCTTCTATATTTAAGAATTTTCTAAGATGAAATTTATCTTTATGTTATTATGATGAATTATTTTGATTGCATTTGTTCGTACAAAGTTTTCATCAATCTTCTATTGATCTCGAGTCAAGATTTTGGATTTCCTAATTAAAATAAGAGAAAATTTTGAGAAACGCATCATAGAGTTTGCATGTGGCGTCTTGGCACTACTTCATCACTAATGTTATTTTAGGGAAAATAACAATTTGTCATCTCAACTTTGCATGCTTTTATACTTCGTCATACAAACTTCCTTTGTTACAATTAATTTACCATATGAACTTGCAAGTTGTTGTAAATTATCATCTGAATTTAAATCATTGATTGATCAAAATGATGAGTCACAATCTGGTTAGTTCTTAACAAAAAAAAAAAAAAAAAAAAAAACTGATTGTTGGGCAAAACATTGTAATGTATTATTTTACAAAGTCTCTAGATAAACAAGTTTAAGTTATTGAAATATGATATAATAGTAAACAAAATAAGAAAAGATATAAAATGTGTTAAGATCAATGATGGAGATAATGTTAGAAGATTTGATTAGATCTACTATCTATTAGCTTATATTAGATCTGATATAATTTATCTTGCAGAATATTAATTTTGATTTGTTTTCTTTTAATTATTATGGTAGTGTTTTGTTGTTCTAGGGTTCAATTATTAGTATAAATAGGAGTCTCCATTATTGTATTACATGGATGATTTGATATTTTGACAATAGAAAACGAGGTTTGTTCCCATTTTATATCTTTTTTCGGGTATTCCTAGAATCAATGAATTTAGACTCACGTATCATTTTTCTTCTCTTGCTTTTGTCTGCATTAGTTGGTAATCAAAGACCAGTCACGATCTTCGATGATGGTTTCGAGGTGTCAACTGGTTCTTGATACTATTGTAGGCATATAAAATTTGTGTCCAATTGAATAGTTAACCGGATATTGCCAAGTGTCCAAATCTTTATTTCTTGGCAATCAAGATAAAAACTTACCAATATAAAAAATAATTACCAATACTTTGGTAACAAAATCAAATCAAGTCATATCTTCCAACCAAAGCCAAGAAGATCACCAAATCTAATCATATATTCCTATCCAATGAAAGACTCATCACAAAATCAAAATGACTAATCAAATCATGTTATTTTATAGCAAGATGTCATATCCTACACCTATAAAAAGGGTCTTGTTTTCATTTCAAGACATACCACAATAGAAGTTGGAGAATCCAGAGCAAATGAGAAATTCTCTCAAACATTCAAGGTGTCACGTGAAGACATTTAAAGTGTTCAGTCAGAGATCCAAGTGCGAAACCCCTCCGATCGGCGTTTATCTAAGCCAACTATTCATCAAACTCCAAAGCCAACCAAAGAGAAGAATCAGAGGCTTTCAAATAGAGATTATAACACAAGTTCTCAAATACATCAATAAATCTCAATTGTGCAATTTATGTTGTTACAAATTTTGACAAGCTCGGTGGGACAATCTCTACCTCTAATCTCCTCTTTGAAGACAAGTTTGAAGTCCCAAGGAAGAATTATCAATCTTCCATCAATGGCGATGTTTCGGTGAACCATGAAGATGACATTTCAAACCAAAAGCATGTGGGAGCAAAGCTTATCCCCGCACTCCCCGTGAAGAAAATAAGACTCAATGCTCTTTGATACGAGCATCAACTGTCCATAATGCTACTGGATACAAGAGAAAACTTCTAAAGTCTTAAAAAAAAAAAAATGCTCATTGATACAATCCTAAACTGTTTATAATGCTCTTAGATAAAAAACTTTCTATAGTAAAAAAAAAAAAAAATGATGCTTGTTGATACAAGTTTAAACTATCTACGATGCTCCTAGATGCGAGCCAAAAATATCTATGTCTCTCAAATCAAATTCAAATTAAGACTCCTTGACACGAGTTTAAAAGGTCTACCAATCAAATTCAAATCAAAACTCCTTGACACGAGTTTAAAAGTCTACCAATCAAATTCAAATCAAAACTCCTTGACACGAGTTTAAAAATTCTACATATCAAGAATGAATAATCATTGAGACGAGTTTAAAAGGTCTACAAATCAAATCTAAATTAAAGAACTCCTTGATACAAGTACAAACTATCTACAACTCCAAACTTAAATAAGGAACTCCTTGATATGAGGTAAACTATCTATCAAATCCAAGTACAAATATTAGGCTCCTAGATACGAGTATAAAGTATCTATCAAATCCAAGTCCAAATTGAAGGCTCCTAGATATGAGTATAAACTATCTATCAAATCCAAGTCTAAATTAAAGGCTCCTACATAAACTATCCACATATCTACACAAATCCAAGAAGACGTTGATCTACATAGTGAAAGATTTCGACACTTATTCACTCCAAGACATGTTATCCGTGAACAAGTCTCGAGGGGGTACTTGTAAGCGTATAAAATTTGTGTCCAATCAAATGATCAATCAGATATTGTCAAGTGTCTAAATCTTTATTTCTTGGCAATCAAGATCAAATCTTGCCAATATGGAAAAGAATTACCAATACTTTGGTAACAAAATGAAATAAAATCATATCTTCCCACCAAAGGCGAGACGATCACCAAATCTAATCATATCTTCCTATCCAAGGAAAGATTTATAAACAAATCAAAATAAACAATCAAAACATGTTATTCTATGGCAAATAGATTACATCCTACACCTATATAAAGGGCCATGTTTTCATTCAAAGATACACCACAACGGAAGTTGGAGAATAAAAAGCAAAGGTGAAATCCTCTCCAACATTCAAGGTGTCATTCGAAGAAATCAAAGTGTTCTTCGTTAAAGTCCTCTAGAAGCAGCTTACGATCTAAGATCAAGGTGCGGAGCCCCTTCGATCGCGTTTATCTAAGCAACGTATGCATCAAATTCGAAAGACAACCGAAAAGAAGAATCAGAGGCTTTTAACTATAGATTATAACATAAAGTCCCAAATAAATCAATAAATTCCAATTGTGCAATTTATGTTGTTACAACCATTTTCTATGAGAAGTTGAACGAAGACAAATTTATGCAAATCCACCAACAAATTGATTTGTTGGCAAATGATCATGATGGTTATGATGGACCACTTATTTTTATGAGGAATTAGATGTTAATAAGACTTTAATTGAAGATCTATTTTCCCCATCATGTGAATACTTCTCGGATGAGATTGATGATACAATTTCTCACCATGAAATTATTGATACTTGTGTGGAGGTCAGCAATGGTTGTTATGATCAACTATATTTTTTATGATGAGAAGTCTAATGAAGAATACGTCTATCGAGTTTTTGATGTGTTTGTCTTCAAAGCTAAATCAGATTCGATTACTTCCATGCATGGTTGTGGCTGCTGCATTTGTTTTACAGATTTTTGCTCACTTGGTCCATACATTTATGAATGCTATGGTTGATCCATGGGTGCATGAGTATAAAGATGTCCCGGCCCGTCTTTGCACATACACGACCTACACGATTCGAGGACGAATCATTTTTAGGGAGAAGAGAATGATGGAGAATATTAGAAGATTTGATTAGATCTGTCATTTATTAGCTTATATTAGATATGATATAATTTGATTTGTTACTTTTTAATTATTATGGTAGTGATTTATTGTTCTAGGGTTCAATTATTAGTATAGATAGGAGTCCAGTATTGTATTAAATGGTTGATTTGATAATTTTACAATAAATTCTAAAGTACATTAGAAGCTACAATTTAGAGAGAGGAAGACATGGTCAAATATAAATATAAAAAGTATAACATAATTATGAAATTTAATAAATTATATAATCAATAGAGAAAACATGTATTAACACTTCAATATATATAAATATTAATAACGTAAATAAACATGTGAAAATAATAGTAGAGGGATTATTTAAAAAAGAGTCTAATTTCCAAGAAAATCAATGGCCAGATCTAGATAAAATTTATATTCTTTATAAGAAACATATATTTTTAAACATTACAATAAGAGAATAATATCTCATATATGATTTTTAGCGCTTGGTTTTGATCCTATATAGACATAACTTCAACGTGATATATTTAATCAAATCTTAAAAATCTTTAAGAACTATCCTGAAATGTAACATTTTCAATGGATAATATATTTGAATATACTAAATAAAATAAATGTTAAGTAATAATTTGAAAAGAGGTATCAAAATTACAAGATTTATGATCATTAGACTTAAAACTAAAGTACAAAATTTTATTTGTTAGAGAAAACAATGCAGGATAATACGTAGAGAAAGTTTACAACTATATAGGTTTAAGTATAACAATAGGACATACTAATATTTTCTAAAAAAAGAAAAGAAAATAAGATGTCATAACATTAAATGGTGACCGTAAAGAACAAACATATAGAAGGAAAAAAATGAACAAGAAGCAACTAACTGAGATGTAGCTGACAATATAAATTAACGTGGAGAATTTTAAGTAATTGAAAATTATAAAATTATTTGACAAATGGAGAAAAGAAATGTATCCGTCACCTTCATATAAAAAAGGTGTGCAAAATATAGAGGGTTAAATTATGATTCACACTACAAAATTAGCGGAAAACAAAATCTTTCGTAACTAGGCATACATTTAGATTTTCTGTTTAAATTTAAATTAAGCCAACAATATATTTTTTTACATGAAAAATTTCTTTATATGAGCATTAATAAGTAAACATAAATAAAATTATTATGCTTGTAGGAAATGATACTATTATATGTTAAATTTTTTTTGTTGTACTAATAATAGAAGTAATAAAAGGTTAAACATGTTAAAATGAACATGAATAATTCCACCTAATTATGTTTTCTAAATATTTAAATCTATCATTAAAGAAATTATTAAATTGATAAAAATATTATATGTATATATATGAATCATATTTAACAATTGGAGAAATGTATTTACTATATGTATATATATGTATTTAAAATTATAAGATATAATAAAGGGAAAAACAAGAACTATAAAAAACTAATTTGTACTATATGAATGGCTAAAAAAATTGTACTATGTGAACCAGTATCACAACTAAATTAAAACATGTAGAAAAATGAAGATAGTAAAATGTGAATGTTAATATTAGCTAATTAGGATATGTTAGATAAAATAAATTATAATTACATTGAAATACTGTGCGGTATAGTCCAAATTAAAATTAAATGGGAGATCAAAACTAGAATGGTCTAAACATGTATATATAAAAAATTTAAATGAATGTGCCATGTGTGGAAAAGTGAGAGTATTTCACTAATACTAACAAATGAAGACATAAAAATAGTTAAAATTTGAAAAAAAATACTCCCTCCGTCCCGGCTAATTGACAACCTTGCCATATTTATTTGTCTCAAGCTAATTCTCCAAGCCCATAAATGACAAATTCTCTCACAATCTCCACCCTCAAAATCTCTACTTTTAATCTCCACCTTTGAAAAAGTCAAAGATTTCACAAAATCTATTTTTTCTTAATCTCCGTGTCCGGCCAAGGTTGGACAATTAGGTCGGGACGAGGGAGTATATTATATTTACATAGAGCTTGTGTCGTAATTGAAGATTATGAGATACTATGTGTATAGTCATCTCTCCCTAAAAAGAAATATTATTTATTTTTATAATATAAAAAGAAATATAATTTATTTTAAAATTATATTATAGTAGGATTTTTATATTAAACCACACATAATTTTAAAATGTCGACGTAGAGTAGAAGAAATAATTAAGAGTAATTGAAGTAAGCAATATTAAATTAATAAGTAAATTATACTAAATGGATTATGCTTACTACAATATTTTAAAAAAAAAATATGTTTTCATAACATAAGTTGGATGTTGGATCATGACACAAGTTGCTAGAAATTTACATTAAAATATGCAAGGAGTTTTATGTAAAAATGTATGTTGAGTGGAGTTATTAATTAGAGATATTAAGAGAAAGTGTGTTAGGCTTAATATTTTTGCGTGTATTCAAAAAATAATGAATTTATGAATGTAGGTACTTGATGTAGTGAGATAAATGGCTTTTCACCTTTTGTTCATTGCCAGTGATTTAGTGGCAAAACATGAAAATTTATACCTTCACTATTCCTCCCTCTGTTTTAAATAAGTGTCATTTTATACTCCTTTTTTTTTTTTTGTAAAAATTAAGGAGGGGCGCGGGTGGGCTGGGGGGAGGGGGGATTGGTGTAAAAGATAGATATGTCCCTATAGAATCCACTACTTCAAATACATTTTTCTTTTTATGAAATATTTCTTTTTTCTAATTTTATTCTCTTTCTCCTATCATATCATAATGATGTTATTGGATTACCAAAATTATGATATATAAAGTAGGATTTGGTGGATTTGTTTAGGAGTAATGTAGGAAGAAATATGGGTAGTTTTGCTAAAGTGACTCTTATTGTGAAAATTTTCAAAGTGTCTAAAACAACACTTATTTTAAAATGGAGGGAGTACATAGTTTTTCAATCATTGTATCACTCTATTCCTGATATATTAATGATGTTGGATTCTATGCACATTGACAATAAACAATAATTAGAAACATTTAACTTTATATATACAGTAAAAAAATTTGTAAGACTAAATATTTCTCAATTATATATATCATGGTATACCGATTTTATGAATTTTTATAACTTGTTTTGTTAAGACTTAGATTATTTAACTATTGTCTTCTCTCTTTTGTGATTATTTTTAGCTTTTGTTTGATTGATTTGAATTGTGTTTGTTCACTTGACCAAATCAATTCATTTTTTTCTAGCACTGGATAATCTAAGAAAATGTGTCTATATATTTCAATTATAAATAGTCACATTAAGTTTTATTAGAACGATCGAATAATACCACTACAAAAAGTATAATTATTTTAAGTTTAAATTAATTTTCATGATTAGATAATCGTTGAAAAAATAACCACCACGTGCAACGCACGTGTATATTGCTAGTATATATATAATATACATATGTTAATATTAATATATGTCATATGCTTAAATGGCCATATGAATTCCATGATATCAATGGACGTGGATAGGTTACAAAGTGGTTAACACAACTTCCTCAATTCCCGTTAATATCCCACGTGATTTGTTAAAAATAGGGTTGACTCCACAAAACTGATTTGCTCATGCGGCGGCTATGATTAGGTTTTATTTTATAAGATAGAATTAGAGGTATATAGATATCCAATTACCTATCTTTGCAGAATTAATATTTTTTACGGAAAACGTTTTCTGTTTTATCTCCTTTACATACACTATCCTCTAATTGATTATAATACGAATTAATACTACTAGCGAAGTATTGTTTTGGTATTGTCATTCAACCGGTGGACTAATTAGAGGGATTACAAGTGGGATCCTTGCGAGTTCCGGTGTCAGACAAGAAATCGATTCCTGCAAACCTCTACGTCAAAAGAAGGAGATTATCGGAGGTATAATTTCGCACACTGACTTTTATGCGTTTAGCGTTCCTTTCAATATCTGATCCGTTAAATCGTTTTGAGTTTCCGGATTAAAATATATATATGATATATTTTAATAATTACAATTTTAAATTCCGCTGCGTTAACCCGGGTCTGCTATAACGATCCCAACAAGTATTGCTTCGGAAATGTATGATTTGATTGACATTATAGAAAATTAAATCTATATTTTGTGGTTTTAAAGAGTTTATACTAAATAATACCTCAATACAAATAAGAATTTTTAATTTAGTGCTTTTTATTTTTATTTTTTATTTTTCTTTATTTAAAACTGTAAATTTGTATTTACATTTTGTGGTGTTCTATAGCCACCGGTTGAATGCTTCAAAAAGTGTTAGATCCACGCTAGTGAAACGGTCGAACTCTTCAGATACACCAATTTTTCCTTTTCTTCTTTCTTTTTGATTGAAGGATGTTTTAGTCTAGCTAAATATAAAAATGGGGGACTTCGCAATGTCGCATTGGATCCTCTATTTCAATTTGTGTTTCATCTAGTATTCCATTATATCCACTACACGTTATGTGTTAATTAGTGATGTTATCATATACACATGCTGTGTAATGGTTGTTTTGGAATATAAGATGGAGCAAAGATTGAAATAGACGATCTCATCTAATGTTGGGGGACTTGGGGCTATTTAGCCGGGGGGCTTCACTTAATGGTGTGTATAAAATTAATTATGACGTTGAATGAATTGATGGTGTTATGACACATTTTCAGTAGGTCTAATTATATGAATATTAAGCATTTATAATATTTTATTTAACCTAACATATCACATTATGATTCTTTTCTTTCTTTTCAATTTATGGCATGTAATTTAGGCTTTAATTGTTGATGTAAAACTCGGAATCAATATTTTGGCCCACACTATATTACATGTGGAATAAGTTAAATTTGTTGAGAAATTCTAGGACAAAACGGCATTTTTCTTAAAAAATATAATCATTTTTTTTATTATATTCACGAATCATCCAAAATATTATGATATCAACTTTATTCCTTCACACAATAGACGAGATACACACAAACAATATATTGGAAAATTTCATGCTATCATATGAGGTAGTGCCTAATGTTATTGAATGTGTGACATATAGTAAAGTAGTTCAAATTCAAAAAAATGTGGCCCTTAATTTAGTTATGTGTCCTGTGATACACACCAAATTGGTTAATTTACTATCTCATAAGGTATCATAGAATTTCTTGGAAAAATCAAAGCAGTAAGTATGAATCTCGAGCTCCACATTAGTGAATGGAGTTAAAACTGGTTCACGTACATTGAATTAAAAAAATCGTAAATTTTATATGTTACATTTAAAAAAACATGATGCAAATAATAAATGACCAAACGAGCTTAATTCTTAATGTAATCAAACTTTAAAAAAAAAAAAAAATTAAATGATAATGATTGATTTAAATAAAAAAATAAAGAGAGCTAACAGATTTGCGTATGAATGCAATTTTCGTCAAAAATAAAAGATTTTCATTAATTAATTTACAATCAAAATCAAAATCTTGATCATAACATATTAGAATTGGTCCAAAAACTACGTGAGACCCCATCTGAAAATAAATTTAAGCTCTTATATATTAAGATAAAAAAATAATATTAAAAGACCAATATAATTAACTAAATGCATAATATGTATTTTTAAAGGAAAAGCATAATATAACATTAGTTTTCAATATCAACATTTCTAACTTGATCAGATGATAAAGATCTTTGAAGAAACTAATTCAACTTGAAACTTTATTAATTTAATTTGAATAAGGGGTAACCAATTTCAATAGTAAAAGAAGGAGAAAATGGGTCGGGTCGGGTCAGGTTTACTTAAAGCATGCCTAATCTTTTAAAAGGAAAAAAACAGAAAAACCCATATTACACCTACTTACCGGTGGGGCTCCTGTCATGTCCCGTCCTGTGTACCCAAAAAAAAAACTACCGGCAGTACCACATCACACACACATATATATATATATGGAAATAGGGCCGCAAGTTCAGGCAGAAAGTGAGATTCCACTTTCCAGCCACTTTAACTTATATCATGTAAAAATACCAAAGTAACCAAAACTACCCTCTCCTATTGTTGGGGAACTTTAACCTCAATTGGCTGTGACATGATACACGACCACAGTACATGAGACACGACCTGGTCATGTATCATGTACAAAGTCGTGTATCACGTCGGATATGATACACGACATCACGTTGGATATGAATCACGACCTGGGTGACAGTGAGAGTGAGGGTGAGAATAAATTAAATAAGGGTATAATGGACATCACACTTGGAAAGTGGGTAATTTTACAATTTCAGAGTCAAAGTGGCAGAAAAGTGGATTCCCACTTTCTGCGTGGGTACAATAAATTTTTTCCCTATATATATTTTTTACAACTGAAAACTGGTTGAAATAATCTTTATTATAATTTTTAATACAATTCTAATCACTTGGTAAAATTATCATAATTTTAACTTTTTTTTAATCATTTTTAGGATAACTAACTATGTAATTTTATCAATTTATTCTCCTAATAGTTATCTAATTACAGCTCTTATAATTATAAATATATATATATTATTATTATCATCTCACTCTACCCCACATACTCCCCTCACCCTAACCAATCACTCATGTTCCAACCCGAGCCCCACCCACCGTCCCCCACCCCCCAAGCAAAAAAGAAAATATATTTTTACTATTTCCAAACCCCCCCCCCCCCCACACCACACCCCTACCCAGGGATGGACCTACCCCAGGGTTGGGGGTGGCTCTGGCCCCCCCCCACCCCACCTCCCGCCTCATATTTTTTTATGCCTAAATATGTATATTATGTATATTGTGTATTTATTTTGAAAAATGTGTGAGTCTTGGCCCCCCTTTAAATTTGTGAAATGCTATAATAAATTCAGATAATTTTCATAATATGCAATAAAAACACTCTAAGTTTTAATATTAGCTAATTAATGATACATAACGACATATTTAATAATAAATATTGCTCATTTAAATAATAAATATAATATATTTAATATTTATGATCACGTGTATATTAATATTGGTCAATGATTCTTTGTTTGTCGGCTCCCCAACCACATATTCTGGGTCCGTCCCTGCCCCTACCCCTATTCTCAAGCCAATTCTTTTTTTTATTGTTACATCCCCTGCCCCTGCCCCTATCACAGTCTCACCCTCACCCCCCCCCCCCTCCCACCTCCCCCTCCCTCCTCCTCACCCCACCCCAAGCTAAAAAAATAAAAAGAAAAATCTATTTTCATCCCCCTGCCCTAGCCCTACCTCCGGCACAACTCATCCCCTTCGCGCAACACACGATTCATGACAAGTGTATCGTATCAACTGAAGATTCGTGATAATTGTTTGTCGTGACAAATGTGTATCTTGTCAAATGTATGTGGTAAGTGTATGTCGTGTTAATATTATCACGACAGTAAGACGACTAATAGAAAGTTGTGATAATTGTGTATCTTGGCAAATGTATTAAAATTCGTGGTAAGTGGGTGTCGTGACACATGTGGCAGATCCGCGGCAATAGTGACACGACCGTAAGAAAGGATAAAATTACACAAATCCATGACAAGTGTGTATCGTGTCAATTGACGATTCATGGTAAATGTGAATCATGTAAAATGACAATTTGTGGTAAGTGTGTCGTGACACAATTCGCAACAAGTGTGTGTTGCAACACGATTCGTGATAATTGTATATCATGTCAAATGAGAATTTGTTGTTATTGTGTGTTGTGATACGATTTTTGTGGCAAGTGTTTGTCGTAAAGTGGGGTTTTTAAAAAAATAAAAAATAAAAAAAACAACAGAAAAAAAATAAAAATTTGGGAGACGAGGGTGGGGGTGGGGGTGGGGTGAGGTGATGGGGTTGGGGTTGGGGTTGGGGTTGGGGTTGGGTGGGTTGGGGTTTGGTGGTGTGGGGTGGGGCGGGGGGCAGATTTGGGGAGCTGGGAGTCAATGTGCAAGGGAGGTTGGGGTGTGAGTGGGGGGTGAGGAGATTGGATAAAGATATGAATTAGATAAGGGGTTTACTTTGTTGGTTATCCAAGAGTGATAAGGATAAGTTAAAATTATACTAATTTTACAAGGTTGTTAGAATTATACTAAAAGTTGTATAAAAGATCGTTTTAGATTTTTTCCCTTTTTTAGAATGACCATATCAACACATAAAGTAAATGGGTTGTAACAAAATGACAAAAGTTAGACAAAAAAATAAAATAAAAAATAGTTGTAAATGCACAACCAGTCACACTTTGGATTGGTCAATCACTCATTCACAACCCAAGTTATTAACCCATTTTATGCCATGTGTCTCATTTTTATTGGTTGTATTAATTTTTTTATGGATATATTTTGTTAAAATGTTGGGCTGGAGTTGGGTTGTTGATAAAGTATAAAAAATTGTGATTGGGATGTAGGTTGTGTATATATATGGAATATGGATAAGATAGAAATAGATATTTTATAATTTTTATTTATAGGTTGGTTGAATTGGATCATGGATAAACATTGTCCTACGCACACTGAAATTTAAGACACATGCAAGATCAAGGTGGGTGGTCTTGCTAGTTGTGGCCCCCGTGCGAGAATATCACATACACCATCTTAGGGCATCTCCAATGGTATACCTCAAAAGTAGATATATTTTTTGTCACATCAGCGCCACCTCAAAAGTAAAAATACATATACCTCAATACAAAACTCCTCACAAAAAATATACCAAAAAAAAAGGAATATGTATGGGGCGTACTTCAATATCTATTTTAATTATTAATCTATCAACTAAATTAATTATTTAACTTTTGGATATATAATAAATAATTAATATTCCGATTGTTTTAGGTTTTTAATATTTTATTATATTTCAAAAAAAAAAATCCCCAAAAATTTATTATTAATTTTTTTATTCATATAAAACGTAAAAATACAATATTAAAGAACACACGGTACATTAAAAAATCCGAAGGCAACAAAGTAAATTTCGAGGACTAACTTAATATTTAGCTAATTATTGTCGGATCGGGTCCAAACATGTTCAATTAAATCATGTCGAAGCTGGTGATGTTTCTGCTTATTCCGTAGTTGAACACCTCTTCTGATGTAGTCATTGAATGCTCCGGTTGATCATTGACTTACTTGTGGAGGTGGTGTGGCGTAATTGAGATCGTCGGACCAATCGGCTGCTGCATTTCCTTCATTTTCAATTATCATGTCGTGTAATATAATGCAAGCTAATATTATATTCTTCAAGTTATTCTTGTACCAACAATGACTTGGTCCTTTAATCATTAACCAACGAGCTTGAAGCACTCCAAATGCCCGTTCGACATCCTTTCTAGCAGCCTCTTGTAGTTCCTTGAAATGTTTTCTCTTCGGATCTTGTGGACAGGGAAAGTTTTTCACAAAAGTAGCCCACTCTGGATAAATTCCATCTGTAAGATAGTATCCTTGATTATATTGATTGCCATTGATTGTAAAATTAACGGATGGAGCGCGACCTTGCAAAGTATCTGTGAATAAAAAAGACTGGTTGAGCACGTTTATGTCGTTGTTAGATCCTACAACTCCAAAGTAGGCATGCCATATCCACAAATCTGCAGACGCAACTGCTTCAAGCATGATTATTGGGACGCCATGATCATCGCGTGTGAATTGGCCTTTCCAAGCAACTGGACAGTTCTTCCAGTCCTAATGCATGCAATCAAGGCTCCCCAGCATTCGGGGAAATCCGTGTCTTTCTTCATGCATTTGTAACAACCGTGGACAATCCAGGACATTGGGTTTCCTCAAGTAGTATCTGCCAAATAGTTCAATCACACCGCAACAAAAATTAAAGAGACATTCTATGGTGGTTGTTTCGGCAACACGTAGGTACTCATCGTAATGGTCGGTAGGTCCACCATATCCCAATTGACGGATAACCACCATGTACTTTTGTAGTGGGGAGTACCCTTTTCTTTTTCTAGCTGCATCGACCCTCCACCGAAAATAGTCATAGTGGGACTCCAATGCATTCACTATCCGCAAGAACAACTCTCTGGACTATTAAAACATAGGCGAAATACATCACTTCCGTATATCGGATCTTCAGTGAAGTAATCAAGATAGAGTCTAGCATGTCCCGCCTCACGATCTCATTGCACATATGTTCTTCGCTTTCTAACTCCGCCAACAGAACTCCCAGCACCGCCAAGTAACTCTTGTTTTGTTTGAAGCAACGACTGTATCTCTTTCTCAGTCGTGTCATCAATTAAGAATTCAAGCAGACTCTCACTATCACTTTCCCCGGATAATGAGTGAGAAGACGAAGACATGTTTGAGAGATGGATATAAACTCAATGATAAACTAATAATGATGTGTAATGGTTTGAGATGAGAGACGCAACAAGCCGATTGGAGTACTTTAATAGCAAACGATAGCACACAATGGCTAGTTTTACAGCGGCTAATTTAACAATGAAAGAACACAACTGCAAGTTTAACACCAATAACAATGAAAGCACACAATGACAAATTTAAAACGAAAGCACTTAACAACTAGTTTAACAATGAAAGCACACAACGACTATTTAACAACGAAAGCACACAATGGCTAGTTTAACAACGACAAGTTTAACAATGAAAGCACACAACGACTATTTAACAACGAAAGCACACAATGGCTAGTTTAACAACGACTAGTTTCACAACGACTAATTATCAAACCTAGAGCCCCTAATTGTTTTTGATTTTATAACACATGTGGAGGTGGATACGAAGTTGTTCTTCTGTCATCTTCGAGGTATCCTTCATGAGTATTTTATACACACGAAAGGCGGCAAGACTCAGTAATCCTTCAAGTTTTTTCTTGTTCTGTTCTTCCAAGACCTGAAGCCTTTGCTCAATCTCGTCTCTGTTATCTTCGGAAGACGTGCTTGATTTTCCTCTATCCTTGCCCATTCGTTTGGCCGCTTTCTGGCCCATTGGACGGGTGTGTTCTACCCTGACTTCCTCCCCAACGCTTGAATTAGTGTTGGAAGATGTTACATACTCGCTAGATACAAAGATTTTTTTTTTTTTTTTTGGTCCGCGAACATCATCGTCTGGATCGGCAAACTTCGGATTGTCTTTCAAAATATTCCAAGCACTCATATGCCTAAAAGCAGTGCCTCGTGTTTTGCTTTGTATTGAGCCTTCACCTTCTCTATAATATCCGCATCACTACAACCACTTCCCCAGGCCTTCTTCTCTTGATTAAAACTGCAACAAAACCATTTTACTTGTTTCTGGAGTGTATAGTAATGTATCTTCAACATATCATGATGTCTAAACGGCGTGTTGCTTGGATGATTCCTGTTGTACGCCTCACCGATTCGGACCCACATTTGATTCAACTTTTGCGAGTTACCAACACACAGAGTCTGTGCTAATATCGAGCCAACAACTTGCAAGAAGAGTATTTTCTGCATCAGAGTAAGTTTTCTTCTGTACAGCAGGAACCTTTGGTGGATCGCGGTTTCAAAGTTGGCAACGAGATTTATCCGCTCAAGTCCTATTCGAGAGCATTGAGACGAGAGAGGAGATGAACGCTGAGAAGTTGGAGTTGGAGTGTCTCTGTCTGTATCCGAACCAACAGTACTGGATCTTCTTGATGAATTTGTGTCCATTGCCAGACGAAATTCGTATTGAGGAGCTAGCATGTAGGGAATTTGAGTTGGATACATGTAGAATGATGCTACATATGAATTAAGCGGATTGGATTGAGTGTTACTACCTTCCGAAAAATTCGGAAATGGGTTGAAAAATTGTGGGGTTGAAAATTAGGATTTTCAAGATGGAAGTTGGTAATCGGTGGACGAAAATTCATATTTGGAGGCAATGCATTTTCTCCACAATTTAAAGAATTATACATTGCATCCATGAATCTTTATCCATTTTTTCAGATGAGAAGTGTGAAATTTGGCTAGAAAATTGAAATTTTAGAGTAGTGGAAAATGTAGAAAATGGTAAATTGGGAGCATGTATTTATAGTGAATATCCAAATATTAAAAAAAAAAAAAAAAACTCGAAAAATTTCAATGTAGCCGTTGCAAATATTTCACTAAAAAATAATGAAAGATCCGTTGCAAAACAAACGACTATTTATTTGAATGTATTGTTTGCTGTCGTCTCATACAAAACACATACAAAACAAAATAAAGAAAAAACGCAAAAAAAATTAAAAAATAATAATAATAATAATAATAATGAAAAATAAATAATAATAATAATAATAATAATAATAATAATAATAATAATAATAATAATAATAATAATAATAATAATAATAATAATAATAATAATAATAATAATAATAATAATAATAATAATAATAATAATAATAATAATAATAAGGGGTGTAGACCTGCAGGCGCGGGACCCACGCCACATACCTGGTGCCTTTGCTTTTTTCGCGCGTTTCCCTCCCCACTCTCCCTTCCCCCAAAATACCTAGGTAGCGAAGTTACTACCTCAAAGAATACCCCATCCCCAACCCCTTCTCTCCAATGGCAAAATACCCCATGGTGGGTATTTTTTATTTTCCATGTCACTATATCCCAAGCCATTGGGATGCTCTTATAGAGTTAGCAAAATCAATCTGGTACAATTGATCAGTTCAATTCGATATTTTAGACGAATTAGGCCATATGATGTAGGTCGAAAAATCATCGGTTCCAACAAGTTCGACAGACCATGGGCTAGTCCGAAAATCTTAGTATACTCAAGAGGATAGACTGGACTAGATAATTTTTGGCTTGATGAAATTTCGGACCGACACAATATATGACGTCGATCTGATGGGCAAGGTCCGACCAGGTCAGGCAGCCCGAATTGCCAATTTGCCACCTTTGAGTGTACTTGGAATATACTCCCTTCTTTTTAAAAAATAAATGTCATTAAGATTTTTTTTTGGAAATTAAAGATGAATAAAAATGACAAATATATTCTTATACAATCTACTTCCTCCGTTTAAAAAAAGTGTCAGTTTTAGACTTTTTTTAAAAAAAAATAATGGATGGGTAAAAATGACAAATATATTGATACGGAATCCATTTAATTGAGATGTGTTTTGTGGAATAAGAAAATAGTCAACTTAAATAAGTAATTTGTTTAGGGTAAGATTGGATGAATTATAGTTTTTTAAGAGAAGTTACATTAAGAAAAATATTTTTTTTGTGGATTGTGTAGGTTAGATGATTGTGTATGTAGCGTCTTGGTGAGACGTCCAAAAAAAGGGATTATCTTTTTGAGATAGGTGGAGTATAAAATATTAAATTTAAAACAAACATTTATTTGTTTGTTGATCATTGGGGTTAGATTTAAATATCATTGTGAGATGGATAAAGTATAAGATATAAACTCTAAAAATAAACAATTATTTGTTGGTTAATCATCAATATTAGATTTGGATATCTATTTTGAGTTAAATATTTGATATGCAAATAAAACAAAATTAAATTCGTCTTAATAAAACATAAAAGTTATTATCTTCTTTATTTAAAAAATTTAATGATTCAATTTTTTATTTTATTATTTATTTCTATTTTGTTTATAAATAAATATATGGTTAATTACAGAATGCAGTTTGTACTTTCAATGATTTTTCACTTTGCAACCTAAAGTAATTCTTTTTTTCGATCACAACCCGTATAATGCGAGATTTTACTTCTGCAACCTTCGACTATATATTCCGGCATGTATAGGCCATGTGCTCAGCACATGCACATGCCAAAATGGTACAATAGGAATGCGGCACGTGGCCATCTTAATTTAAAAAAATTAATAATTTATTAAATAATAAAAAAACATTAAATTCTAAAAAAATTTATATAAAATATAAGAAATATTAAAAAATTCAGAAAATTAAAAAAAATTCTAAAATATTTTGATTTTTTTTAAAAAAATTCATTTAAAAATCCAAAAATTTTAAAAAAATCGAAAATTATTTTAAAAATTCAAAAAAACTTCAGAAAATAAATATAAATTCAGAAAATTAAAATTTTATTTCTAAAAATTATTTAAAATTTCAGAAAATTAAAAAATTATTTTGAAAATTCTAATATTCATTTAAAATTAAAAAAAAAAACTAAAAATATAAATTTTTAAATTTATTTAAAAAAATTATAGATTTCATTTAAAATTCAGAAAATTAAAAATGTCATTTCATAAAATTATGTTCGACGCGAAATATATTTTCAGTAAATTTAATGATAAAATAAAAATATATTTTCTAAAAAAAATAATAAGATCGCCTACCTCCAAACTCATCATGATTCTTCCCCCTTTTCAGCCAAGTTTCTCAATTTTCTCATACAAAAAGTGCATAAATTCAACAAATTTCTTCTGAAAATAAAAGTGCACAAATTCGACAAACTGTTGAACAATTAATCTGTGGATGAAACACTAGCTGGCCCAAACCAGACTCCGACCGCAGGAAACTCCACAAATACAACTCCCTCTTCACCAGATCCCCCGTTGTGCCGCTGCCAAACCTAGTCCATCCGCCGCACGACGACACTGCCCTCCTTCCAATCTCTTGAAAAATTAGCTGCAACACTCACTGTGATATGGAGTATTTTTTTTAATTTAATATTAATTTTTTTAGAAATATATTTCACTTAAAAAATAATTATATGAAATAAACTTTTTAATTTTTTTTAACTTTAAATGAGATTTAAATTTGTTTAAATAACTTTCAAAAATTATTTTTTTAGCTACTTTAATTTTAAATGAATATTAGAATTTTCAAAACATATTTCTTAATTTTTAGAAGTTTTTAAACAATTTTAAAATTTTTAAAATAATTTTCAGAAATAAAATTTTAATTTTTTGAATTTATATTTATTTTCTGACCTTTTTTTTCAATTTTTAAAATAATTTTCTGATTTTTTTTAATTTTTTTAATTTTAAATGAATTTAAAAGTTTTCAAAATAATTTTTAGAAATAATTTTTTTAATTATCTGATTTTATATTTATTTTCTGAAGTTTCTTTGAATTTTTAAAATAATTTTTTGAATTTTTTTTAAATTTTCTGAATTTTCTCATATTTCTTATATTTTATATAAAATTATTTAGAATTAATTTTTTTATTATTTAATAAATTTTTTTAACTTTTTTTAATTAAGTTGACCACGTGTCGCATTCTTATTGGGCGTTCTTAGCATGTGTTGAGCACATGTCCTATACATGCCGGAATATATAGTCGGAGGTTGCAAAAGTAAAATTTCGCATTATACATGTGCTCGGAAAAATTAATTACTTTAGGTTGCAAAATGAAAAATCATCAAAAGTACAAGATATTTTGTAATTAACTCATAAATATATTTTAAATCATGCATCGCACGATGGGGTAATTATAATGAGTAGAAAGCTATTAACCTAAGGTGTATACTCCTCCAGCCACGGCCTCTCCCAACCAATACAATCCATTTTGGGCTTCTAAAAATTAGGAAAAAAGAGAGTTAGGATTAACAGTGAAGTCAAATTTGTTGACATAATAATTAGGTAGGGCCAATGCCAACCTTGTTATGTATTGTGAAAAATGAAAATTGAATAAAGTGTAGATTGGTAATGGATGAGGCCAATTGAGGCAGCCCCGTCGTGTCACAGCCACAAATATTCAACTAATCATATCACTATTTTCTCCACATATAAAACGTTTCTTTATCAACTTTTTATATATATATATATATATATATATATTAATGATATGGAATCCACCCGTTGATTTTCTTATAGAGCCCACCTATTCATATATTTCGCCACTTCACCCTCACACCACTAACAAAAATACGCTATATATATTATTCTTTCCTCGCCTCTTACTCCGGAATCACTTTTCACACCACTAACAAAAACTCCCTATATTTTTTATTCCTTTCTAGTCTCTTATTCCGAAAAATAAACAATCATTTTTTTTCAATATGTAAGATTTTTTTATCCGTTTCATATCTTCTCTCTAGAAAATAAAAAATTTCCACTATACCAGATTCTTTTCTTCCCAAAATAATTTTTTCATTAATTTTTTATTTTTTTTTTTGGCTTCTCTTATCTCTATCATAGAATCTTTTTTGGACGGAGATGATAGAAGCAAAAAAAATTGATGAAAAATTATTTTGGGAAGAAAAGAATTTAGTATATTGGAAAAAAAATTATTTTCTAAGAGAAAAAAAATAAAACGGAAAATAAAAAAATCACTTTTGACACCACTAACAAAAACTCGCTATATTTTTTTTTTCCTTTTTCCCTCTTACTCACAAAAAAAAAAAAAAAAAAAAAAATTCACTTGTTTCCACTATGTAAGATTTTTTTCTTCCCAAAATTATTTTATCCGTTTTATTTTTTCTCTCTTGGAAACTAATTTTTTTTCCAATATATTAGATTCTTTTCTTCCCAAAATAATTTTTCATCAATTTTTTTGCTTCTATCATCTCTGTCCCAAAAAGATTTTATGATAGAGATGAGAGAAGCCCAAATAATGAAAAATTATTTTGGGAAGAAAAGAATTTGGTATAGTGGAAATTTTTTATTTTCTAGAGAGAAGATATAAAACGGATAAAAAAATCTTGCATATTGGAAAAAGAATGATTGTTTATTTTTTGGAATAAGAGATAAGAAAGGAATAAAAATATAGCCAGTTTTTGTTAGTGGTGTGAAAAGCGATTTTTTTTTGTTTTCCGGAGTTTCTAGAGAGAAGATATAAAATGAATAAAAAAATCTTGCATATTAAAAAAAAGTGATTTTTTATTTTTCGGAATAAGAGACAAAAAGGAATAAAGAATATAGCGAGTTTTTGTTAGTGGTGTGAAAATTGATTTTTTTATTTTATGGAGTAAGAGGCGAGGAAAGAATAATATATAGAGCGTGTTTTTGTTAGTGGTGTGAGGGTGAGGTAGCGCAATATATATGAATAGGTGGGCTCTATAAGAAAACCCACCGGTGGTTGGGTTCCATATCATTACTATATATATATATATATATAAGATTCTTGGAATTGTCATTTATCACCTTCTACATTTAATATTGTAATCAATATGTTCAGTATTATAAATATTAGTGTATGAGTAATACTTGTGTGCATGTGATGTACAATAGATTTATTGTACATCACTATAATTTAACACATGAACTCCAAAAAATTGTTGAAATATAATTTATAAAAAATTCGCATCCGCAAACAGGGTCAGCGCGCGGGTCGCGCCTTTTTTTAAAAAAAAAATCTACTGCAAGAACACAATAAATCTACTGTAAGAACACAATAATTCTACTCTAAACACAAAATAATTATACTGCAAGAACACGATAAGTTTACTGAATAACACAATAAGTACTCTAAACACAAAATTACTATACTACAAGACTCGAAACATAAAATTATTATACTACAAGAACACAATAAGTCTACTGTAAGAACACAATAAGTCTACTCTGAACAAAAAATAATTATACTACAAGAACACGATAAGTTTATTCTAAACACAAAATTACTATACTACAAGAAAATAATAAGTCTACTGTAAGAACACAAAAAAAAAAAAAAAAAAATATATATATATATATATATATATATATATATATATATATATATATATATATGGGGTCACGCACGACCCGTGCGTAAATTTGAATCTGGTTGTACATTAAGCATTATTGTGTATCATATGCACCCAAGTTTTTGCCTTAGTGTATATGTTGATTCTTGTCACTAAAAATGTACTAATATATGAAGTTTTAAATGCGCGTGTAAGTATTCATATAATTTAAGATGAAATATATATTTTTAATATGACAAAATTAAGATATACATAAACATGCCAATTTTTAGATGTATTATATATGATTCTTCAATAATTTGCAAATGTCTAATAATAAAAGTCAATGACAAAACTTACAAAGAATATGTGTATGTCTTACCAAAGGCAGTCAAGACGATATCATTCACGTAGAGTAGTAGGTAGGTGGTGTGGCGGCTGTGGTGAAAGATGAACAGAGAATTATCACTCTTCCCACAGAGAAACCCAATAGACTGAATATAATTGGCAAATCATTGATACCAAGCCCTTGGGGGGCTTGTTTCAAACCGTACAACAATTTGCAAAGACGACACACATAATGAGAGAACTAACAATTAACAAAACCAACGGGTTGATGCATATAAACTGTTTCAGGAAGATTTCCATGAAGGAACGTGTTCTTCACATCGATTTGGTGTATGGGCCAGTTTTTACTCAAAATAATGCTCAAAACAGTGCAGATGGTTGCCGGTTTGATTATCGGGCTAAAAGTTTCACCACATTTAACCCCCACCAATTGTAAATTACCATTGACGACCAATCGGGCCTTGTGTCGCCAAAAAATGTCGTGGTATGCAACGGACAATATTAACCCCCTCGGGTGGTCTTGGGACAAGATCCCACATATGCTGTTTAATAAGAGCATTATACTCATCGGACATGGCCGTATTCCAATTTGGGTCAAGCAGGGCGAGTTTGGGATTTTTTGGTAGGGGAGATATGGTTGGAGAGGTAGACGATTGAGTGTGAAGATTGAAGATCTATTTAGGCTTGAATATTCCATGTTGATCCCTGGTTGCCATGGAATGACAAGGCGCCGCCGCCAAAGAGGATGGCAAACCAGGGAAAGGGAGGAGACTCTAGCGAAGACATGCCGGGAGATTGAGCAGGGCCTGCCGAGAGGGGGTGGGAATTGGCAGGCCTGTACGTGTAGGTTGGTCGAGGAGGAGATGGGTGAGTAGAGGGGAAATGTCGGGTGAAATATCCAGGAAGTCATAGTCGGCAGGTTTGTATTTGGTTAAATTCGAGAAGGGGAATTCAGTTTCAGCAAAGGTAACATGGGCAGAGACTACAATTTTATTTGGTGATAAATCTAGACATTTTACAGCCTCTATGATTGACGGGGGACCCAAGAAACACACAGGGTGTGGAGCGAGGGGCGAGCTTATGGGGGGTTGTGGTGGAGAGATTTGGATAACACAAACAACCGAACACACAGAGGTGATCGCATGAAGGTTGTTTGCGAAATAAAACCTCGGTGGGGGTGATGTTGTTGAGGCTACAAATAGGTAAACGTTTAGTAGATAGGCTGCCATATCTAACCCATGAACCTACAATGAGGGGTGAAGAGAAGCATGGAGAAGGATGGTGCGAACGATATTATTGAGATTGCGAATCATGTGTTTTGCTTTCTCATTTTGGGATGAGGTATGGGGCCATGAGAAACAAAACAAAATACCGTTATCCATGAAGAATTTATGGTACGAGGCATTATTGAACTCGCGTTCGTTATCATATTGAAAACTTTTAATATTTCTTTCAAATTGGGTTTTGACATAATTGTGGAAATGCAAAAATACTGAGTAAGCTTACGATTTGAGTTCGAGAAGGTAAACCCAATAGAAGTAAGTAAAATCATCAAGTAGGACCATGTAATATTTATGTCCTAGAGTGCTAGCAATAGGTGAAGTTCAAAGATCAGCATGAACAATATCAAATGGAATTTGAGTTAGAACTCACAAAAAGGAAGACGAACATGTTTTCCCAATTAACAAGAATTACAAGAGAGAGAAACGTGTTTGTTACAAGAAACGAAATTTATTATTTTAAAGAAAACTAAAAGTTGGAGCTCTTGGATGTCCAAGGCGACTGTGCCATAAAGATGGAGAGACCGCAACTAGGGAGATAGGGGAGTTGGTGAAAACAGGTAAAGGTTCCCCGTGTTATTGCATCTTGTAAAAAATTTCCCCGTACGAGGGTCCTTCACAGAGAAACCGAAATGGTCAAATTCAACGGAAACAAAATTATCACGAGAAAACTGACGAACATAAATAAGATTCTTAATTATTGAAAGAGTGTAGAGGAAATTTTTTTAGAGTAAAGGGCGGGGTATGTGTATGAGTATGGGTAGTGCCATAACCTTCTATCAGAATACGAGAACCGTCTCCAACAAGTATAGATTGAGGGGTGCTCAAATTAAACAAGTGAGGGAGGTTACCTGAGTTGTCCGTGAGATAAGACGATGCACTTGTGTCCATATCTAATGCTCGTCCGGTTGTTGCAAACTCATAGAACTATAAGTCTGGCCCAAGTTAGTGGGAGACATGGGCTGCCTAACAAACGAGGTAGGTTGTGGTGTGAAGAAGGCCTATTATTGGGTCAGACGAAGGCTGGAACCCAGAATGCCGGGGTGCTGGAGTGAGGATTGGGCCAATCCAATAGTTAGATACAGGCATGGTGGAGTGGCCCAAGGCTCTAGGGCGGCCAGGCATCGGATTAGGCCCAGTGTTCCTGCTGTTGGGAGTCGTTCCAGGGCTGTTGGTGGTGGTTGTTCCTTTGTCGCGGTGGCTGTTGTTGTTGCCCCGACCACGATCATGGCCATACCGAGTATTGGTGTTGTTTGGATGTTACGACCGCTGCGTCTGAGATGGAGGGGTGTTTTGGGTAGATGAATTGGTATTTCCACCTTGTACCGTTATAACGAGGACAGTGTGAGAGGCATGTTCGTCTTGTTTGGCTCGTCGAGTTTCTTCAAGGACCAACTAGGAACGAGCTTTATTGAAACTGGGAAGCGAGTTAGAATATTGAATCAAAGCCGCAAGGGTGTCATACTCGCCCTTTGTTAACCCCGAGATTAATTGGAGGGCCATATTTTCTTCAGAAACCGGATCTCCAACGTTCCCTAATTTGTCCCCAAGCAATTTGAGATGCTTGCAATAATCCGAGACATAGGCAAATTTCTCCAAGTGTGTGCTTTTGAACTGTTCCCCGAGATAGACGACGTGAGTGTGTTGATTATCACGAAAAATTTCTTCAAGGTGCTTCAACAATTGGAGGGCCGTAGCACCGAGTTTCATGATTGTATTAACAAGATATTTGGATATAATACTAGATCCATTGTTTAACAATTGCGTCCAAACACCGTCTTGTAGGGTCGTCTATGTCCGCCGGACGAGGGGACGTGGCATCGATATGATCCAAGACATTGAATGCACATGCTTAGATATTGAATAATTCGAACCTGGTCAGATATTGACTGTCGTCTTGATCAAGAACGAAGCCTATGAGGTTCTTGATATTGGTGATGGCAAAAGCAAGATGGAAAGGGGTAGAGGGTGGAGCAGGCTAGTTGCTGCGGGATGTGGGATCCACTAGGCCGGTGGTGGTGGTCGGATCCACCGTGTTAGAAAACGCGAGCGGCTGCATGTGGTAGGAGACGGAGGGAAGGGACTTCGAAAAGAAAAGAAAAAACTAATCAGATTGAGGTGTATCTGATACCGTGTCAAAATGTATAATTCTCCCTGATTCATGTACAAGACTTATTCACGAGAGTCTCTAAGTATTACATAATTACACAAATATACCAAACATAATATAATTAGAATTACTACGTAATTTATTCTGCTAATAATCGCACCATCTCAAGTCACAACCCTTGAAGGACTCAAGATATTGAACATCAGACTCATTCAAAATGGAGCAGCAAAGTATAAAATATTGCTCGCCAATAGATCTTCAACAAGTTGCTCAAACGTATTCAATATTAGGATATAAATAACCATAGACCTCTTTAGACGTATCACATAGAATTCTTTAATACGTTGCAAATGTTTATCAATAAAAGTTAAGGATAAAACTTACAGAGAGTACGTGTTTCTCAGCAGGCTAATTCTCAGCCACAATTTGGTATATATTGCACCCTCTCGAGTCACAACCCTTGAAAGACTCGAGATATTGAACATCAGACTCATTCAAGATGAAGCAAATAAAATACGAAATATTGTTCACCGACACATCTTTAATAACTTTCTCAAACCTATTCAAATGATACTGGTCCGCTATAGAACTAGTCATTCTTATAAATATCCTGATCGCAATTTTTCACAATGTTCCTTTGTACCATTAATTTAAGCCCAAATTCTGTTTCCATCTCCAAGCATTTCAACTTCCAAAAAACATATATATCATGAGCTTACAAGTAAAATAATAAATTACTCATCGTAATTAACAAATTGAAAGTAAATAAATAAAACTATAACATGGAGAGAGATAAAAAGAGAAAATGGGGGGCGTGAGAGACGAAGAAGAAAACAATCTTCAACTCACAAAATAAGGCAAGACGGACACATTACACAACACTCTTTTTAACATCGCTATTTGTTATTACACTACCAAATTCAGAATACTAAAAATGGAGTTGATATATATGTATTGCCACGGTTATTTACATCCCAAAAAATTTCTTAACGCAACTTATTAACTTATTAAATGAAAATATTATTATATAATACCTAGAACACCCTTGCTAATAATCAAACATCAATAATTAGTAAAATTTTAAAATCTACTTTATTCTATCTTGTTCTCTTCAATCATACCGCGTCTCTCTTTCCAGAAATTCCATAAATCTAAGTTTCTGCATGATTTGATTAATAAAGGATCTAAATAATAATAATAATAATATAGACAAAGTGATCTCAACTGAGGCCATAATTATATATTGCCCAGATTCCATCGAATTTCATGGATTAGTCACGAAGCTAACATCACCAAGTCCCTGATGTTGAAACCACTCTGCCTCGATAACACAACTTCCCTTGTTGGTGTTTCTCGTACAACTATGAGGTTTCAATCAAGCAAATTTGTCTCGATATAACTTGTGCTTCACTGAGTAGATTAAATCAACTGGAGTTTCCATTATATAAAATTATACATTAACATTAAAAGAATTGCATACTTGGTCCAAATTCTTTTAAGATTTTTTCTTGTTAAATTTTGAAATTTATTGATGGGAAAATCAGAAATTCCCAAACTTTCAGTCAACGCCTATATTTTAGGTTTTACTTTAATTTATCAAGATTTAAAAGCAAAATACTTTTTCCTTAAAAGGAATAGTTTGCACTTTATCCACCTTCACATGTATATGTATAAAAAAAAAAAAAAAAAAATTAAAGAGGGCCAAATTGATATTATGTCTGTTATATTAAAAAAATTGTACTTACATTTCAACATAAGTTGGCTACGTTGAAAATTAAACTACATTAAAAAAATAAGTGGATTGCAAATAATCGCCACATTTTTTTTTTCTTTTCTTTTGGAGGTTTGTTAGTATTATTGACCGGAAATTGTGTGTACTCATAATCAAAACAAGCAATAGAGATTACAAATCATTAATATAATTAAAAGAAAAGAAAATTACATTAATGGAATATTAAAAAAATATGCACAATTGAGATTGAACCATATTTACTAAAATAATTTGAGAGTACTTACGTTATTTAAAAGTAAAATGAGTGCCTTGTAATATTATCTATACCATATGTAATTAAAGATATACTAAAAGTCAAAATTCAAGTGCACGAGCGCTTTGTTCCTAAAGCCACAAAATAAATAGTTCGTAAAAATAAAACTATATAAATAAACACCGCCGCCTCAACTCAGACACACCACATGCCTTCTCTTCATTCATCTCTTTAGCTTCCATTTTTTATCAAACACAACCCATTCATTTTTTTACAAACAACAAATATTTATAATATTTTTTTACTTTTTATTGGTGACACGTGTCGCCATCTTATAATTGACTCTTTTGACATGTGCTCAGCACATAATTTATATATGCCGAAATATATAGTCAGATGTTGTAAAATGCAAAAAGACGTATAATACAGAATATCATAAAAAAAATTAGAAAATTATGATTGCAAAAGTAAAAGAGACTCATAGTACATACTATTTTTAGTAATTGACCCTTATTCATAGTTGGTCCCCCTAAGTCATATTCTTGCTTCGTCGTTGGAGCCAAGGGGGATATTGCCCCCCCTCCCCCCCTAACTCCGTCATAATGTGTTATCATATGTGTGTTCCCTTTAGCCCAGTCATGATGTGTTATTATATGTGTATTTTTATCGATTCTGGCACCGTTATAATGTACTATTATATATGTAATATGTGTGTCCTCTTTGATCTTGTCATAATGTGTTATTATATATGTATATTAGTCGATTTTAATATAACTTAATTAAATAAAACAAATAATTCTATATTTAACTTGAAGTAGATGAATGTATTATTATATATAAGCAATAGAGATACAATGAAATTAGAAAAATGAGCTCTTGAATTTTTTCTTTTTGTGATTAAATCAATTTATTGATCTTATTGTTGAAGGAAAAACACAATTAGTGTGCCTTCATTAAAAGTAATTGATGAAGGGCAATTTAGGTATTCACTAAATATTATATAATTGCGAAACCCTTGTATTTGACACCCTATATAAAGGGATCTGATGAATAAGAGAACCTTAATTATTTCGTGTCTATCTTTCTACTTTACTTTTCTGCTTTCCCTTAAACGCGTTATCAACACGATGTTTTACCCAACACAAATTATAATCTTCCCCCAAGAATCCTTAATCAGAAATTTCACAGTATGAGCGGCGATCGGTAATTTACTTTTGCCCGATTTCACTAATCTACTTGCATCAATTTGCTTATTTTCTTGGTATTCACAATTAGTCTGATGATGAATACATGTTTATCCATTAAAATTTATGGCTTGAAATTGTGATGTGCATTATTAATTTATTTGCCCATATATGTTGTTGATTGTATGCTGGTTGTGATATCTATTGTTATTCCATGGAATGTAAGTGCGACACGACGGCATGGGTAATTGTAATGCAAAGTTAGTTTCAATACAGGAGATATAGTTGCATATCTTTCTCTCCTAATTGTGATGTTATTCGGATATTATGACATTGTATTACTTCTCCTAAGTTAATGCGGTTGGTTTAATTTTATTTAACTTCATATTATGTTTAATCAGTATTGTAAATTTGTAATATATTTATCATTTGAATTATACACCTAATTGATATAGCTCTGAGTTTTAAAATTTGATTACTTTTGTCTGGCCATTCACAAATTACTAACATAATATTTTTGTGTTAATATACCACTGAAAACCAACATAAATTAATTTTGTATGAATTTAATTGGTCTTGCGAGCACGAATTTACTTCCATCGAAGTGGAGGTTGGACTGGATAGAACATACGTAGTTAATTTTTTTTTTCTCCTAATCTAAGAACAAAGAAAAAATTCTCCCCTCCCCCCATGATGACTCGAACCCGGGACCAAAGGCCTAGGTAGTAGATGCTCTGCCACTTGAGCTATCCAACTTCGTCTAGAGCATACGTAGTTCTTAAAGCCTCTACTCATTCTTCACAAATTTTGAGAAGTACCATAGGAAAGAATCGTGTCTTTCCTGCAAGGTAACTCGAGTACCTTATTTTGTGAAATAAATAATTGTTTACAATGACAAAGATGTGTTGTCTATGGCGATCTTCTTTTATACTTGATGATTTAAATACTTATTGAGACTTAAGTATGAGAAATTGCACGAATATATGTTCCCAGAATAGATACAACTATAGTTGTTGTCAAATTGAGATTAGATTTATACGTACATCTAAAACAATTGTGTACAATTTCGGCAATAATGGAATTTTATTTGTTTGCATAATATTTACAAAGTCCACTTGCGTTTGATATACTTCTACTTTTTCATGTAATTGAAAGTTGTGCATTCAGTTATTTTTGCCTATTGCGAATTTTATGAAATTAGCTTATGAACTTGATCATTATTTTGCCCATGCATTTTGTTTTATGATAAATGATGAACCTCCATGATAAAGGAGGTTCATGGACAAATCAACTACATGATAAAGTACTTTTACAAAGTATCGAAAAACTTGTGATTTATGGTCTCGAAATACAATTCATAAGAAGATTATTAAACCAACTCGCACCACATTTGAATTAGTAAACTCAAAAGAAATTGAGTTACCACAATTAATATTGCTAATAGGAAACTACTTTCATGGAAAAATAACTACATCCTACAAGAAATACTCTCCCGATCATATCATCAACTAACCCCAAATGACAAAGCACTGTCAACAAAGTAAAAGTCACAGTCAACACTCTAATGAATTCGAGGCTGTGATTTCATCCTAACTTACTCTGGAAGCATCCTTTAATTGAGATACACGATGAACCGTGAGATTCCACAAAGAAATTTGGAAAACATAGATACTCTCTAACTAGATAGTGGAATAAAACCCACTTACTAGACTACAAGAAGGGGTCAATAACTTCAACAAGGGCATGTTGTGCCTAAAAACACACTTTACTTTCTGCGAAAAGAAAATCATAGAAGATGATATGATAATATATATATATATATATATATATATTCATTTTCCACTTCAACACTTATACTAGAGAACTAGTATAGGTTGGAGTAAGAAAATAAAAGAACTGTAATATTCAATTAGCTAATCAACCAGTACAAGTAGTTGAGAGGCATGATCAGTTTCTTCTGAAAAATAACATAAAACGCATTGGGATAAAGAAAATTCTCAAGCCCAAGTATGATGAACTAAACAGTGGAAATAACCCCAAAGTAACGGGAACGAATGTGTCTGTCTTACGGTTGTGGTCATGATACACCACAAAGTAAGGGACATAGAAGCCCTAGAGGCCTTCCGATGTGCCTACCCCAAATGAACATGGTGGTTGTGGAAACCATGTGCAAAAGACATCTCGGAAACCTCTAAACCAAAGGGAGAGTTGGTAATGAACTTTTAAATAAGTGTAGAAATATTATACTTTTGTATAATAACTATAAGAGATACAAGAAGTCCAAATAACAGAGACTCACTGCACCACTGCATAATGACCATCATTGAATCACAAGTACTAAAAGGGCGAAGAATCGTCAAATTCTCTAGATGCCTAATAACATAACAATTATAGTCACAAAACGTTCGATACGCACCAAGAGCTATTACAATGTTATTAAGTAAAGATATTCATGTCAAAGACTATCATTTCAAAACTACATGATGAAATTGAATAATTTATGATACTTCTTATGAATGTGAAAAGAAGCACATCTTAGAGAAATAAATGAGTCAATCTAGTGGTATGTACTCCACTACAACTCTGATCGTTGGATCAAACACTATCACCAAAATGAACTTTGGAAGACAGAATCATATGTTACCCAAAATGAACTTTGGGACATTAATTCTTATAGGTTTTAGTACGACTTTCTTAGACATCTAAGTCATAACATGATGTTCCATATTTAAGAAATTATATGGACGTTCTTTCTTTCGAGTGAAATACAAAAAGGGATGAAATTTTATATGATGTACAATGTCAGTACTAATTTTATTATAACAAAGTTAATGCTTTCTAAAGTACTAAAAGCACGATAAACATATTAACTGTTTTAGGACATATCACCCATTCTACCAAGTCTACTATTTAGTAATAAGTAGGATCGAGGCCTTCCTATGCCTGATATATAAGTGATACATTCCATTCTTACAAAAGAACATAATACAATATATGTGGACGTATCAAACCAGAAAGCGGGCCATTAAAGTATCTATGGTTCTGGTAAACGCTTTGACACACTAACTGATCATCACATTATTGTCCACAAGAAATGTTGCATTTGAAAAACTCCTAGAAAATATTATATAAGGGCTCACCACCCTCACATCATAATGTCAATAAGATTTATTAACTCTAGAGAGTTCTCATCATAAGGATTTGATGATTATTGCATCTCTCTCGGGATCAATGTATAGTATCCTTTAACCCATGTGCATACACAAAAATGGTCTCACATATGCCACTATCAAAAGAATATAGATGGAGGATTAGGTCATACAAAATGCGCACTTAAATACCTATCTGTCATGGGCTTATGCAATATAATTGCAACTTTACTTTATTCGTCTTAGACCCCTAGTAATCAACAATTGATGCGTACCAATTGGTAACTGGATTTAGCCTGATATTTTATAGTTTACGCATATTTGGTTACACAGTATATGTGCCTAATGCGGCCCCACAGCGCATCAAAACAGGTCTTTAAAGATGATTAAGTAGTTTTGTTGGATATGGATTCCCAACTATTGCCCGCTATTTTAAACATTTGACAGGCGAGATCTATTTACCGCTTGATTGGCGGATTATCACTTTAATGAGATAGACTTCCCATCGTTAGGGGGAGACAAGAAAAAGAATTTTCTAAGGGAACGACATGAAGTGTTTCCCAGTATGTCTCATTAGGATCCCCACACTTCATAATGTAAAGCGAAATAAAACGAATTATCGATCTTCAAAGTATGGAAGATTTGATTGTTGATGCATTTGCTAAAATTGCTAAAGTGACAAGATCATATATAATAGCTGCAAATGTGCCTATAAGGTTAAAAGTCCCCATTAAGGGGCACTACACTACAGATAAAGGTGTTGCAACCACACTTGGTGGAGGTGTGGTTGAGGCCATGGCTCCCAAAAGGAAATGGAGGATGCCACGTGGTTCGATGAACACCTGCTCAAGGAAGGAGGCAGATGTGGCACAATTTGAATCGTCAATAAAAAGAAATACTCTCAAATTATCTCTAATTAATTATGTCCATAAATCATCACTGGAGGACGCTCCGAAGTTTAATATGATTCTAGAGATTATGAGAGTGCATGTGAGTTAATGAAAAAATCTTTCACGTGCATTGATGATGTATACATTGTTGCTCAATGAATTACAGAGCACAATAATATCGAACCATGCTCTATTGTAAGATATCAACAAGGAGTATATTGGCCTATATTGAATCAATCCAAATAGAACTCGATTCTATGACAAAACAACAGGTATTTGGTTTGGTAGTGCTAGCCTTACCAAGTGTAAAGCCTGTAGGACATAAAATATGTTTTGTCAGTAAGCGTAGTGAGAAGAATAAGTCCTGAGATGCAAAACTTACCTTAAAGCATAAGATTTTCTCATAAAACCCTAGAATTGACTACGAGGAGATATTCTCCCGCAACAGACGTCATAACGTCTTATTAATAAGTTTCCGAAGGATTGAAAATGCAGCATACTAATGTGGTTACAATATATCTTTTTGGGGATCTTGTTATTGAGATATGTGTAAGCGTCAGATGGACTTGCATTGCCCAACTCAAGTAAATCTAGACCACGGAGTGCATTTACAATATTAGATTGAAATGCTCACTTTGATTGAAATAAATCTGGATGGAAATGGTATACCCGTCTAAGTGACTAGTTGATTGGGAAGGGAAAGAACAAGTAACATTACTCCTATGCATTTATAAAGAAACAAGTTCGATATTTGCAACTATAACACTGTATGTCGATGTTATGGACATAATAGATACTCTTAAAGAAATTAGAGAAATGGTGAAGTATTTGAATTTGAATTGAGATAAAGGATCATGAGAAAACTCGATATTGTCTCTTGAACTAGAAGACCGAGTTTGTGGAACACTAATTCCTCAGTTTGCATATATCCAAAAGATTATCAGGCGATTTAACATGGATAAAGTGCAATCTATTAGCACTCCTATGATTGGTTGAAGTGTGGACATAAGGAAAGATCCATTTGAGTCTAAAGAAAATGACGAAAGAGCTATTGAGAGATGAAATTCCCTACTTAATGAAATGTGTGCATTATTGTACAAAAAGCTCAATGCACTCAACCAAATATTACTTTCTCAAAGAACTCATTAGCTACACTTCACTCAGGACAACACGGTAACAATGGAATGATATCAAAAAGTGATATCTGGAAGAAACCATTGATACAAATTTGTTCTTCCCATATTAAAGACATGAGAGATAACAAATGAAACTGTAACCTCTAAAGAAAATGTCAAATTCTCTCATATAAAGAGATTAAAAGGATTGCGAAAGAAAATGTAACTCCAAAAGAAATGTTGAAGCTACCCCTCTTATCCATGACACCAAATATCACTTTAGCTGGTCCAATTGATGTTGATTGACCAACATATAGGTCATTACTAAACTGTTTACATACCACAAGGAACACAACAAATCTTGAAGATCAACAATCAAAACTACTCAAGCTACCTTATCACATCACTCAAGGACGATAGCTCATGAAATTTATTAAGCTATATGGTCAAAGGATTAGTGACTTGAGCTATACCACTGAAGAGCCTGCCCGAAGTTATGAAGATGAAGTTATTTGCAACAAACAAATGGATATACTACACATCAAAGGTGACGAGACCAAGCATGTACCGCCAACGCTTTTCTATTACCAGCAACCACACAATATCCTCATGATTTATGTAAATTGAGGATAAAGAGTTTTTTCGAAACTCTCTTGATAGATGTACGTATCAAGGGAGAGATGTAGATTTCATGGGGAGTCTCAACAAAGGTGCATTGCACTCTTTTTCCCTTCGATCAAGGTTTATTTTTTCCCACTGGGTTTTGTTACTTGACAAGGTTTTTAACGAGGCAACAAGTTATGCAGCAATTCCCCTTTGATTTTGCACAAGGGGGAGTGTTGAAGGAAAAACACAACTAGTGTGCCTTCGTCAAAAGTAATTGATGAAGGGCAATTTAGGTATTCACTAAATATTATGTAATTGTGAAACCCTTGTATTTGACACCCTATATAAAGGGATCTGATGAATAAGAGAACCTTAATTATTCCGTGTCTATCTTTCTACTTTATTTTTCTGCTTTCCCTTAAACATTTATCTATATATTAGTACTTTTCTTAGTATTTTTGTAAAGTTGATTATATTTAGGGGGCGCATAACGGTAGTCCTCCTTTAATTTTCTAAGATATTAATTCTTATTTTAAGTTTATGGCTTAATTATATAAAAGAATTTGATTTCTGACCTACTTAGAATCTGCCTCTATTTGGTAAAAACTTGCAACACGAGCATAGTTAAAAAAAAATTATTTCGTGAGACGGACTCCTAGATCCGTCTATAAATTTAGGCCTCCCTCACTTAAATTTATGAATCCATCATTGTATGCCATAGTATACAATATTACTGGAAAGTAAGAAATATAAATCAAGTAATTGACGTTTGAAATCAAAGATTGTTCAGGTTTCGATATATAAATTGAAAGAAATGGAAAAGAACAAAAAATAACGACTGAAGCTTATCCTAAAAATTAAAGAAATCATGTAATAACGAATATAATGAGATAATCCATCTTAATAATTTTCCACTCTTCGTAAATCCTAATAGGAATTTCAAAAACTTTTTTTCTTCTAAAGGTTCAAAGGCAAGTTATACTAAAAATTTTGTTTTAAAATATACCATTTTTTAATTTTTAGTTAATTTAATGAAAAATATTTTTCAAAACCCATCAATTTGCATTTATACAATTTTTTAGATTAATCACAAATTATTCGCAAAATAAAAAAAAAATGAAGTTTTTATTTTCATTAATAAAAAAGACATCATCTTTTGAAATATGACTTATTTTAAGACAAATGAACATCCGAATCATCCCTTCACCACCAACCCGATTTCCTTCACATTAAAATAGTATATTATGACATCTTTTGGGGTAAAATAAAACAATATGAGATCGTATTTGGGTGACAAATCGTGTGGATTGACCTATTAATTATCGCGCCAATTAGATAAGACCCAAACCGATAACGGCTAACCCAACATTGATGCAGTAAGCTTGTTGCACTTAGAATATCAACACTAACATGACTCGATAATAACACAATAACCCGATCCTACTCAATCCGAATAAGGCAATTAGTACTTGCATACGTACTTTTCTTCTATTCAGACCCATTAAATCTATTACAACTATAATAATTGATTATTTTTTTAAAAAGGAAAAAAAGAAGTTTAATATTCCCTCCGTCCCGGTCTAACTGGTCTATTTTTCCTTTTTTGTTTGTCGCAACTTAATTGGCCTAGATCATAAATGACAAATTTCTCTCACAATCTTCACCCTCAAAATCTCCACTCTTAATCTCCACCTCTGAAAAAATCAAAGGTTCCACAAAATCTGTTTTTTCTTAGTTTCTGTGTCCGGTCAAGGTAGGTTAATTAGGCCGGAACGGAGGAGTACAAAATTAAATATTCAAATCAGTATATAGTACAGCTATATCCTAGTTTAACGTAGAATTGCACAATTTAATCTCCATAGGAATAATAGAACGATGAAAGAAAACACTAAAAAAGTGGCACAAGAAGATCTAGAACCACAATGAGGTATTAGTGTATCGCATTAATTGATTTTCCCTGAAATGTAATGAATTCAATATTGAAAGTTGAGAGTTGAACAACAGTCATCTAGAGAAGTATATAAGGCAGAATTTTGTCATTAAAATCTTCAACTCTTTCACCATCAATTTGTTTATGGAGAAAATATTTTTTATTGGGCCACAGATTCTAACCTCAATTTTTATTGTGTTTCATCGGAGATAAAAAATTTATGTGGCGATCACACAAATCTTATTTCATGTGTGACAGATTAACTCAAGTATAGAAAAATAAAAATGGGACAATGGGGCTCCCCCCTTCTCTCCTTGCTTTGTGTCAATAAGGCTCCGCCACATAAAAGAATATGGGAAAAAATTATAACTAGCCATTTTGGTAACAAATGTATAGATTTTATCAACAAATGTGTTTTCTTAAGGTTTGGGCAAAAACTTGGGTGCATCTTATGCACCATAGTGTTATTGTAAACCACTGGTCCAGCCCAGGTGAACGGCGCGGTTCAGACTGGTTCAGATCAGTCAGTTTTACTTTTTTTTTTTTTTTTTTCTAACTTTTTTACTGTTGTTTTTAAATTTTTTACCGCAATATATATGGCGGTTCTTTCTCTCTCTAATTTCGTTTTCTCTCTCTAACTTCGGTTCTTCGTGATTCATACCTTTTCTGTGATTTCGTCTGTGGATTTTGGTGATTCTCTTCATAATCTTCTGCAACTCTTTGTTGTTCGTCGTCGTAAGGTATTTTTATGGTGGACTTTGCAATTTTTTTTTTTTTTTTTTTTTTTTTTTGCTTCTTCTTCTTTTTCGCGATTTGTAGTGAAGTTTGGTTGTTCTCTCTTTGTTTAGGTTATTTGTAGGTTATTTGTAGTTGTTTTGTAATTTTTTATTCTGGTTGTTGGTCATTTTTGTCTATTTTCTTTCTGCATGTGTCGATTTTTGTTTGTTGTTTGTTGTTTTTCTGTGTTTGCTTTTTTTTTTTTTGTCTATATCTATTTTGCTTTTATATTATGTTACAACAGGCTCTGTGGATATGATTTAATATTTATAGTACATGTTAATAAACAGTAGAGTATAAATAGTTATTTGATGTAGTATATGGATATCTTATACATGAAGTAGTCTTGTGAAGTAGTTTCTGTAAACTATAATATTCTACTCTTAGTACATATTTTTAAATTGTAAAGTAAAATTTTATGTATTGTACAATATGTATAGTTGTTTGATGTAGTATATGTATTTGATACCTCAATCTGTTTTACAGTTTCCTGAAGCAGTTTCTGTAAACTATAATATACTAGTCAGAGTATATATTTGTAAACAGTACAGTATATATATGTATGTGATGATGTATGTGTTGATAATTTATTAATTTGATCTTGTTTCTGTTTCCAAGTTTGAACTTTAATCTTTAAATTTTCTATATTTGTTGTCTTTAATAGCCTGACATTATTATTTTTATGTTACAGATTCATTTTATTAAATCGAAATGGATAAAGAATCCGGTGAATCATTAAGTAAGACAAAACTGATTTCTAGACCTCCTAGAATCAAGAGGAGGGTTATGAGATCTTCAAAAAATAAAAAAAAATAGAAGAATCTGCACCAAAAGTTGTAGATAAGAAAAAGAAAACTACAGATAAATCTGTTGAAAAATCTAAGAAAGTTTCTAGAAGAAGGCTAGTACTGCTGTAAAAGCTCCTGAGAAGAAGGGTAGTACTATTGTAAAAACTCCTGAGAAGAAGGGTTCTAGTAGTGACTTTGTTGAGAGCCCTGAAAATAATAAAAAAGAGGAAAGGAAGAGGTGAAAGTGTTCATGTTGATGAACCAAATGAGAAAAAAAGGAAAGGAAGAGGTGAGAAGAAATCTGTTGAAGATGATCCTGTGATTCAAGAACAAGATCAAGTAAATTACATAAATATTGATGATGATGAAGATTCAAAATCAAGGTAATTTTGTTTGCACTTTTATATTCTATAAATTATATGAAATATATATAGTATTTGATTTTAAACGTCATAGTATACTAAGGATACTAGTATAGTATGTGTGCAATATTTCAGTATGTATATATAGATGACTAATTATTCATTGTTTTGAAATTGTGAGAGTATATTTTTTGTATCAGTATAGTATACATGTTTGTTTTATGAAGTATATGTATATACATGAACATATATATACTTGAAATTATTTTTGAAATATTATAAAAGAGACATAGTATGTGATTCTAAACCTCATAGTATACGAATGATACTAGGATAGTATGTGACCAATATTACTTTATTATAGAATTTATTATTTATTATTAACTCTTTACTCCCTTTTAAAATTGCAGGGTGTTTAATTTCCAGTGCAGAACAACAAGCCTTTTAAAGGTTATGAGTAAATTTTCTGATGCTCAAAGAAAGGATGTGAAGGATATGGGTTTTGGTGATTTTTTGTTTAACATGAAAAAGTTTCTCATTGTGGGATGCTGAACTGGTTGGTGTCCAATTTTGATCCTAGTCGTAGGATGTTGAGATTGGACGATTTCAGGAGATTTCTTGTCACAGCTGACGATGTTTATGATGCTTTTATGATCCCAAGGAATGAGGGATCTTATGTCCCAGTATATGTGTTTAAAAAGGAGAGTCCAAAGCTGGTTTCAAGACTTTAATCCGAGTATGACATAATTGCTGGTGGTCTTGTGAGCAGTTTGGAGGTTTTGTTTGTTGATAGGTTGATTGATGGTGGTGATGATTCTAAAAGAATTTTTTCGTTATATGCTTTGTGTTCGTTCTTGGCCCCACCACATAATAGGTCAATAACTGTTGGTGTTTCGTTGATCCCGAAATTGGATTGGTGCAGCTATGTTCTCGATAGACTTTGTCAGTCTGGTAATAATTATGTCAACAAAAATGGGAAATAAGTAGGTGACTGCATAGTTCTCTTGCAGATCATGTATCTCTATAGAGTCAAATGGCCAGGTGTGGCTGCACCGTGCTCATTACCTCTTATTTGTCATTGGAATGACAATAATATAGCTAAGAGGTGTCGTCAGCAGGCAAGAGCAAAGAGATATGGTGATGATGATCTAATTACTAATAAATATCCAATTTCAAGAAATGATCGAGTTTTACTGGACAGGTGTGACGTGGGGTCTGGAATTGATGGTCAGAAGGGAAAGGGTGTAGAGAGTGATCATGGAAAGGATAAGGGGGTTGGAAATGATGGTGAGAAGTTGAATGAAAATGTTGAGGGTGAATCTATTAATTCTTTTGTACGTAGTAGTGAACTAAACAAAGTTGAAATTGAAAGAGTAGCTACTGATGTAAGTATTGATGTTTTGTAAACTGTACAGTATATTTTTATATATTGTACAATACACGTTCTTACTCTTATTAGTACATGTTATTTGTCCAATCAATATATGTTATTTTCTGTTATTTAATTATTTTCTTGTTTTGCAGCCGCTTCACGAAATTCTTCTTTTCTTTAAGAGTGATGTTTCAATAGTTTCCAAATATTACATGTCAAAGCTGATGGAATTGAAGAAAAGTTCAACTGATGAAGCTGGTCATTCTTTGACACCAGAATCGTCAGATTCGCAAAAGTTCTGGTCGGATGGAAGAGTTCATGAAATTATTGATGATGTTGTCAATAATTTTAATAAGTTTAAGAAGATGGATTTTGATGCTCCTACTTTTAACATTCTTACACCATCACCTAATATCGGGAATTCTAGTGAAAGAATATCAGTTGATTATGAAATTGCTTCAGCTGATGAGTTAGTGAACGCACTGAAGTCTGTCAGTGCAAGAAAGAAAAATGTTGTACCTGATAAGGATGTTGAGAGGTTAAAAATTGATGAAAGTTCTGGTTATGTTTGTCCACTGCTTGCATCATTCAACAATTTGTTCTCTTCGATGAATGCAAAACATAAATAAATCATTGATTATTGCTTATTTAGTGAAGATCCTAAAAAGATTTGTAAGTATAATTTTTTTTCTTCAGTATAGTCAATTCAACTTTATAGTGTTGTGCAATTTATTGATGTAGTATGTGTTATTCAGGTTGCAGTGTTGTTTGTTTTAGGAGTGGAGAATTTTATAGTATTCCTAAACAAGATATGGTTTCTTTAAATCTGTCCATAGAAGTTTGAAAATCGATTGTTGATGCACGGTGCTTAATGATTAATAAAGGGGAAGGGGCAGGAAATCGGCGGAGCCGATTTATTTTCAATACTGAGCACAATGTAAGTTGATAAGTATGTATTTATCATTATGTTTTTCAGTTATTTTTTGTTTTCTTGCTTGTTTTTAATATGGTGCATTGACGAGAATTATTGAAGGAGTTGGTGAAAAAAAGGAAAATGAGAGAGAATTAATATATTCATTGAAGTTGTGGGTTGAAGGAGATGTAAATCTATCAAAAAATGTTGAGATGGTTAGTTTTTGCTTGTATGTTTTCTCGGTTGATATGATAAAACATGCATAGTATATGTTTATATATTGTACAGTATATGATTATTTGACATAGTATACATTTGGTTAAATCTGATTCTGTGTGATACAGTGCATAGTACATGTTTATATATTGTACAATATATATAGTTATCTGATGTAGTATATAGATTTTTTATACCTGAATCATTTTGTTGAAGCAGATTGTTTTTATTATAACTATTTCTGTTTTTTTTTTTTTTTTTTTTTTTTTTTTTTTTTTTTTTTTTTGCTGTTGTAGATTTTTGTCCCATTTCTTCTGAGAGGACATTATGCTTGTGTTTTTATAAACTTTGTTGATCGAAAATTTCATTACTTGGATAATAGAAAGTATGACAATGAGCCTAATAACTTTGTTCAATCTGCCAAATTATTGGTAAGTTAATGTTGTTATTATAGTTTTTATATTAACAGTACGCCTTTTGTGCGGTTTCGTTGTTATAAGTTATTGATGTTATATTAATACTTTTTTTTTTTTTATAGCAAAAGCATTTGGCAGAATTACTTCGTGGAATTGGACATTCAAAAGCCAAAGATATTTTGCAATATGTGTTTGAGAATATGCTCTTTAAGTGGCAGACGAGGAAGACTGGCCTGGATTGTGCCATTTACTTGATGCATCATATGATGTATCTTGATGGCGTTGTGTATTTTGAATCGAATTTGTTGAAGGTATTTTTCTATTCTTTTGAAACATTACTTATTTGATGAACTTAGCTATTTTTAATTTTATTTATGTTTATTTTAGGGTGATGTTCGTCGTGCTCTCCAGGGAGAATTCTGTGTTCAAATTGTTCTTTCACGTTAAAATGAAGAAAAAAAAGAACTTCTTCAAGACATGCAGAATTTCAACAAGGGCAAGAGGGACTTAGTATCAAGAACTGAGGAAAGGAAGAAGAAAACAGCTTATGATAGGGGGAAAGCTGTTGGTGAGATCCGTAAGGAAAGAAGGCAATGAAAGGTAAAAGGAAAACTGTGGGTTGAATTGGGATTGATATGAATTGATTTGAGGATGTGGGTTTTTGTGGTAATTGGTGGTTTTTTTGTATATTAGTATTTGGTACTGGTTTTTTTATTTATTTTTTTTTTTTTTTTTTTGTGAAATGCTTGATAATTTTATGGTGATGTATACCATGAGTTTTGGAAAAAATTTAAACTGTTCCACTAATTTTTTTGTTTTTTAGTAATATTATGTATTTTATAAGGCAATAATAACCGTATTGTAAGTTTGAAAACATAAATTTTGTACAATATTCATGAAAAAATAATCTAATTGAACCTATTACTGTCATACATAATAAAATATACTATGTCCAAATATTAAATATATTGTGTGGCTTGAAAATAATTTTCAAAACATAAACATTTTGTTGTGTACAATCCAAACAAACCTATACTATGATACGTCATAATATATACTATGTTCATATATTTAATGTACTATGTGGCTAAAAAATAATTTGCAAAACATAAGTATATTAAATATACTATTCGGCATTATAACATATACGACGTCCAAATGTTAAATACACTATCCTGTATCATAACATATATCAAATTCACAAGGAAATAAAAATTGTACTTTTGAGTTGGAGAAAATAAATATTCCGCACTGTGAAACAAAAAATAATTAAAAAAAGTATATTATAAGGCATCATACAACATACTGCATGAAAATATTCGATACACTGTCAGGCTTTATAACATATACTATCAAGGTTTATATATCATATATTGTTTCCAATTATATTTGAAAATTCGAACATTTTGTGTTTTTGAACCAAATTTATTATTATTGATTTGAGGATGTGGATATTTTTTTGTGAAATGCTTGATGAATTTAATGGTGAAGCGAAAAATTAATCTAATGAAATGTATAATATTTCCATATATTTAATGTACTGTGTGGCTAAAAAATAATTTGGAAACATTAATATATTAAATATATTATCTGACATCATAACATATACGATGTCCTAATGTTAAATATACTATCATGTATCATAACATATACAATGTCCTAATGTTTTAAATACTATCCTGTATCATAACATATACAATGTCCACAAGGGAATAAAATTTGTACTTCGAGTTGGAAAAAATAAATATTGCGCACAGTGAAACAAAAATTAACTAAAAAAAGTATATTGTCAGTCATCATAAAGTGTATTGCATTAAAATATTGAATATACTACCAGACTTTATAACATATATTATCAAGTCATAAAATTATATCTAAAAAATACGAATATTTGGTGTTATTGAACCAAATTCATTGTTATATATTTCAATTGTTTTATTTGCTTTTTTCTTCCTTCGTTTTTCAAGTTGAATCTTTGCCGTTTGTGCCTTCCTTGGATCAAGAATTTTGTTAAATGACTTAACTGGAGCCACTGGTTCTGCAGTTTCTAAGAAAACATCAATAGCTTCCTTATCTCTCTTATATCTTTCTTCCATGATTCTTCTTGTTTCTTCCTTTTCTTCGGTTTTCAATATCAGGTTATAGTATTTGCGTACTTAGTTGATGCCTCCATTGAATGATTATGTGATTGCTTTCTTTCTTTGTATTTGTCTTGCTTCCTTTCTCCCAAACATTTGATTTTGTCATTTTTGTCCATCTATTTTTTATGTAAATTTCTAGAATATTTTGTGCAGAATTTATGTGTAACACTCTCAAGTAGTGGTAAAAAAAAACCCGCACTCTTCATATTTCTACAACTGCATGATATTATATTCAATGTGTTGTCATATATTACTTTGTTTCTCTTGTCATCAATAATACTTCATGAAATTTGATAGATCATTGTACTCTCTTCTAATCCAACTATGATTGAGTAACTTGAAATGCATTTATGAAATTTCTCCTCAAAATCTTTGAAATTTTTTGTAGTTTGTACCTCTGATGCTTGTTTTATGATCTCTGTCATTGGTAGATTTGAATAAGGCTTTGATGCCGAATACATGAACTCATCATTTTTTTTTTTTTTTTTTGCTTCACCAACACTTTATTATTTCTTTGAAAATACCATATAAATCAATCAATCTTGTCTTCTTCTTGGCATTGAATGGGATCACTTTGTTTGAGTTTTCACTTATTTGAGATGATCGTATTCCAACAGAAAAGAAGTCTTTGCTCAATGCAATGCACTATTTGTCCTTTAGAGTATATAATCTTGTAAACTACTCATTCTTTTCAAGGCTGTAAGTTGATATCATATTCCTCCAACAAATTTCAAACTCAGTTTCATCAACATAGCCTGACAAGCACTTGTTGAATGTGTTCTTGAATGTTTTGTTACTCTTTAGACTTGAAAATCTTATTATAGCATTTTGATAAAGATGCCATTGACAAAGTCTATGTCTTGAATCAGGGAAAACCATAATTAAAAATAAACCAGATTATTTATAGTGTGCCAAAAAATATTTTGTGAAGGCGATATAATATGCAGAGTATATATTTATATACTGTACAGTATACATAATTATTTGATGAAGTATATAGATATCATACGCATGAATCTATTTTACAGTTTCTGAAGGAGATTCTGTAAACACAGTATATATTTGTAAACTGTACAGTATAAAAAATATGTGATATGGTGTATGTATATTATATACAGGAATCTGTTTTATAGTTTCCTAAAGCATTTTCTGTAAGCACAATATATATTTTTAAACTGTACAGTATAAATATGTATGTGATGTTGTATGTGTATGATTTTAAGCATTATGTCTTCAGTACCTTCTCAATTGCTTTTGCGATTGCAAAATCTTGATATGTGAATATTGTTACTGGTAATTTTCCTCTCATTGACTTCTTGAATGTTGTGAAAAGCCACTCAAATGACTCTAGTTTTTCATCGAATAGAAAAGTGCATCCAAACATCACGTTCTTCCAGTAGTTGTTTATTCCTATGAACGAAGCACAAATCAAATTGTATTTGTTTGTTCTGTATGTTGTGTCAAATATAAGAACATCACCATACATCTCAAAATCCTCCATCATTAATGAATCTCTCCAAAAGATATTGCACAACCTTCCGTCTTTTATTTTCACTTTGTAGAAAAACTCGTTGTCTTCTTCAATTTCTTCTTGTATCATGTCTATGACAGTTTCTGCATCTCCTCCTTCAATTTCTTGCATTTTCATACGGTTTATGAAATTTAAGTGATCTATTTTGGTGTGACCAACATTCTCTTCACCCCCAGCTTCATGAACCATGTATATGTAAGTGTCCATTAGCTTTATTCCAGAATCAACCATATTTGCTATTGTTTCTTCCTTTTCATTTGTGATTTTCCTCTATGATCTATGTAAGCAGTTCAACTCTGCCCTAGTTAATTCATAATTGTGAAACATATTATGTTTCACAACTTCAATCTGTCCCGCTGTAGTCTTTGAAACCTTCATTTCTGCCTTACAATTTGTTCTTATTGTTGGCTTTCTTTTCCTCTAATTTTCTTTTTTTCTCCAGTCTTAAAACACACAAATGATTTTCCCATAACTTCTCCTTTTGTGGAGAAGCTATTCGTTGATTTTCGAACGCTGAAACCTTGACAACGAGCATTATTGTAGTATAAATCATACATTTCAGTAATTGTGCATCTTTTAACCCCAAGTGGCGAACCAGATATGTCTATTGACTCATTTTGGATTTCTGTAAAAAATCAGAAAAAATGAAGAAGATAAAGTATACTGTCAAGGAATTCAGAATGTACCGTTATTTGAATAAAAGTATATTGTTCTGTCAAACATTAAAATTGAACACATTAAAAACCAGTAACTTTAATTCAATAAAAAGGCAGCAGTTAAAGTATACTCTTAGGTAAATAAATGTGTACTATCATATAGAATAACTTGTATTGTCTCTTTTTCCCTTCATTGTTGTTGTTCAAACCATCATCAAATATCAATTTGGGGGGTATATCTTCATGACTTGATTTTTCTGTTTCATGCTCATTACCAATTATTATTGCAAGAGAATCTGAACACATTAAAACTGAATACATTAAAAATCAATAACATTCATTCAATAAATAGGCAGCAATTAAAGTATAATGTTAGGTAAATAAATGTGTATTGTCATATAGAATAACATGTACTGTCTCTTTTTACCTTCATTTTTGTTGTTCAAACCATCATCTAATATCAATCTGCTGGGTATATCTTCAGAACTTGATTTTTCTGTTTCATGCTCATTATCAATTATTATTGCAAGAGAATCTGAAAACATTAAAACTCTAACACATTAAAAACCAATAATTTTAATTCAATAAAAAGGCAGCAATTAAAGTACATTGTTAGGTAAATAAAATTATACTGTCATATAGAATAACATTTACTGTCTCTTTTTTACCTTCATTGTTGTTGTTCAAAGCATCATCTAATATCAATATGTTGGGTATATCTTCAGAACTTGATTTTTCTATTTCATGCTCATTAGCAATTATTATTGCAACAAAATTTGAACGCATTAAAACTGAACACATTAAAAATTAGTAATTTTAATTCAATAAAAAAAAAATAGCAGTTAAAATATATTGTTAAGTAAATAAAAATGTATTGTCATATCGAATAACATGTATTGTCGATTTTTACCTTCCTGATGTTCTTGCACTGTTCTATCATTATAAACTGCAGTATCCATATCAACGAAAAATCATAAAAGAAATCTCTTCAAAAAAAAAACACTACTACATTTTCGAATTTGCAATGAAAACAGAAGTTCAATGTTTTCTTCAGCAATACATTTTTTAAATAATTAAATCAAAATCATGAATAACTCATGTTCCTGATTTTTTGAAGCCAATTGAGAATTAATATGACTGATTTTTTGCAGATTTTGGCTGAAATCTCCTTCTGCGAGGAACAACAGAAGATGAACGACGGTCTATTGATGAAGATCGGCGAAAACGGCTAAGAAACTACTAAAAGTCAGGCGGCGCTGTTGATGAAGATATGATATTGTTTTGTTGATGAAGATCGACGTGAGAAGGTGAGAGTTTTATGTTTTGTGTTAACTTACTGCAAATTTACCTATTGGGCCTAATTTTATCCAGCGGGTAAAAAACTATAAGTGGGGCCCATAGGATGTACATTAACACTAATGTGCATCTTATGCACATGAGTGTCACTCTTAGGCTGGAGAGCGCTGAGTTAAATCTGGTAGAGAGAGTTAATGAGTGTGTTTTATTGAGGTTTGGTCCCCTATATCTACTGAGTCAAACCTTAAGCAAACACACCCTAATAAATATCAAATTTTGCCATTTGTCACTGTTCATCTCACGCTCCTATTTCCCTTATATGTCAGACATTTCCTCTCTCCTCCACATTCTCTCTTCCCGTCTCTTTTTCTCTCTCTTCTTCCATTACCATTTCTCCAAAAACTCCATTCTTCCTCTATCTCTACAATGAAAAATACTCGCTCTCCATTTTTCAAGCTTTCTACATGTTGATTTTTTTTGAAAGATGGAGAAATCAGTTGGTGGTTGGAGGGGGGAGGGGGAGAAACAGATCTAGTCAGACGGCGACGGATCCGCCAACATGTATGCGACTCCAGTCCTAAACCGAAGGAAGAGGGTGTTGGTGGAGTTCTCGACAAGGGAATGACGTTGGTATCGATGGATATTGCACACAACCGTACATCCACTTTGATGAGTCCAAATCTGAACGGAGAAGAAGAGTAATGTGTATTTTAGTGGACGCGAGTTATAGAGTTTTTGGCACGATGTATATTTACTATGGCACGACGTATATTTATCATGACACGAGTACACACAGAATATTTCTAGCATGACTTATAGAGATGTAGGCACGATGTGTATTTAAGATGACACGAGGTACATTTATCATGGTACGAGCACGCAAAGAATATCTTTCACGCGTGCCCTTTTTCGTTGTGCTAATTCATGGCACGAGGACTATTTGTTACACACATAATTCGACGTAATATAATATTTTTACGCTTTGCCAAAACCATGATGTCATGTAAAATAAGACGTGCCACTAATTTGAGTCGGACGCCGTTTCCATGTTGTGGCGAAGAAGATCTAAGTGTGAGAATTATGTGTGTGAATGTGATGAAGCGGCGAGGCAGTTTCCGAGTGAAAATGATGACGTTTGTGTTAGGTGCCCAAAGGCCCGCTCCTTATCTGCCACGTATTCCATTCATTAACAACATATTTAGAATTATGATCCTCCTTATTCAATACACAAATTCAAACATAACAGATCATGTCTAACTTACAAACTATATGGAATCACTATCTTTCAATAAACAATCATAAGTCAAGTTACTATTTGCATTCAAAAATCCCTCACTCATTTATATGTTATACATGGATCAATTTTCATTATATGGGTGTGGGTATGTGATTACAAACGTCTGTCTGTCATATATTAGATATAGCCAAGGACGAGAATATCGATGTTCTAATTTTATAGAAATATCGGTCAAATGTTAGTATTAGTGAAAATATCAGTACATTTTTTAAAAAATAATTTTAAAATAAAATTTTTGACAAATATGATATTTTATAGATTCTTATAACTAACTTAAATACACATATTTATCTTATAATTTTATGCAAATTGACATGTTTACAACTAATTTATAAACATTAAATAAAATAAACATTGTCAGACAATATGATAAACATTGTTTTGACCCCTACCACTCATTTATTCCTAAATATATGATCCTTATCTTCAAAATGTCCAAAATAGTAAAACAAACGCCAATTTGCCACACCATCAACTCCCCATCATTTCAAATAATTAAAAAAAAAATCAAAATTAACTGATATTTCGATATTACAACAAAATGTACATTATGTCAATTGAAATCGATATTTACCAATATTTTAGTGAGATTTGGGTAAAATTTTAACAAAAATACATTACACCCTTTATCTGGTTTCGGATTTTAACAAAATTTTGGGATTCTCGAATCATTACATATACGCCATCATAACCAACAAATTGGAGTTTATCTTATATATATGCATGTGTGCTACTGTTAGGCGAATCCAGGTACCCACCGTTAATGTCCATCTTTCTGTTTATAGGCAAATCGCAAAAAATGTTCATCAATTATTATGGTCTATACACTTTTACTCCATCCCTTTCATATTAATTGATGTTTTAGAATGTTCTTCTTTTTTTTACTTAATTGATATTTTACGTATTTTTCACAAATTCTACCAATATATATGTCAAAATATTCAATTCTTAACTCTTTCCTTTCATTCTAAAACGTCAATTAATATATAACGAAGGGAGTATATTCTTCTTTTTGGGAAAGTCTCGCTTATTAGGCTTGACTCTCAGTGAGCTAGAGGCATCATCCAGTCGGCTACAATTCTTGTAGTTTTATTTTTAAGTTTATTAATGAGCTATTATTTGGAGAAAGAAAAAAAGTAAGGGATGATATTTGGATTGCGCAAGTTTTGACCAGTCTGTTGCATTGTAATTCACATAATTTGACGTACATCATCTTTTTCATTTTTAGTGAGCCTTGCTACACGGAAACTGATTTCAACTTCTGTTAACTTTTTGGGTGAAAATTTTGTGCTATATTATTACTCTTTTGGAGGGAACATTGAAGAAAATTACAAAAAACTAAATTAAATATTAGAATCGTTGAAAATATCTGGGAAAAAAAAAAGCAATATAAATATAATATATAAAAAATTAATCTTAAAATAATAAAATTAAAAATAAAAACTAAGTTTTCATAATTTCATATAAACCTAAAAATTATATTAAAAATCTACAAAAATTATTTAAATTTAGTAATTGAAATTTTTTAGATACTTAAAAAATTATCTAATAGAATCTGACAATTAAGAATCAAGATAATTGAGAAATTACTAGGAACTAAAAAAAAAATTGTAAAAAAAAAAAAGAAAATATAAAAGAAAATTTGATAATTGAATTTTTTAGATAATAAAAAAAATTATGTAATAAAATCTAAAAATTAAGTATTTAGATAATTTTTTTTTTAAGAATTAACTTCTATTCTTAAGAAAGAAAAAAGAACATTTGAATTTTCTAGATAATTAAAAGTTTATCTAAAAATAATTAAACCATATCAAATATATATAATTCCCAAATAAAATTGTCTAAAATATTAATATAATAATACCAAAAAATAATAAATAATACTAAATATAATACCAGGGAAAAATATCTTAGAAAAAATAAAGCAGCCCGCAATCCCCCCATGTTCATCTTCCCTAACCTTACAGACATGGGTGTTTGCAAACTCATTATCAACATTAAAATCACTTTTGAAAAGCACTTTAATTTTAAGGAGTGTTTGCAAACTCCTATTTCATCACTATAATCACTTCCTAGAAGTGATTTTGAGAATCCCCAAAATCCTAGCTTTTGGGTGCTTTTGTCTTTTTTTACAAATAAATGGAATTATTTTTATTTTATTTATTATTTTTTATTTGTTTAGAATCACTTTTTCTCCAAACACTATGAAATTCTAATTTTACCACAAAATCAATTTAAATCACTTTTTTAAAAGCACAATTATTTGCAAACACCCCATAGTAATATTTCCCAGACCTTACTTCCCAAGACCTTCCTAGATTCACACAATGAACTTGTTAATACCATTAAAAAACAGACACAACATCAAGAAGAAAAGTTTGATAACTTGCTGTGATTTCTACATCCTGGATCAGGAAGAGGATCAAAAAATGTGTTTGGATAGAGGAGATGAATTGTTCTCGAAGAAGATTAGAGTGGTGTGGTGATTGGTGGGTGCTGCAGGATATAAGAGAATATATAAAAAAAAAATAGTAATTTTTTAAGTGTATTTTAAATATGATGCGACAAAAAAGATTCTCTCCCAAGGTATAGTCCACGAAGGACATCATATCGACTCACCAGTTGGAAATCTCTTAAATGGATCTCACGTGACTTTTCATGTGCAATTTTGTGTTTTCCGGCGAGAGTTGAGATGCAGTGCAACACGGTGGGCAAAAGTGCGCAGTCCAAACACGATGATTATTGAAGTCCACACCTCTAGTCAGTGACGAACCCAGGAATTTAGTTGAGGGGGTCCCATCTATAGATGGATCTAGGAGATTGTCTTGCGGGTAATTTTTTTAACTATGGTTTAAGGTTTTATAGCAAATTTTTACCTAATATGGGGCAAATTTTGAGTATGCTAGAAATCAAATTATTTGATAATAGGCTCTAGACTTAATATATTGGAAAAATTACATTAAAAAATAATATTTTAGGAAAATCTAAAATGGGGGACTAATGTTGTACCCACTTAAATATGTTCACGAGCTTCAACAATAGTCAACTCTATAAATAAAACTAGAAAGTACTAATAATTTAGATAAGATCAATAAATTGATATAATTACAAGAAGAAAAAAAAAATAACCAAGATATTATGTTTCTATATTCATTATATTTTCATAAATCTTTGTCTCTATTTCTAATACATAATAATACATCTATTTAATTTAAATATATTATATTAAAATCAACTAAAATACACATAAATAATAGCACATTTTGGCGGAGCCAGAGGGCCCACTGCGTTCCTTGGCCCAAGTGTGGGTCCGTCAATGCCCCTAGTTGATGGACATCTTTTAAAAAATAATATTTTTTTTGTCTTGTTTAGTTTTGGTGATTGTTTAGTATGTGTACATATGTGCTCGCGATCATAGACGTATCCACGCCCCTCCCCCCACCACAAAAAAAATAGTTCGCTGATTTTATTTTTTAATTTAAAAAAAATAATATATCAATTAGGTTAAAAATAAAAGTATGCACCTATATTCAATTGTCTTTAATATAATAATATAGAGGCGGTGGATATTGCCAAAAGAAAATTATGTATACATCGTATTTTCTGTGCACACTACACATAATATTCAAATTCCTATAATTTCTTTATATACCACACAAATGTCAAGCTTACCCTTCTCCCAATTAAATTATATATATATATATATATATATATATATATATACACACAAATATATATAAAGAAGAATAAGATTGCCCAGGCCTTGGTAGCTTAGGGGCATCGCCTCACCAATTTATGGTTGAGGTCAGAGGTTCGAACCTCACTTCCCCCCATCTCCCACTCAAAAAAAAAAAAAAAAAAAAAAAAAAGAATAAGATTGAAAAGTTCAAAAGAAACCCACAAGTTATTTCTCTTTAATACAAAATTTAACATATGAGCATCAAAAGATTTCCTTCAATTACTAGCAGGTAATCGGGTTGAAGCAGTGGAAACTGAGGGAAGGAGAGAAGCGGTGGAGCAAATAGTTTTTTTCCTCTCAAGAGGCAAGTAGTCGAGTAGTGAGCACTGTGTTAATTCTCACCAATATCCTGCAACTAATTGTGATCAATGGTATGATCGGTGGATCATGTAGTTGCTACTGAGCAAGAAAATTAATTTCAAACCTTCCCTTTAGTGCTGATAGGGAAAGCAAAGGTCATTCTGGCTTCACAAAGAGTTGCACCCATGTTGTCATTTGGGACGTTTCATTCTCCATCTTTAGTCTCTCTCTCTCTCTCTCTCTCTCTCTCTCTCTCTCTCTCTCTCTCTGTGATAAAATCTCATGATTTCAGGTTCATAAGCAACGACCTACACTTGGTAGGTCCGTGGATCTCTTGGAATTTAATGACTGCTTCAGTCTTTTCCCCCGATGAAGTAGTGAATAAGAAAAGGGACTAGTTGTATATTTATTTTAGGGTCAATTACCAAAATCAACCTGCAATATGACTCTTTTTCTACTTTTGCAACCTAAACTTTTTTTTTTTTTTTTTTCCAACGACAACCTGTATTTTGTGCGTTCTCACTTTTACCACTCTCGACCATATTTTGGTCTATATCACGTGAAACACAAGTGACATGGCCCGGGGTCCTTTTTGCAGTTAACCAGGGGTCCTTTTGCAATTTTTTAAAGAATTAAAGTTATTTTTTTAATTCACTTAACAAATATAGTAATAGTAACGTTTTTACAAAGAACCAAAAATTAACTCACAAAAGTCAAAACTAATTATCCACAAAACCCAAATCACAAATTTATCTTCCTATTTCGAAAAAACCCCTAGTTCTTATATCTCCCAAGTCAAAGCTAAACCCAAAATACATCGTCCTCGTTGAAGATCACAAAAAATCAGGGCAAAGAAGAGAAATTTCTGGAATGGCATGGCAGATAAGAGATGTGAAGAAGAAGACCCCCGCAGGGTTTATGGGCCTAAATTATGGTGAGTTTTGTAGCTTAAATTTGGGGTTATGCACTTTCGTCATGTTTGTTAGAAATTATTAAGGTTATGTTTGCTTTTCATCACATTATGAGTTACTCTGAGTTTTATAATTCACGAGACTTGTTTTTTTGATATTTTTCAGCTTTACATGGTGCATTTTTTATTTTTTAATTCGAGTGTGGTCCCGATTGTTTGTTATTTTGTTTTTTGTTTGTGTCTGCTATTTTCCGATAGTGGGTCAATTTTGTGAACCTCACTACCAGTAAACTCTGATTTTAGTGAACCCTAATAATCAATTAGGGTTACTGCCCTGATATTAGGGATTTGAAAATTCCTAATTGGGTTTCACTATTAGGGGTTAATTTGGTTGAAAATTTGTTAGGGCATTGCTCTGTCTAATTTGGGGATATGCTAATTTAGTACCCCAATCATGTTCTATGTATTAAAGAGTCTCAACAGGTTAATTATTTTTGCCAATGTAGAGTTGTATATTAAGGTTATTAATGTGATCTTAGTTTAGTTTTTGTGTTTCTGTTAGTACACATATTATGTTCAGTATGTTCAATTTCATAGTGATGTTGGTGGTAATGTAGTGCATACTATATTATGCTCAGTTTGTTGAAGCAGTTTAAATTTTCAATTAAGTTGTAGGTGACATTGATGTTGATACCGATGATGTGTAATAATAATATATGGAGTTGGCTAGTCGACCTCATGATATGGAGTTGAGCATGCTTGCAAGTAGGGTCAATCGTCCACCAGTGCAAGAGCATCAAGAAGAAGAAGGAGAAGAAGAATAAAATGAAGGAAAAGCTTCTCACGACACCTCAAGTGAAGAAAACTAAATCATAAGATGCTCCGTGATATGAGCCTAAACTGTCTACTATGCTCCTATGTACGAGCCAAAACTATCTAAGCCCCTCAAATAAAATTTAAATCAAGACTCCTTGAGACGAGTTTAAAAGGTCTACAAGTGAAATTCAAATCAAGATCCTTTGGCTCGAGTTTAAAAGGTCTATAAGTCAAAATCAAAACAAGAACTCCTTGATACGAGTATAAAATATTTACAAATTCAAATCCAAATCCAAATCCAAATCAAGAACTTCTTGATATGATCATACACTATCTACGAATCCAAATGAAGGTTCCTTGCTATAAATATAAACTATCTATATGTTTTGAAGAGATTTTGGAAATGGTTTCGAGATGAGCATTTGTAGGTATACAAATTTTGTATCCAACCAGAAACCATCACATTTCAAAGTCTTGCAGATATTATTAAAGTAAATCATATTAATTTAGTAGTTGTCCAAATAAATAATGATAGATATCAAATCATGACGGACCAATCAAATTCCTGTATTCTAAACCTAGGCCCATTAGGGTTCTCCATCCTACAAATATAAATATAGCCTAATTTTTCACCAAAATTCAGAACACCAGTTCAAGAAGCAAGTGAAATTCTGTCTAGGATTCCACAAACTTTTAGCAAAGATCCGAAGACATTTCTTAAGGAGTTCTATGCTACTATGTTGTTTTAAAAGGCATTACAATGCCAATCTATTGAAGAAATAACGTTTGATTCTATGTTGTTCTAAATGCGTTTCAAAGCCAATCTATTAAAGAAATAACGTTTGGTTTAATATTTGACTTTGATCCTTGAATTTAACGTTATAAATTGAAGAACTCAAATTTTGTGCGGATCAAAGACCCGAAGTTCATCAAAATATTCAAGACTCGAGAATTCTTGTTCTTCAAGTTCTTGAGACTTTCTACGTTTAATCTGAAATTAAGGCTTTGAAGTCTCGAATTAGCGTTATTGAACAAATTTGTAGTGGAGAAGATCAAACTATTGATCTACTCCAAAGATTGAAGATGGCATTTGAAGAGAAGAATCATATGACAACTAGAGATATAAACTCACAAATTGTATATTTTCGTTCATTCGATTCAATGAAATTTAATTTTGTAATTCTTTTTGTTTTTATCTATTTAATTTACGAAATTTGTTGTTACACAATTATTATCTAAAGGATAAATGTGGTGACATTACCTGTCAAATTATATATATCGTATATTAGCTATATCAATTTGTATATTGATTATGCCCCCATCATTAGAAGTTTTTGGATCCGTACGTACTCGTGTTTACATACGCCTTTTATGTCTACTTTATATTAACCTCCACTATTTTCACAAGGGAATAGTTGAGAATTTCCACATGAAAAGTAAAATTAAATTTTTTTTTTTTTTTTTTTAGAAGATGCAATACTTAATAAAGAAAAATCCAAAAAGGAGCGTTTTTCATAATATCCAACATATTAACTCATGTTTCTATGATGGATGAGTAGTTAATAGTTAATTTCCCATTTTGACAGTTGACACATATTTTGGATACAATGTAAATAGAAACAAAATAAATCGTTCAGTCTTGCATTCTCAAATCTTCCATTTTCTCTCTCTAAAAATCAGAATTCTTTCTGTATCCAGGCAGCAAATACATAGAATATCGGGAAAATGCCGTTTTGCGACGTGGGCAGCCATCACAACAAAGATGGTGAGCTAACCAATAATCTCAACGGAATCAAACTTTTCTACAGAACTTACGGCAAAGGACCCGTCAAAATTCTTATGATAATTGGTAACCCATTTCATTTCCTCTTCTCTTACATGAATTCTGATTCCTTCAACTAATTTTCCTGGGATTATGATAAACCTTAATTGCTCTCAATCTCTTTCAAAAATTGAATTCCAATCTTCAGGATTAGCTGGGACGCACGACTCTTGGGACCCACAGATAAAGGGTCTGGCCGGAACGGTGACACCGAACGACGATGCTTCACCGTCGGATGATCGGAACATTGAGAGCGGCCAAGGAGTTTCCGGCGTGGAGGTTTGTGCCTTTGATAATCGTGGAATGGGTCGGAGCTCCGTTCCCACCAAAAAGTCAGAGTACACGTGAGTATTACTACTCATTTTTCATAAATTTTTATTATTTTTGAGATTTAAGTTTCTTCTTTATCTTCTGTTCACAAAAGAAATATTTTTTCTCACTTTTCTGATAGGTAGACCCTAACTCGGAATACTTTTGGTCAAATAGGGAGGTTTCTTTTTTTTAGAATAGTTATCTGCGCGTGGTTAAAATGGTTGATCAACATTGATATTTTCAATGTGAATGCTTTTGTTTTGTTGTTTATATGAATCTTTTCTCAATTGGTGGAATGGTGTCAAAGCTTGTGGGGAGAACTTGCTAAGAATAATATTTTATATGTGGGGTCATAATATGAAAAGCCCTCAGAACAATGGAAATTGGGTTTAGTTGAGATGAATAATTGATGTTTGACAAATTCAAAGATTCTTGCGATGGAGATCTTGGTTAGGTTTTAGGTGGTGTTTGCAAACTCAATTGAACTCTCAAAATCAATTTTTAAAAGCACTTTACACAAGCTAGAGTGTTTGTAAACTCACTTTCGGGACACAAAATAGCTTCTGAAAAGCAATTAAAAGCTGATTCTCAGAAGCTGCTAACACTCAGATTCTACAGCTTTTATCTTTAACACAATTTTATTTCCAAACACTACCAAATTCTAAACTTTTTTTCAAAATCAATTATAAGCACTTTTCTAAAAGCACAATTGTTTGCAAACACCCCCTTAGTCCTAGCACCGTGAGAATTGATTAATCCGTGTATGTTCCGCAGGACGAGTATTATGGCGAGAGATGCATTAGCGCTAATGGATCATTTGGGGTGGAAAAAAGCTCATGTATTTGGCCATTCAATGGGTGAGCACTTACTTGACTTTGACTCTAGTTGGCATGATTGACTCATTCATTTCAAAATGTTATATCTGGAGTTAGTATACTTTTTAACGAGAACCGGACCCTCCCCTGGTCAAATGTTTGCATCCAGATTGATTAATTTATGAGATATGTTATTATTGATGAGCTGATAGATTTCTCAATAATATATACAGGTGCTATGATTGCTTGTAAGCTTGCTGCCATGGTACCTGAAAGAATATTGTCTTTGGCTTTGTTGAATGTAACGGGTGGAGGTTATGAATGCATACCAAAGGTAATGAATATGTGCTGGGAGCCGTACAGCCTTGTAATGGGAAGAGAGAGGGAAAGAATCAGAAAATGCCTAGCAATGTATAAAAATTGAAATACGCGTAGTATAGAGCTCTTGAAGTTTCATCGAGGCTCGTGTGGAATGAAAAAACATAAATATAAATTTTCTACTGTTATCTGAAGATTTTGCCGGATTCATTTTGATACCTTGATACATTTTGCCTTCATTGCTTCTGATTGTTACCTTGCTGCCCTCTTTCTTTTTGAGTGCGTGTTTTGTCATATAAGCATCAGTTTGAAGAAGTTTGAAATAGAAGTTTTCTTATGTAAAACTAGTCTACATAGCCTACAATTTATGTTACCTTTTTTTGCTCGAATCATGAGTGTAGTGGTTTGGCACGGATGCCAAATTTTGGGCTTTGTAGGAACAAATTAGTGAAATCTTGATTGAATTTTTTTTTAATCTTCTCCTTGGGAGTTTCAGTAGTATGCAATGGTAAAATAATGTCTTCCTAATTAGTGTTATTTTTTAATGGTTTCAGTTCGACCGTCAAACATTGTCGATTGCAATGCGTTTTCTGAGGGCAAAAACTCCTGAACAGAGAGCAGCTGTTGATTTAGATACGCACTACTCACAGGTTAAATTGATATTTCCAGGTTCATGAAAATGTACTTGACGCTATTTCTATTTTTCCTGTTCTAACATTACCATCTCCCTTTTTTGTCCTTATTTATATTTTATCTGCCTCTAAAAATAGTGGGAATCAAATTTGATTGAAATTATTGTCTCTTCCTGTATGCAGGAATATCTTCAGGAGTATGTTGGACAAAAAACCAGAAGAGCAATCTTATACCAAGTAAGGAATTGCAAGAATTACAAATTTCAGATAAAAGAATAAAAAATAAACCTTCGTAATTGAGTGAAATATATGCCTTCAATTGTCATAATTCTAGCTTTACATAGCTGTTTGCATTCAACTGTATGATCATTTGTTTGATTGAACGCATAACTTCCTTTTCTAGTTAAAGAGGCTATACTTGTTGAAAACTTAAAAAACTAGTGTCACTAAGGTTCAAAAACATAAGTGACGGTTAATTGTTTCAACTATGCAGGAATATGTAAAAGGCATATCATCAACCGGTATGCAGTCAAAATATGGATTTGATGGGCAGATTAATGCTTGCTGGACCCATAGTATGTCGAGAAAAGAGATAGAATCCATCCGCAATGCTGGATTTCCTGTATCAGTCATTCATGGCAGGTAGCCCTAACGTCGAAGAGCTGCTGAGCTAGCTCTCTCTCTCTCTCTCTCCCGCTCCTCGTTACAGTGTCTCCAAGACGACTGATTCTGATTGGAACTTTTTGGTGTAGACATGATGTCATTGCTCAGATATCCCATGCAAAACGACTTGCGGAGAATTTATACCCATCTGCAAGAATGGTAGAACTCAATGGGGGACATCTAGTGAGCCATGAGAGAACTGAGGAGGTATCAATCTCTTTGTTCTCACCACTTATAATAATTAATCAAAACAATAAAGCTAGAGAAGGAAATGGAAATAACAAAACAAGTTGAAAACCACATTATCCTACAGGAAATATGATCTTTCATTCTGCAAACGTCATTCTCATGTTATAATTACCAATGTTGTCTAACGAAGCCTATAGACAATACATTAAAAACTAGATGCTGGTGACCTCTGATAAATTAATTTTCTGGAGAGCTTGACGCTTGAGAAGAATGGACATATTAATCTTTCTTCTCATTGAAGCACCACGTCTTTTTGTTGGGATAATTTCACGTGCAAACCTTGAAATGAGGAATAATATTGTTATTAAAGAAGCTAACCATGTTTCTTATTCTCAAAAAAAGAAAAAATAAAAAGGATGATCATTACAAAGGTTTGTCATGGAAGAACAAATTGGTTTTGTTATAATGGCTATATCTTGATTATCCATTTAAAGGGCCATTTTCTGTTCATTAATGCCAGAATTGCCATGTCACAATTTGGTTATACAAAAAAGACCTCTCTGTCATGCAGGAAGTAGTCGTCTGCAATTTCTTTAAGGTTGCGTTTGATCCGAAAAATTTGAAATGAATGGATCCAAATCCATCCAAATACCTTGACAATTATGAAAGTGATTAATTTAATATTTATATCAACCCAAACAACCACAAATGGATTTCAAATCCATCCACGAATCCTTCAATCCAAACGCAACCCAAATTCATTTTCCAATTAATGGTGGGTGCAACATTACTGGAAATACTGAATTACTCCAAATCATGATGCTCATCCGGTATCCTCTACTAAAACTTCAGGTCAATAAAGCTCTGGAGGAGTTGATCAAGGCATCAGAAAGTATGAAAAGCCCATACGAGTGGACAAATTTGTCCAATAAAAGCAGTGGTGAGTACTACTTATACCTAACTGCTGCATCTCTCTGTAGTACAGACGACTTTAGTAGCCATATAATTTACCTGATTTCTTTTGTGAGCTTTTACGGTATCTGAACCATGAAAATGTACAGTTTGTTGATCTAGGATGCGCTGACACTAAAACAAATTGTTCTCGAATTAACACCTATGACCAAGTCCCAAGAACGATGGTGGTGGTGTCTGGTGTGTTGTTTCACAAAAACATGATTTTTATATGATGAAGATTTGGTATATGTCTATGGTCTAAACTGACTTGGTCTGCAAAACTTTCTTGAACGTCATGGTGTCTTAGGTATTACTGATGATGTTCTTTTTTCATTCAGGGTTTAAAGCTAGTCGGATATCAGTATGGCGAGCAATGAGTTCATCTTTCATTGTAGAAAGTGTAGAGAAGCTACATGTTTTCCTAATTTACTTTTTTGGCCTCTTTGTGTTAGCCTTTGAATACTTACGAAGGGGTGTGATGAGGCTTAAACCCGTCAGGGTAGGATCTGCTCTCACATAAGCTAACGCCAGTCGAGCTTTCTCTCTTGCTGGTAATGCAGTTAATCTCTGTAATTACCTCCAACTTCTTCCCCTTTCAATTGTAGACTCTTAAAACATCCATTTCGCTATGTGCAGGGTTCATATTTTTCCTTTGCTATCACCAAATGGGTGTCAAATTACCAGTGTAAAATACGTCGGTTCTAACAGCATATTTTTTGGGATGAGAAGGTTGGGCGCAGGCCAAGGGAATACGAAAAGCCTACAGAAAAAATAACGATACTCCATTCTGTATTTATACCCTATAGTGAAATTGTAAACTTGCAGTCATGATTAATGAAATGTGATGAACTTATTAGTTAGTCCATTCTAAATTCCAGTTTTCAGGCCTAAATATGAGCAGCTTATAAAGTTGGATAATAAATTTTCTTACAGCATAAAAGAAGCTTAGTACATTGTAATGAATTGAGCAATTTTGTCACAAGCTGGTAATTGTATATAAAAAGTAACAAGGACTACATTATTTCATCTTCTTGAAAGTAACTACTACAGAAACCTTAAAATGACACAAGAGGAAGCCAAGAATCTCTCTCGCTCTCTCACACAAAAACACACCAGGGTTCAGTGGGTCCCCTCAAATTTTGTATTTTTAAATAATATTAGTATTTTCATAAATTTATATAAAAAAAATCATATTTCTTAGTATCTTATACATGCAAACTACTGGTAAAACAGTTCACGAACATTGGGCTATTTTTCAATTCGAAAAACAGGCCATTTTCTTTATAAACTTAATTATTTGTTGCAGTTCTCTGAGTTAAATAAAATTTATTCTTAAATCTACAACTTTTTTCTTTTTCTTTTATTTTTGTTACACGATAAATTCATATTCTATGGTCACTATATACTTTTAATTTAAAGGATGAGTAAAAAAGATAAATATATCCTACATAATCTATTTAATTGACATGTATTTTGTGAAATAAGGAAATAATCAATTAAATGAAGTAGTTTGTTTGGGGTAAAAGGAGGGAGTATGATGATATTTGACATTCTGTATGAGCCTAAGCATGCAAAGAAACAAGAATGACAGCATGGGACAACAATTTCAACTTTAGAGATTGCAAAGTTTGGCAGAAATTATTACGAAAAAACAAAAGAATGCACTTACATACATGTGTAAATCATGGTGCCTTGTGGAGGAGCCACCAACATGAACAAGAGAGGTGTTGCATCAGCCTATCTTTAGGGGGTTAAGAATGCAAATATATATAGGACTTGGGCGAATAATGTAATATACCACAAGAATATTCTTTATATGCACAATTTCACCCAAACAAGCTTTCAACCATTGCAAATGGACAATATATTACTATATACTAGTGATTTGTTTTGGATTAAGGAATGTCTATATTTAACCAACTCGCTCCACAACAATATATTTATATTCCGATTGGAGTAGATGGGCGTATTTAATATAATTCGCTTAACATATATTATTAAATTGTATGCATTTCTTTTTCCAAATGTTAAAAACAATGTTTGTTGTGTAACCATACTCTAATACTACCTGACTTAGCTACCGCTTCAAGGTTCAAGCGGTCAAATGGGTTCAATCGATTAAACCGTTAAAGTAAAAAAAAAAAAATACTACATTCGTCTCGGTTAAATTTGCAGTGTTGATCGGGCACGCATGTTAAGAAAAAACATATTTTGCTTGTTCTTTGACTTTTTTAAAGATGAAGATTGAATGTGGAGATTTTGATGGTCGAGATTGTGAGAGAAATTTTCTTTTTAAGGGTGTGCAAAATTAAATGGGACGGATCGAAAAGAAAAGTGTACAAAATTAGTAATATTTTTATTATGTTATATAATACACACATATATATATTATTATTACTACTAATGTTTTCCCCTTATAAATGATAGTAATAATATTATATTTAGATTAAATAATGAGGAAAGTAGCAAGTACAGTTGTCCTTCACAAATCTCCACCCATCTAGCCATCTCTACGAGCATCCCCAATGATAAATACCCAAAAGCAGGAATATGTTCGCCACGTCAGCGCCACCTCAAAAGTTAAAATACCTATACCTCAAAACAAAACTCCTCCCCAACAATATACCCAAAAAGCAGGAATATGTGGGGGCCCCACTTAAATATCCTATTTATCTTTTTATTTATTAATTTATCAACTAAATTAATTATTTAATTTTCGGATAAATAATAAGTGATTAATATTCCGACTATTGGATTTTTTTATATTTATAGGAAAAAATTGTTTTTTTTCAAAAATAATACTGAAAATAATTGCTAGATTTTAAAAAATTATAATAAAAAAAAAGGGAAGAAAAAGCCGTTTGCAACGGATATATTGTCTCCTAAATTCAAAGCAATGAAAAGCAAAAAGAAAAGCAAAAAGAAAAGCTGAAAATCTGAAAAGAAACGAAAAAAAAAAAAAAAATTAAAGGGGGGGGACAGCCTGCAGGCGGGGGGCCCCACGCCGCGCGTCACCCACGCGCGCGTGGGTGCCACGCGCCTGACGTGCGCCTCCCCCTGCGCGCGTATCCCCCACAGCCGGCAGCCCCCCACTCTCACCTTTCCAAAATTCCCAGGAAGTGTTTTCCCACCCCAGCAAGAATACCCCTACCCCAAACCCCCCCCCCCCCCCCCCCCCCCCCCCCCATTGATAAAATACCCACTTCAGGTTTTTTCAAGTGTCCATGTCAGCATCTCCCTCTTCCATTGGGGATGCTCTACTGGCTACATTTAACTCAACCCAAAAAGCTGAAAAAAGTTTGGAGATTGTACATAATTTCGGAATCGGATCCTTTGCTTGGCAAAAAACCAGAAAAATATCAAATCTCAGAAAAATATCAGCAGCTCCAAAGGATTAAGTTTCAAGCGCATTTCAGCAGGCTCGATCGAGAATATCAAGTTCCATTCTTGAAATTTCTTTTTGTTTTTCTGATTAACGGTAGGGTTTTTTTTCCACTTTTCTTCTCTTATTCTTTTCAACTGTATCAAATTCTCACCCCTACTAGTAATTTTACAGAATATTGTATTCTCAGTATTGTTGTATTAATAGAAAGTACGGGATGACATTTGTTGAATTTTGCTGATTTTTATATTATCGAAATTGTATATTCTCAGATTTTTGTTGAATTGTTGCTGGGATAATAATGTTGATATGGGCAAGCACGCAGGTCAAGGACTCGGTAATTATACAACGATGATGTATGGGAAAGTTCATATTTTGGATGTTAACAACGCGTGGAATATAGATTGGTAAATGGACAAAGATTTTTATTTCTTTTTCTCACTTCCACTTGTTTTTTAGGATCAACCAATTTATTGCATTTAATATATTAATAGATTGGAAAGGAGATTCTTATTTGTTGAATTTAATTGTTGTATTTAGTATACAACATATTGATTTTTGGTTATTTTTTTTGGATTATATATATTTTTTAATTTTAAATATTGTTTTGGAATTTCTAAAATAATTTCTGATTTTTTTTTTATTTTCTGGATTTATTAATTAAATTTCTGAATTTTTTTAAATAATTATTAATTTTTTTAAATATTTTATTAGTCTCCACGTGTCACCATCTTATTGGTCAAAAAATGAACATGTGCAAGTCACATGGCCTATATAGCCGGAAATATCGCCGGAGGTTGAAAATCGACAAAAAACAATTAGTACAGGTTGTCACCGTAAAAAATAAAAAGTTTAGGTTGCAAAAGTAAAAAAGGCTCATTGTACAGGTTGTCTTTAGTAATTGACCCTATAATAAAAGAAACTCTTTATAAAAGGAAACCAAGGAACATTTCCCGTCCATTTTATTAAATATTAATTGTATTCTATAATAAGAGATGTGTATATACTCCATTCGTTCTCAAATAAAAGTCATCTTAGAGAATTCAATTTACAAAAGCAAATCATTCTAAAAAAATCGTCACATTTTTAAATATTGGCCTCAGATATAACCAAATAAATCTTCCTAAAAATCTTATAATTTTATTATATTCAGTATCTAATGAATCTATTATGGTACGAGGAAAGAGAGAAATTTGATGGCAAAAAAGTGTTTTTGGAGGGAAAATAAAATTTAAGATAATAAATATAGATTGTCTGGGGATGTTTTTGTTCATACCGCTCGTTCTTATTCTTCTCCAAAGTTTAAAATAATTTTTATTTGGGAACAAAGAGAGTAAAATAAAATTATGCCAAAAATTATTCAAAATTTGGATTTATTTTTGGCAATTTCTTATATGAAAAAGTTATATGAGACATCTAATGATTAATTTATTTTATTAAAAATTCAAAATATAAAAATACAAATAATTTTTTTATAATTTTATTTTGATGTTAAATATATCAAATTAATTTTCTTTCATGGTCTTTGAATTGACACCTACACTCATATTTTTAAATAGGTTACATTTAGAAGAATGCAATTCTTCACTTTTTTGTAGCTCTATTCCTCGTCGTTTCTCATTTTCTCTTTTAAAAATTTCGATAGCATTTTCCAACATCATATAGGCATAATTTTTTTTTTTTTTTTTTTACTTATAGTGGATAAATGAATCCTCACTTCATAGTAATTATTTTGATACTTATTTTGAATATTTTGACATCAAGTACTAAATTTAAAAAAAGCAATTTATATTTGACTATTTATTATGGTTGAACAGTCTATTTGTATTGGATTTGTACTGCAAATAAAAAATCATAAAAATAATTAAAACAATGTATTGATGAGATAAAAAGTTATTAGATAATTTAATACTCCCTCCGTCCCAGCCTAATTGGCCTACTTTCCCTTTTTGTTTGTCCTAACTTAATTGACCCAGCCCATAAATGACAAATTTCTCTCACAATCTCCACCCTCAAAATCTCCATTCTTAATCTCCACCCTCAAAATCTCCTTTCTTAATCTCCACCTTTGAAAAAGTCAAAGATTCCACAAAATTTATTTTTTCTTAGTCTCCGTGCCCGGCCAAGGTAGGCCAATTAGGCCGGGACGGAGGGAGTATTATTTATTCAACAAAAAATATTATTTAATTTATATGATTTGATTACATAATTTTAATTTTTTCTTGCGAATAAATATATTTCGAATCAAGTATCGCATGATGGGGGCTAATTCTAGTATACATAATAACATTTCAAGAAATATGTATATGATAGAAATATGACATAAATAAATTACCCGTATATGACATTTGAAAAATCTTATGTGTGTGTGTACATGATGCTGGATATTTGGTGCTTGAAGTTAATACTTTTAATATTAAGATATTATACTATAGTTAATAATATATATAATTAATGGATTTTATTCATTAATATATTATACTTAATTAATCATGATTTATGTCAAGATTTGAATTTTGGCAATTACAATGGACGCGTCATTCAAAAACAATGCGTCTATTTGAATGGACGTCTATTTGAGGAGTCCCAGAAATCTATTTATATATCTAACAAGATAGATTCATAAATTAATTAATCGAAGATACAACGTATGAGAGAAACACAGAAAGTATAAAGTTCAGACTTCTTAAATTTTAGAGTGTGGAATTTGAAGAAGAATACACAGTTAAATCCTGGAAACTAAACACCATTGAGTTCAGCACATGAGAGAAGGAGTGAAATATTCTGTTTTAGGCCATTGCCAAAAGCAAGCCCCTGTGCCAATTTACTTTCGATTAATTTATTTCGAAAGACAGACTGGTGTGCACCCAACACACAATAAGCCTTATTGTACGCTTGGGGGATTTTAGGGGGTTTTAGGGTTTCAGGGTTTAGAAATTTTAGGGGTTTTATGGGGTTAGGGTTTTAGGGGTTTCACAGGATTTTGGGGGGGGGGGGGGGGGGGGAGGGGGTTAGGGGTTTTGTAGGGTTTTAAGGTCTCGAGTTTTTAGAGTTTAGGGTTTTTAGGGATTAGAGTTCTTAGAATTTCAGGATTCAGGGTTTAATTTTGGGGTTTTTTTAGGGTTTGTGGTGCACAATAAGCTTATTGTGTGTTAAGTGCACACAAGATCCACTCATTTCGAATATATGCTATAATTTGTTCCAACAATTTAAAACAAAATAATTTTTTTATAACATAGTATACATAAGAAAGGGAAATGATGAGTAATCGATAATGGAATTGGGTGGTGGCACCTTTCACTCCCATTATGGCCTCTCTCAACTGAGCAACCTCAAATCTGTTGTGGTGAACAAAAGGGATGGTGTATCTGATAGCTTCTGTGGCATCCGGGAAAACCATTGATTGGTGGTGGCATTGGGCCGTGACTGTTCATAGCGATAAAGCGGAAGACGAAAAGATGTTTCACCTCTGATATAAGGGTGTATTCGCAAAACTGCTAGTGAATCGCCGCGTTTTTCTTGACAGAATGGTGAAACGGCGAGGATGTTCGCTTATTCCATCACATTAGCCGCACGGGCCACTTAATTTATGTGAGACCGTTCACGCATGAGGTGGTGGAATGGCAAGAGCCTAGTAGATGGGCTAAAGCACATCTCTCATCATAGATTGCATTATGCGAGAGGAAAGGCATAACATCTAAATGAAATGGGTGTACCTTAATGTAGGCCCAACTATGGCTTCTAGTTGTATGAGCCATGACGAATCAAAACCCAAATGTGATACTAGATTATGGTCGAGTTTGGACTTGATCAGATATTAACAAAGATAAATTTCAACTGAGGCTATGTTTAGTAATATCAAACTGTAATAATTATGATAATCGTTGGCCTAGTCAAATTAAATTGTTGATTCTTTGGAATTGATTAAAATGGTCATCAAAGATTGAAAAAATTAGCACACGATAATATAATAAGATAATTACTCTCAAATGAAGTTATTTCTATGGAATATATAAAGTGAAAGTAAAATATTGCAGATTCTTTGATAAAAGGCCTAACAAAAGAGTAAACTAAAATAATATCGAGGGACATGTGTTTAAAGCCAACAAAATGAGTAGAACCTGGCGGAACCAAACCTAGCAGATTAGAGATCACATTGTCTAGGTTCAATAGACAAACTGGTTAAGGGTATGCATAAAGTATTTAATGACAATTAAATACTCACATAGTAAAACACACACCCAACTCATTCCTATGATAATTGTGTGTTGGTAAAATTGGTTAAGGGTATGCATAAAGTATTTAATGATAATTATAGGAGTCAATGGAACTCAACTAGCATCACTTATATGGTAGTAAATGTGGGGTCGCATTTATAAGAATGAAATGGCTAAGTTCTCTAAAGCTATCATGAAATCGGGATATGTTAAGGACCAAAATGAACAGATCGGTGAACTTGAATATGAAGATATATTATTTGTGAAATTTATTGTCTTGATTGCTACAAAATGATGAACACTTCAAGATTGTCTATATTCACTGCTTCATCAAGTAATTCCGATAAATTTTCACTAAGGTAAGTTCAAGTCTATTTAGACAATTAACCTGATGCATAATATATCAATGTTTCTGTAAGACAAAATTGATAAAGATTAAGTATAAAAATATAACTTTAAATGTGGATTATTGTTAGATATTTGGTGTTTGAAGTTGATATTTTTAATATTAAGATATTATATTATAGTTAATTATATATATATATATATATATATAAAATTAATGATTTATATATTAATATATTATATTTAATTAATGACGATAAATGCCAAGATTTGAATGTTGGCAGATTGATTACAATGGACGCGTCATTCAAAAGCAATGTGTCTGTTTGAATAGATGTCTTCTTTCTAATGAAGAATTGTGTCTATTTAAGGAGTCCCTCAAACACAGAAAGAACAAAGTTGAATCACAGAAACACAAAAAGTACAAAGTTCAGATAGATTCATCAATTAATTATTCTGAGATACATCGTATGAGAGAAACACAAAAAGTACAAAGTTAAGACTTCTTAAATTCTAGAGTGCGGAATTTGAAGAAAAATACACAGTTGAATCATGAGAACATAACACTCGTAGTCTTCAACACAATAGAGAAGGGATGAAATATTATTTTTTAGGACAATGCCAAAAGTAAGTCTCTGTATCAATTTACTTTCGATTAATTTATTTCTACTATATGCTATAATTTGTTCCAACACATGAAACATCTATACACATAAATAAATATATTAATATATAGCATTAAAATAGAATAGAGATCACCAAAAATGATCACAAACATTCATTTACTTTCTGTAAAATTGTTTCACTATCATCATATTACATATAATTCTAACTTTTATGTGTTTAGTAGGATCCAACAACATTTGGAACGGTGACAATTTTCTATATGACAATTAAAGTGAAGATGTTGATATAAGCTGGATAAGCCAGCTAAAGATCCTGCGATACTTGGTTTAATTTTCTCATGTATTTTTTTATCAACTTGTGCACTTTCTACTGTATCTTGTAATACTGGGTTGTTGGATTATGATGTAACGCTTGCTTGAGATTCTTCATGTTTGAGTCTTGGGTAAGATGTTCTTAGTGGAATAGCTGAGCAAATTAATGGAACAACATTGATAAACTTGGTCTAGAACATGAACAACTGGGATGCTGCTTAGCAACTTTGATAGCATAAATACAATGAAAAAATAAACTACAAGTGTGTAATAACTCCGTCGCTACTCATAACATTGACCTTATAACCTCTTTCAAGCCCTGCTCACAAGAAACATAAGATTACACAAGTTGTGTTTCTCTAAGAGATGAAGCATCCAACAAACTGGGGAACTTTTACTAGACGGTACATACTTGGACCGAAATCAGTTCCTATATTACTAGATGGTACATACTTGGACCGAAAATAATCATATATCATGAACCAAGATCATAGCAGCAAAACTCAGGTGGAAAATTTCTTCAATATCATAAGAATAAAAAAAAAAAGAAAAAGAAAAATAAGAAGTTCAAGAAATCTGCATACAGACCGACTTGTTGTTGATGTATTCGAATCAGTTTGCCTTGGATGATCCATTTGATTATTTGATAACCTATTGTGGCATGTTCTAATTCTATGCAAGTCATCAGTGCTTCATTTATCTCAAATACAACTAATGCTTCATTTTACATATTTACTCTCTTCTTCCTATATTAGTATAATATCCTTGGCAACTCAGATGGCTTGACATTAGAACTAATTTACCCATATTTGTCCCAGGGTAATTTCTCCCACGAAGAAAGGATACACATATTAACACCCAATTAATTCATCATGCTTATTACTTGATCAGAACCATGTCAAAACCACACTTTAGATACACCATTTTCAATCAGAAGATAAAGAAACACGGAAAAAAAAAAAAAAAAGAACAAGAGAACTAATATCAATTGAAGTGGAAGAAAAATGAAAAATATGAACTTTCTAGTCGGCCCCAGATAGTGACGGCGAGAGGTGTAGGCGGCGGCGGTTGCCAGCAGCAGGGTTGGGGCCGAATGGTGTCGGAGGTGATAATTTTGACTACTTGAGAAATGGAGGCAAGAGTTCGACCTTCGAATTTAATATTGGACTTCGGAAGAGTGACAAAAATGGCGTCAGAATGCATCCACGGTGTACGCAGGGACGGCGCCGGAGAGTGGTGGCAGTGGTGGCCAAAGTGTTGCCTGAGAAGGGTTTTCTTCTTCGAATATGCATTTGCTCTCCTCTGTGAAAGAACCAATGTTTTATTATTACTAGATGTTTACTTGTGCATTGCACGAGTTAGTATTCGTATTTACGTATTAAAATGAAAACGGTAAATGTTACATAATTATGGGTGTGTTTACTTATGACTTAACCCAATCCATTGAGGATTGGGCCAGTTGAGCCGTATTCCTCTGCGGTTGCTGGCAATATATTTATACACATCACTTCACCTTTTACACTAAAAATAAAATCCTAACTCAATCTTCAACCAACAAAATCAAACACCTATTTATTTAACTCAACCTTCTCTTTTCACTTTATTTCTCACAACCTACAGTACTCCAACCTCCTCTAGCCATAAGTAAACACAACCTATGAGTTGCTACAAATATTAATCAGAATGTAAACATTTTGGAATAAAAGTAATACATAGAAAAGGAAAACACTTTGTATAGTGAATGAAGTACAACATGATATTAGTGAACCAAGGGTAAGTATTGGACACTATAAATTTCTAAAAACTTCTTTGTACACAACATTGATTAATGTGTTGACATGTTTCTTCATGTGGTCACAAATATAACTTTGAGGCCATTACGATTTATTACCCTAGAGAAAGCAACATAAAGCTGGTCTTGACTAAAAACTGGCTTCCGCAAAAAAAAAATAAAAAAATCAACGTATAAAGCAATTGACCTTAACTTTTGTTGATTGTCACTGCATAGGAAATCATAATGGGGAACTGTCTTTTTGAAATTTGAAAGGAACTTTAGAATTAGACGGGGTCATAGACAATCTTGGAATCAACACTAACTCTCCATTTGCTGCTGTGATGATTTTTGCTTCCAATACATGTTCGCAAGTATAGTAAGAATTAGCCTTGTCCCATTGCACAAACCATGACTTAGATCAATATTACGCAACAGCATAATAGTTGTTCTAATTATCTTCAGCTTTAATTCATGATTCTGCTCACCAGAACATTTTATACAATTTAAAAATTCTGGAGTATGCTTATCACTGATAGCGAATGTTGTTATGTCTGATTTACTTGCACTTTCAGAGCTAAAATATGATCGAACTTCACCAAAGTTCTTCTCTATCATTTGCTCGTTTATGGACTCAACAATATCTAAAGTTGGAGCTATAATAGCTCTTTGCTTGAGATATTATGGATCATCATGTTTTTCAGAGAGGTTTCCATAAATGTTAACAATTTTGGCAATCTGGTCATTTTAGGGTTGCAGTAGCATCTCATCTGGAATTTCAATAGTGGATCCTCCTTCCTCTTCACCAATCCTTCCATAAATAGCAGCCAACCAATCTTGGAATTCTTTGGATTTTTTATGCCTTGCACTCGGAATTAAAAGAATGCAACATCATGTTCTTTGTCAACCGTAAAACTTCACACGACTTCCATATATAAGAGGAGTTAATAGTTACATTCACAATGTATGACCTTCGACCTTTGGGGTGTACTGGAAGAATTTGATGAAATCTCTTCCAAAAACTATAGTTTTACCACTAAATGGTTTTGTAGCATTTGTAGTATCTACATACTTCATAACATCTTTCAGGCTCTTATCCAATGCTTCGAACAATGTTTGTGCATCATTAGAGCTTCGTCCTATATAATAAGCTTTGAAATCATAATTAGTTCATCTAGCTCACTTGCTGCCTTTATACTACACATTGACTTGTGATGTACCTTAAGTGGAATTTCAAAATGCAAATGAGTTGTTCTTCCTTCTGGAAGAAGCATCGATGTTATACCGCATGATCGTTCAACACAACCTGATCCTTTGCTCTTATTGCTGCAGAAGTGTTTTCCAAACAAAAGTTTTACCCATGACACCATATCCATAAAGGAAGAATATCTTACCTTTATTTAATTGAGCAGAACCTATAACCTTGTTATAAACAATTCGTTGTTCACCCCTCAAGTTTGCCAACTATACTTTAAGTTCTTTGCCTTACAAAGTTCTATCATATTACATCTCATCACGCGAAAAACTATTCTCCCTTGTACACATATCATCATAATCAGGAACTAACATAGTTTTATAATTCTTCAAGGCACGACCACAGCTGCGCAACAGTTTATCTATCTCCATTAAGGCTAATTTTTTTATTTGTGCCTCGATTAATATCAAATCTATAGAAAAACTAAAAGCAACATTTAAACACAATTTAAATAGTATAAATATACAATAAATAAAATATATATGGTTATGCATACTACATATGTTAGGTAATTAACTCTTGCACACACACAAACAATACTCAAACCAAGAGAGAATGAAAAACAATAAAGAATTCGGCCAAATGAAACACAGAACAGGAACATAAAATGAAGAACACAAGGATTTTACGTGGTTCGATCAATGTGATCTACATCCACGGAGGCTCTATACACCTCAATTCACTCCACTAAATAATCAATTACAAGAATTAATCCAGAAAACTAGAAACCCCCAATTCACAGACCGAATTGAGGTCAAGAACCCTAGCTAACTAATTCTAATGATTGAGTAGTGTTTACAGAGGGAAAATAACGTGTATCAACTCGCATCTCCAAGTGGTTACAATGTATATAAAGGTTGAAGCTCGAATCAGGAAGTAGCAGCAGTTGTAACCAATTTTGTTCCCAACTGCGCAAAGCTGTTGGACGGGCCTTTCACAACGGTTTTACACTCAACGGTTCTACTCCGTTGCACATGGCAGTTATAACCACCTTAACTCCGGTTCCTTTTTTAACCCTTAGACTGATTTGGTTAAAATTCGGTTTTCTAGCCCGGTTTTCCACATGCTGAACCCGGTTCCTGATTCCTCAAAACCTCTACTACAAACTATGATCACTTGATGATATTGAACTGATATCTACAACATATTTATCTTTTTACATACGTTTGTGGTGATAAAACTTCCGTTGTCTATATAATATATTGTATGACAGATACTCCAACACTTCTCCCAAACCAATTTTGGACCACCCATACATTTTCTATAAGTAAGGTTGCAAATAGTGTTGGTAGGGAATGTGCAGATGCCCAAAAGCCCACCTCCTTTATTCCATCAATATACTCACTCTCATCTATTATTCTAAATTGAAACAACTTTGGGATCACTATGCCAATGTTAAGCCACTGAAACTCTGTGATGTCTAATTAGAAAATATGTGGTTGAGGATGCAAATGAAGATAAGGTAGTGCAGCTCCTAGTGGATTAAATGAGGTTTACGATCCAATTCGTTCTCAAATACTAGTTATGGAGTCTTTGCCGGATCTGAATAAAACTTATTCTATGTTGCTGAGGATTGAGAAGCAACGATTTGTTATTGCTTCTTATCCAGAAGTTGTTGAGTCTCTGCTTTACTTGCTAAAACTGATTTAGCAGGGAAATGCACGGAGGTAAGTTGGATCTAACAGAGGAGGCTTTGGTTGAGGACAGAGTTCCTCACATCGAACCAAAGAAGAGAAGGCTAAGCTGATTTGTGAGCATTGCCAGAGATCTGGTCATGATATTTCCAAATATTTTAAGCTCCATCATGTTCCTGACTGGGCTAAGGCTTGAAGAGACCGACGAGACACTACCTATGCTAATTTTCTAGAAGTTTCTGCAAAAAATCGAAAGATGTGACTCCTAAATATGCTACTTTGCAAGATGTGTCTTCTATGATTCAGAAAGAACTCTCCAAATGCTTTGGTTCAAAATCTCACAGAATCAACTCTGAAGTAGATGAGGAAGTGGATTATGTCCATTTTGTCACTCGGCAGGTATTACCACATCTATCCGCAATGCTTTTTCATTAGTAGATCATATAAGTGTAGCTTCATGGATTCTAGATACAGGTGCAAGTAAGCGCATATGCACAAATCCACATCTCATGACCAATCTTAAACCCCTATCTATCCATATTACTGTTATTGTTCCTAATGGATCTAGTAAAGCCATCACTCATTCAGGCAGTGTTTCTCTCATTACGGACATTGTTCTTACTGATGTTCTATACATTCATTCCTTGAAATACAACCTCTTTCCATCCCAACTTAGTACCACTCTAACTACCATGCTGCTCAATTGGAAATCTCCTTTGAGCTTATGTATTCAAAACCTCAGATTGAATCCTTTCAAACCTTTTGGGTGTCTTGCTTATGCAACAAACTTCCAACCATATAAATCCAAGTTTCAATCCAGAATGCATAGGTGCATATTCCTTAGCTACTCTCCTGGCAACAATGATACAAACTATTCAATTTAAACACTCAACAACTCATTGTGTCTAGAGATGTAAATTTCTTTGAACATATATTTCCTTTTGCTTCCATCTCATCTCCACCAGAATCTGTTCCCCTTCCATTGGTTCCAGTCACTAAGCCACTTCCCATTGCTCAATTCGACCCACCTTCTAAAGCTATAGAGTTACATTTTATCACTTCCTTTATGTAGCAAATCAACTTTCATCGATAACTAATACTGACCTTATTTCTGCACAGTCTAGTTTCTTTGGACAACCCTATCCCAACACTAATCCTTTGACCCATGATCATGAATATGATGCTTACCTCACCAAAGTTTCTAGTATCAAGGAGCCTACTTCTTATAAGGTGGCTAGTGGTCAGCATTGTTGGGTAACAACAATGAACAAGGTATTGGAAGTCCTAGAGAAAAAATGAAACATGGGAACTTGTTGCTTTGCTTCCCAATAGATCTCCCATAGGCTACAGGTGGGTTTATAAAACCAAATTAAGCCCCGATGGAATTGTAGAATGATTGGAAGCTAAGCTAGTTGTAAAGGGCTTTAGTCAGATTCGTGGTCTAGATTTCAATGAAAGTTTCTCACCCATTGTGAAGGTTGTAACTGTTAGATTATTCATTGTTGTAGAAACTATGAAAGGGTGGCGTAAACACCATCTTAATGTAAATAATGCATTTTTGCATGGTTATTTACATGATGAGGTCTATATCCACCCACCTACAAGGGTACTCCAATGCACTTCCTGGTCAAGTTTGAAGGCTCAAAAGAAACTTATATGGGCTGAAACAGGCCTCGAGAGAATAGAACATGGAATTCAGTACAAAAATGCTTCAATTTAGTTTTATGCAGTCAGCGCATGACCATAACCTGTTTACTTTTACCACTTCCATTGATTTAATTTCTTGGTTAAGTTAGTCTATGTGGATGAACTCTTAGTGATTGGCAAGAACTATTTGGATTGGCTTTTCACCATCAAGGACCTTGGGATAGCTAGATATTTCTTGGGCATGCAGTTAGCAAGAGCATAGGCAGACACTTTTTTGTCTCAACAGAAATATATCCTGGACCTCTTAGAGGATACTGGTCTAGCAGACTGTAAACATGTTGCTACACCATAACCTCAAGGATTAAATCTTCAGGAGCATCAAGGTGTTCATTTGCCTGATCCAAATTGCTATCGAAGACTCATTGGCAGACTTTTATACCTTAATATCACCAGGCATGACTTCACATATTCAGTGCAACAGTTAAGGTAATTCATGAGTACTTCTCATTCCGATCACTTAGAGGCAGCCTACCATAGTCTTTGGTATTTAAAAGTTACTTCTACATTGGGATTATTCTACTCTAGCACTCCCAAGTTTGATGCTGATTGGGCATCATGTAAGGATACTAGGAATCGGCCACCGGTTATGGCATTTTGTTGTGGGATTTTATGGTTTCATGGAAAAGCAAAAAACAAGTTACTGTTGCCAAATCTTCTGCACAGGCTGATACCGCGCACTTAGCACTACTGTTAGCAAGTCAGAGGAGGTCTTGTTTATTTGTGTTGATGTTAAGTGTTTTATTCCTTTTCTAATACCTCCTTATTGTGATAATCAGACATCCATTTCCATTGTTATCAATCCGGCCTTTTACAAATGAACGAAACATCTTGAAGTTGATTATCATGTCGTTCATAACAAGTACAAAGATGGGTTCATAAGTTTGGTTTACATTTCTTCTCAGTCCCAACTAGCAGATCTTTTTACCAAATTGTTTCCTTCCCCACGACTTCATTATCTATTGTCCAAGGTAGGCATGATTATTATCAACCATGCCCAACTTGAGGGGGGTGTGAGTACATCACTGCCACGTCATATATGATGCATTAAATTCTAACCAAGCTAACCGCAAGTGTACAGTGCTGTAGCTAGTGGCAGCAAGGTCGATCCCACAAGGATTGTTTTCTATGTATGGCTTAATACCGTAATCTTAATATCTCTACCCTATCTAGACTCTCGAATAAGTGATTATATTAATATTTCTAAACCCTAATTTGCATAAGAATTACTTGGGATGCAATGAATCAAATAACAAAGGAAACTGAGATGGATTAAGATGTATTATAGGGATTCGATTTCAGTTATTACCTCCTATGCATGATTACTCTATTATTCTAGACTTCTAAGCCAATTCTTATTGTTATTAGCGGTGCTACTCTTAATTAGCCCTCATCTTGGATGATGCTAAGGTGTAGATCAATTAAAGATAGTCACCCTCGCAATCAACCTATCACATAAAAAACTCCCAATGGTTCCCTAAGTTGATGCCTACACAAGTCCTCAATCCTCTAGGACGATTATTTGTACCTACGTTATATACTCGTATGCCTATTAACAATCCTCTCCTCTCGAAGCTTAATTATTAACCAATCAGAATTAATCAATTGTCCAAATTAAATAATTCATAAAGTAAGAACAAAGCTATATATAATCAAATAGGAATCGCGTCTAGAATAAAATAAAAGTAATGAAAATATAGTCGGTAAATAATCTACTCCCTAACCCTAGAACACAAAGGTGTTTAGCTACACATATCTAGAGTAAAAATCCAAGTTAATTCATAGACAAACATGATCGGTAAAATAACTACTAAAAAGGAAGTAAACAAAACCCGAATCTTGATCTTTGTCTCGTCACTCCTTGCTCTTCGATCTTATTTCCGAAGTGTTCTCCAATGATAGTAGTATGGTTCTTTAGTCTAGGAATCCTCTATTGGGATGATATGGTGTTGAGTTTGGGTGAGTTTAGGAGAAAATGCGTATAGGGCTCCTAGGCTTATTTAAGCCACTTTTAACGCGGCCATTCCGGTCCAAAACTGGTTCAAGGCCGATTTTCTCTTCCAGTCCGTTCTTTTACCTTTTTCTTCCATTTTTGCTCATTCTTGTTTCGTTTCTTCTCCAAACATAATCCAAATGCCCTTTTTTCTGCATAAATTTACCTATTTTACACCAAAAACACTCACAAACACGTTAAAACGCTCAATACGATGAATATTATATATTTTGACCAATTATACATGCAAATGTCATAAAATACATATATAAAACGACCTAAAATGCATGTATACACAATGTGTATCAAAATCATCCATATTTAACCTATTGTTCGTCCCTGTACAACAAAAGAAAATAAAACAAGAGCAACATGCTTTTAGGGCGATTGGATGATGATTCTAGTGTCAGTGAAGTTTTCCAGAAAACCAACAACTCATAAATTCGAGCATTAGTGACATGGAAAGATCTTAACTGCTTTCGAGACAAGAGGCTTATAAATTAAATGACCTTACCGGTTAAGTGTATCACTCATCTCTCAAATGTATAAAATTTGGACATGTTTTCATTCAAATTGGTTCGCATGCACCGTCTACCGTACGCTTGCCTATTGTCTTATTGAGACCTTGTACTTGACATGTGTGACAAAGAATAAAAAATATCTTTATTTTGGTTGTAATGCAAGCTTAAGGTAAAGTGGGATAAATTTGGATAAAAGGTGACTAATTATTGGACTAATTAAGTTATTACTAACCCGACCACCTCTTAACATCGTTCACTCAATCCTCACTCTTCAATTTTCATAAAATCATAAAGTATGGTCTCTTCACCCTTCAAAAGGACTTCTCTTTTTGCTTCATCAACTAAAGACTACTAAGGGCTCACTTATTCGAGTACCACATTGTGACTACTCGTCTTTCAAATACTTAAGCATACTTAGGCAATTCCTTGTTGTTAACCCTCCTAAAAAAACACATCTTTACAACTTTCATTTTTTTTTCTTTTCCTCGATTTTTTTCTTTTTTCTTTTTAAAATAAAACGAAAATATACTATACACAACTAGGAGGGTCATCTTTTACCAACTCATCCTACACATCCATTCCACTTATTCTTTCATGCTTTTACCCTTCTCCCTTCCAATCCACCTCCCTCTTCCTCAATTAGTCCAATTAAACGGGCCAAAGGCAAAAGAAAGGTATAGGCTTGTAAAGTTTGGCATTGAAAAACAAAGCTTAAGCTTCAAAGTGGCTGACTAGGAATTATTTCTATAAAATTTTGGCAAAAATATCATTGATTAAGGCTCAAAATAGGCTTTAAGAAAAGAATGCCTAAAATCATCTTTTAAGTCACAACACATGCTTGACATATTCCTTAAAAAGATGCAAGGAAATTTCTAGAGACTAAATACATTATGACCAATAATCTCATACCGAAAGAATGATAAATTACTCCAACAGTAGGAGTACAATTAAGGCTCAAATCTCACATGCTAATTTGATCACAAATTTAATGTTCAAGCTCAATATTGTATCAATTATGCCTATCATGCTCTTCCAAGTGTCAACATGTTATTGTATTTTTAAAAGTCATCTCATCATCGACTTATCACCATCTATCAACCATTTTTTAGCTTTTCAAGACTTCTAATTCGGGTTTTAGACTTGCAAAAACTCAACAAAAATAACAACCTAAATGAAATTCAACAAAAATTTAAATAAAACAAATAATAACCTAAACGACACATAACAAATCAAGTATAGTAGGGTTCCTATGCCCTTATCTATTCTCCAATCTAAACACAAATGGATATGCAGTTCCTAAAATTATTCAAGACGAAAAATATCAATAAGGTACGCAGACCCTCACAGAATCCCAGCAAAACACATAAAAAACAAATAAACTAGGCAGCTACACACTTAAGTCAGATGAAGAACATAAATCATAAAAAATGGCCAAGACGTCCCACGTTTACCCCTTCTCCCAAACTTGGTCGAAGGCCAATGTTTGTGGGGAAAAGAGTGGTATGCCTTGGTTCTGACTTACAGTGTGCTACTGAGGAGGTGGCGGTGTTGAATTATAGCCCCAAGTTTGCCAAAACTGGGCCATCACATCCATTTGCTGCTGTTGATATGCCCAACGCTCTTCCTACTGCATTCTCTATTAGGACTCTATCTCCCATCGTGCTTCCTGTTGCTTATCCACGCAAGATATTTCGCGGTCGTGTTTGGAATATAGGAATTTCTGGAGTTGTTGTCTTATAGGCTGTAGTTTTTTTTTTTTTTTTTTGTGGCCGCGTTAGCCTCCTCCGTCCAACAGTTCAATTTTTTTCACTTCTCGTGCCTCTTTTTCGACCTGTTTCACCATCCCTAAACTTGATGTTATGTCAGTACTCTAAATTCAATAAAAACAACTGAAAACTTAAAAAATGAAATACAGAAAAGTAAATAAAAATAGTAAACATCGAGTTGCCTCCTGATAAACGCTAGGTTTAACGTCTCCAGCCAGATGCCTTACTAGATAATTTAGCCGAACTCCAACCAACCTGACTCTAGAGCATTTTTCTTTAAAGACTAATACCCCTTTTTCAGGTTTGCTCTAACAGGTCTACCCTTTTGTTCAATATTATAGACATCACAACATTTATGCTTCCCTCTTAAGCCCGACCTATTGTATATCGGGAAAGTGACCTTATCGTTTTGAATACTAAAAGTTGACTCTCCTTTTGGTAAATCTATATTTGCTTGGCTAGTTGCCAAGAATGGTCAACCTAAGATAATCGGAACTTCAGTATTCCCTTGCATATCGACTATGAAGAAATCACTAGGAAACTCAAAATTAGATAGTCTAACCAACACATCCTCTATTGCTCCATATGGTGTTAGTACAAGCCCATCCACCAATTGCATATTAGCAAAGGCTTGTTTTACCGCACCTAGGCCTAACAGTCTATATATTTTAAGTGGCATTAAGTTAATGCTAGACCCTAAGTCACGCAACACATTTCTATCCATCTTATTCTCTAACCTGCTCATCCGTTCATCAACCTTGGCAAATTGCGACTGCACTAACTCTTCTTGAGTCATTTATCGTCCTTCGTGGAACATTCTATTCGTTACCGTGAATCCCAGTGGCGGTTGGAGAGAATTGTTAGGTTTGCTGTAAGAGAGATTTGAATGGTTTCTTGCACCCTACTAGTACTAATTGTACCTTTGTTGATTACCTTGGAAGTTATTAAAGTTCCTTTGATTGATATAGTCTGCGTCTTCAATTACTTCCTGCACAGGTGGTTGCTGTAACTTTGGCTTGATGTGCTGGGCTAGTGTCACACTTGTCAGCAGATTTCATTGATTAGCTATGGCGGCTATTTGAGCTTCCATTTTTTCCATGACTGGTTCTGGTGGGTCTACTTCGAGATGCTGTTAACATTCTTAGGCTGATTTCTTTCATTCGACCATTGTCAACTGGTGGCAGCCATCTCGTCTAATATGGTGAATGTTGCTCTCATACTCTTTGCTAGAATGGATCCACCAGCTGCATCTATAAGTACTCTCGCGGGCCCTAGTAGCCCTTTGTAGAACTTGCATATCTGCTGATCTTGAGTGACCCGTGTTGAGGGCAATTCCGAAGAAGATCTCGAAATTGCTCCCGCGCTTCCTCGAGTGGCTCTCCGTCCAACTGTCTGAACTGAGTTATCTCAAACTGAAGTTCGAGCATCTTGCCTGGTGGGAAGTATTTTAGCAAGAAATGACTGCTCAGCTCGTCCCATGTAGTCATGTCTTCCAGCAAATTAAACCACTTTAGAGCTCTATCTTTCAATGAAAACGGGATAACCGCAACTTTACTTGTTCATGTGGCACTTGATTTACCTTCAGAGTCTCAGATATCCTCTTGAACCTCCCTAAATGGACATTCGTATCTTACAATGGGCCTCCACCAAACTGATTTTGCTGCACTATCAAGAAAAGTGATGGCTTTAACTGGTGCTTCGGCTTCTCCATATCACTGATTTGGCACAGGACATAGACGGTCCCTGATGGTTGTCTGATTATCAGCTTCTTGTATAGCTTGTGCCAGCTCTTGTGGTTGAACTAGCTGTTGCCAATTGTTGATTTGCATCTGTATTTACCATTCCGAAAAGCTGTTTGACCATGTCTTCCAAGATCATGTTTTTAGGTGGTGTGGCCATGTCTTTTCCCTGGTCTTTCTTTATTCTGCATCTACGACCAGTCGCTTCCAGATCTGGATCAAAAGGGATGAGTTTATCTTTCCCTTTAGAGCGGGTGTGCATGCGCTACCTGAGATCAGAAACACAAAAACTAGCGTAAAACCAAAAAGAAAATAACAACTAAAGATAAATGTAGAAAAAAATATCTAGTCTAGTATCGAGATATTTCTCAAAATAAAAGCTAACACAGTGACCAGTCCCCCAACAGCAGCGCAAAAAACTTGATGCATTAAATTCTAACCTAGTAAAACGCAAGTGTGCGGTGCTAGTGTAGCTAGTGGCAGCAAGGTCGACCCCACAAGGATTGTTTCTGTGTATAGCTTAATACCCTAATCATAATATATCTACCCTATCTAGACTCTCGAATAAGTTATTGTATTAATATTTCTAAATCCTAATTTTCATAAATTAACTAATTAATTAAGAATTACTTGGGATGCAAGGACTCAAATAACAAAGGAAACTCAGATGGATTAAGATGTGTTCTAGGGATTCGATTTCAGTTATTACCTCCTATGTGTGATTACTCTATTATCCTAGACTTCTAAACTAATTTTTGTTGTTATTAGGCGGCGTTACTCTTAATTAGCCCTCCTCTCGTATAATGCTGACGTGTAAATCAATTAAGGATAGTCACTCTCTTGAGCTAACTATCACATAAAAAACTTCCAAGGGTTCCCTAAGCCGATGCCTACGCAAGTACTCACTCCTCTCGGATGATTATTGGTACCTACACTATACGCTCGTATGCATATTAGCAATCCTCACCTCTCGAAGTTGAATTATTAAGCAATTAGAATTAATTAATTGGCCAAATTAAAAAATTCATAAAGTGAGAACAAAGCCTATAGATAATCAAATAAGAATGACGTCTAGAATAAAATAAATAATAGTCAAACACGATCGGTAAAATAACTACTAAAAAGAACCCCAGAACACGAAGGTGTTTAGCTACACAAATCTAGAGTCGGAAACCAATTCAATTCATAGACAAACACGATCGGTAAAATAACTACTAAAAAGAAAGTAAACAAAACCCGAATCTCGATCTTCGTCTCGTTAGTCCTTGCTCTTCGATCTTGCCTCTGAAGTGTTCTCCAATGATGATAGTATGTTTCTTCAGTCTTTGAAGCCTCTATTGGGATCATGTGGTGTTGAATTCGGGCGAGTTTAGGAGAAAACGCGCATATGTTAAACTTGGCTGACTCACGAATGTGATCGCTCTCACCAACGCGGTCGTTCCACTGACGCGTCCGCGTCTAGAAACGCGGTCGTGTTGGGAGCCCAAGGCTCCTAAATTTATCTAAGCCACTTTTGATACGGCCTCGTCCAACTAACGTAGCCGCTTCGATCAAAAACTGGGTTAAGGCTAGTTTTTCTCTTCCGGCCCGTTCTTTTGCCTTTCTAATCCATTTTTATCCTACTTGTTTTGTTTCATCTCCAAACTTCGTCCAAATGCCCTTTTTGGCATAAATTTACCTATTTTACTTCAAAACTCTCACAAACAAGTTAAAAAGCTCAATACGAGGAATATTAGATATTTCGACCAATTATACATGCAAATATCATAAAATACTTTCTTAAACGACCTAAAATGCATGTATACACAACGTGTATCAATATCCTAGTTGTCTAGGAGATAGACGGTACACTTTAGTTGCTAGTATAAATACATTGTACTATTTCCCTTTGTATTAAATCTTATGAAATATTAATAAAAGTTTTTTTTCCTCCATTTTCATAGCTGAGCTCAATGAGCTCTTAATTCTACATATTCAAAATTTAGAGATAAGATCTTTACACATTAGTGGAGAGCGCGTTAACTTACCTTCACCGTGGCGAGCATCTACAGTTACATGTGTGGTTACTTCTTATTATTTATTCAATTATTTGAAGAGATGCATAAGTGATAAATAATAGCATTAAAGTAGACCTTTCACTCTATCAAAGTTCATAGGATCCACTCCAAACAATTTACGTTGCACCAATATTTTGTGGCAAAATTATATTCCTTCAGCTTTATGGAATCAACTATCCAAAGAAATACTTTGATAAGGGAAAATCTTGGAGCAACATTTTTTTTATCCAAATTGATCAAACATTCCAAGGATCTAAAATTTGCTTGCATCTAATATTTATTACTTGCATCTTTCAATCTAATCTAAAATTGTTTGAGATTGCGTTTGGATGAAAGGATTTGGAAATCAAAGAATTTGATTTCTAATTATTTGTATTTGGAAATTCACTCATTTCAAATCCCTTGTTTGGATGTTTAAATTCAAATGAGTGGATTTGAATTGTTTGAATTTCCTTTTTCAAAATTACCTAACATTTTTTAAAGGATATGATAATAAAAGTGTGTAGTGTGTTTGAGGTGTGTGCGTACGTGTAGTATGTGTGTATGGTATGTGTAGTACGTCCGTGTAGTGTGTGTGTTGTGTATGTAGTGTGTGTGTAATGTGTGTGTGTAGAATGTGTGTCTGTGCGTGGAGTGTGTATATGTATGCGTGTGTAGTGTGTGTGTGTGTGTGTGTATGTGTGTGTGTGTGAAGTGCGTGTGAAGTATGTAGCATTTGTGTGAAGTGTAAGTGTGTGTGTGTGCACGCGTGCGTGTGGTATGTGTTGTGTGTGTAGATATTCTGGCTATACACACACACACACACACACACATATATATATATGAGAGGTGAGATGAATATATAAATGAGTAGATTCGATTTGAAATCTATCCAAAATGGACTAGAAACTTGTTCTTCTGTATTTTCTTTTTTTAATTTGCTAAACAAGTTGGGGGAATTTGATGGTGGATTTTAAAATCTACACCTCAATTCTCTTCATCCAAATGAAACATAAGATCATTGATGTTTGAAACATAACACGTTAAAACGTTGATTAATGATCTCTTGCATAAGTATTAATAGAGATTCTAATTGAGGATCAACTTAACAAATTTGATCCTAATCATGTTGCATTTTACTCTATATTTCTAGTTATATTTTATCCATTTAACTTATTTGAGAGTGAGAACTACATAAAAACAAGATAAATCTCCAAACATCAAATAGGAAAGAGCGCACATATTTTACTGACACAATCGCAAATTACAACGCAACTCAATATTTCTCAAGTTGTTGTTGTTATTATTGTTATTATTAATATTTTAGTTAGGTTTTTGCCTATTTAACGATTATTAAGATGTATTAGAATTTCTCATCGAATAATGCATGATTTGAAATATGTTTATTTGTAAGAAAATTAAAGTCAAATAATCGAACAAAATAATTTAATAACTTTTTTTATTAAATAAAATAATATGAAATTATCTAATAACATTTAATTTCATTAATAGTTATTATTTAATTTATTTTTATTTGCAACTCATATCCAATGTGAATAATTCAACACACAATATATTTTAAATCTAATTACAATAATCAACCAACAAATAATTATTTATTTTATATTTAATACTCCCTCCGTCCCGGTTAAAGCTTCCACTTTGACCGGGCACGGATGTTAAGAAAAAGTAGTTATTTGACTTTTTTAAAGGTGGAGATTGAGTGGTTGAGATTTTGAGGGTGAGGATTGTGGGATTAGTTTCCTTTTTTTGGGTGGCAACTTTAGTTGGGACGGACCAAAAAGGCAAGTAGGAAGCTTTAAGCGGGACGGAGGGAGTATATTATATTAAAATATTCAATTTCAGTATCAGATTAAATACTAAGAAAAGAGGTTTGCTTTTCACCTATTGCAAATAACAGAAATAGATTCATAAAAAAGAAGAAGAAGAAGAAGAAGAAGAAGAAGAAGAAGAAGAAGAAGAAGAAGAAGAAGTTATTTATAACATCCCAAGAAAAATACGCAAAGGAAGAAATAATCTTATAAAATATTTCCACACATCATTATCCCAAGATTTATTTATTTAAAATGAAAATGCATGTATTTCAGTAAATTACATTATCTTGCAAAATATTCTGTCTTTTTGAGTTTTCTCAAGAAGAAGTGGTCCGGAGCCGAGTTCGACTGCATAAACAGTACTATCGAATAAGGAATGAAATATTACAAATAGTAAACATTAATTATATGAAATTAGGTTTTGCAAGAATTAGTTTTTTTCCTTAGAAATGACTTATTTTATTTAAAACTAGTTAGAAAATGTAATTTTTAATTCCTATTTGTGATTTTCAACCATCTTATGTGCCAATAAATGTGATTAAATATTTTATGACTACATCTAATTTTTTAAATTAAATAATCGTTTAAAATTAAGAAAACATGGGTTTAAATTCCACTATTTAAAGCCAAATAAATTTATATAAATACCCCTTCTATAATTTAAACTTATTTAAGGACTCCATAATTATATTTAAATATTATGAGGTCCAAAAGGCAAAAATCTAGGCAAAAATTCAGCTTGGATATTATTCACAACAAGTTGTAATAAATTATTATTCTTAATCCTAAAACCCTAAAAATAAAAATAAAAACCACTTAGCCCTTTTATTTTTCTATATAACCAACAAATTTAGTACCCAAAACTCACCCCCATTCTCATAAAATTAGTAAAAATAGTTTGAGGAGCAAAAAGGCTTTCAAAAGTGCAATTCCAAGGTTAGAAAAATTCTCAAGAAGCTCATTTCTTGGAATCTTTGCCTAAATTTTTTGTCATGATCACCTTATCTCCTAGTTTTAATTATCATATGCTTGGATATGTTATTACTATAACTTAAAATGAAAATTAAGTATAGAGGAAAAAAAGGCTGAAGCCTATTGCTTCAATATGGGACATGATTTTTGCTTGAATCTTGTTATGAGCTTGTTGTTATTACAAAGGTTTGAAGCATGATCACATGATTCTTGAATTTTTGCAATTACGAAGAAAACTTAGAAAACTTTGTTGAAACTTATACTCCTAGTCATGAAAAGTATGTTAGAACATAATAATATTGCAAAGGGATTGACTTGGAATTGAAAGGAACAAATTTGGGGAAAAAGGAAGAAATTTTTGGAAAAAATATAAGAAATTAGGGTTCGGGTTTTGTGAAGATTTTATGATTTCATATTGATTATATATTTTTTGTTCCTATAAAAGCATGTACTTATGACTTTACTATGAATTTGAGTATGTTGAGATCATATATTTGTTCTTGAAATTTAATATGTGAAAGTGTGTGAAAAGTTTCAAGAAAAATATGAAGATTTGAAGAAAATATGAAGAATTAAAGAAATCTTCAAATCTTCTTGAGTGTGTGTGAAAAAATGTGTGTTCTAATGTATGTATAGATTTAAGAAATTGAGCATGAGTAGGTGTTTTGGATGAATTGTGTGAGTTATGAATTATCTAGTAAATATTAAGAATAAAAAAAGAAAAAAAAAAAGTGGAGACCACATGCCTTGGTGGCCTCCTAAAAACCCGTAAACCTAAGAACCCACACAAATGGAACACATCATGGAGATGTGGCTCCATGTAGTATGGTTTCAATTTGGACACATGATAATTTGGACACATTAGCATCATGTGTACAAATTTATGCCTGGTATTTTCATACTACATTATAATATGTGTTATAAGTATTTAGATAATTAAATCATACTACAATTATAATGAAAACATGTAGGTATGTAAGAAAGCCATATTCTAAGTAAGAAAAAGAAATAAAATATGTATATAGAAAATACTATCATTTTCAAAAATATAGGAGATAAAGAATAAATAAATAAATTTTCTAAATATGCTCTAAGTATATAAATGAGTCATAAATAAATATGCTAGTCATTGGAAAATGACATATTAATTTTGAATATAGAAAATGGGTAAAAATAAAATTACCTCAATTTTAATTTCAAAGAGAAAATCAATTTCCATTATTTATTAATTAAGTAAGTATATATAAATAAAAGGAATTTCGAGATTTAAATTAACTTTGAAATTAAAAAAAATTAAATGTAAATTTTCCTTAATTAATTAATTATTAATTAATGATAGATATTTTCAAATTTTAAAAATTAATATGTAATAAATTAAATAATTAAATAAAAAAATTCTTAAATAATTAATAATGAAAATATTTTTTTGAAAATTAAATAGAATTTTAAAAAATAATCAATAATATTATAATAATTAAATAAAAAATTTAACAACCAAACTTGTTGAAAAATGGAATCAATAAAGTGTTAGTTAAATACACTAACACTAATCAAATAAAATATTCTTTCCAAAATGAATAACCAATTAACAAGTAATATAGAACGAATAATACATGTATAGGCAAGTTTTGGCTAGACAAGGCAAGTGTCTTAAGTGTGTCAAATGTGACCAGTCTCTCTTACCTGTGAACTTACCTGTGTGTTCTTCAAACTATAAGTGCTTTTGAAAGTTAAGACAATCTCAAGATTATATTAAAGAAATAAATAGGATTTGATCTAATTTAATTTAATTTCATAAGTATGTAAATAATGTTTCTAAGTAAATATTAATACCTAATTTATAGTAATAAACCAAGTGTATTAATTATAGAAGTTAATTAATAATTATAACGAATGTTGAGCAATTAAAATGCAGTCGATCCAAAGCTCAGCGATCACCTCAACCCAAGACAGTTAATCAAAAAGAAACTACAAAGGTGGGTAATCACGATCTGTAAGTAAGATAATGTTATATTATTGTTGGATATGCATGGTTTATGTTTATTCGAAGCTACTTATATATTCAAGGATTAATGTCAAAGCACGGAAATATGAACATGAACATGAAGATTGCATTGGGTCTTGTACTGATCATACTTGACTCTCGGATTTCTGAATGGTTATACCTTATACAGGGCATTATTATTCTCACAATTTTTGAAGTTGCATGTTCTCCTCTAATCGAAACTTTAGACAAGGGTCTTAAGTACCCTGGCCTAAGTCAGGGCTTTTGACTAGTTTCAAGTGCCCCTCTTAAGTCGACATC